>JANQBM010000001.1:1826841-1837682 GCA_025594535.1 Erythroxylum domingense | reverse complement strand
GTTTTATTATTTAAATGTATGTGATGCCATGTGGAGTTTGTAGAGATTGCACGTAGCGCTCCCTTATCTTAGGATATATGTCGGAATGACCTACGGGCATCCTGGTGCGTACCCTAGGGTAATGGGGTGTTACACTTCGTGCCTTCATTAATAAGTTTGTTGTTGTGTACTTTGATGACATCTTGATATACAGTAGGAGCTTAGAAGAACACATGCATCATTTGAAATGTGTGCTTGATGTCTTGCGTGAACAAAAGTTGTATGCCAATGTTAAAAAGTGCAGTTTTTGTATGGATAAGGTTAATTTTCTTAGTTTTATTATTAGTGCTAAGTGCATTGAGATTGATGAGAATAAAGTGAAAGCCATTAAAGAGTGGCCAACACCAAAATCTATTTCAGAAGTATGAAGCTTTCATGGTTTAGCCAGTTTTTATAGGTGGTTTGTTCCACACTTTAACACTGTAGTTGCACCACTTATGGAGGTCATTAAGAAAAATGTTGCATTTATGTGGGGTCCTGAATAGGAAAAGGCATTCATGCTACTGAAAGATAAATTGTGTGCCACTTCTTTGCTTGCTTTGCCTGATTTTGATAAAATTTTTGAAATTGAATGTGATGCCTCTGAAGTAGGCATAGGTGTTGTGTTAATGCAGGAGAAATGCCCTTTGGCATATTTTAGTGAAAAGTTAAATGGAGCGAGTCTAAACTATTCTACTTATGATAAAGAATTGTATGCTTTAGTGAGAGCGCTTGAAACATGGCAACATTACTTGTGGTTGAAGTACTTTGTCATCCATACTGACTATGAGTCCTTGAAGCATCTCAAAGGACAAGGAAAGTTGAATAGGAGGCATGCAAGATGGGTTGAGTTTATTGAGCATTTCTATATGTCATTCAATAGAAGCAAGGTAAAGAAAATGTGATAGCTGATGCACTATCTCGCAGGTATGCTTTAATCTCTACTCTGAGTAGTAAGTTGCTAGGATTTGAGTATATCAAGGATTTGTATGCTGCCGATACTGATTTTGAAAATGTGTATGATGCTTGTGAAACTGCTGCATTCAATAAGTTTTATCGCCACGATGGGTTTTTGTTTAAGGAAAATAGACTATGTGTGCCAAATTGTTCTTTGCGTGAATTAATTGTTAGAGAGTTTCATAGCGGAGGTTTAATGGGCCATTTCGGTGTACAGAAAACATTGGACATTTTGCATGAGCATTTCTTTTGGCCACATATGCGTAAGGATATAGAACGTGTTTGTGTAAATTGTGTTCAGTGTAAACAAGCTAAATTAAAGTTGTGCCTCACGGATTATACACACCATTGCCTGTACTTAGTGCACCTTGGGAACATATTTCTATGGACTTCATTTGAGGTTTGCCTAGGTCTACACTTGGTAAAGATTCAATTTTTGTGGTTTTTGACAGGTTTTCTAAGATGTCTCATTTCATTGCTTGTCATAAAACCAATGATGCATCTCATATTGCAAATTTATTCTTTAAGGAAGTTGTTCGACTGCATGAAATTCCAAAGATCATAATTAGTGATAGAGATGTCAAATTTTTGAGTTCTTTTTAGAAAGTGTTGTGGGCAAAGTTAGGAACTAAATTGCTATACTCGACTACTTGTCATCCACAAACGGATAGACAAACTGAGGTTGTCAATCGTACTCTTGGTACTTTGTTGTGTGCTGTGATTAGTAAAAAACTTGGGAAGAATGCTTGCCCCTTGTTGAATTTGCATACAATAGAAATGTTCATTCTTCTACAAGTTTTTCACCATTTGAAACTGTGTACGGTTTTAATCCACTAACTGTTATGGATTTGCTTCCTTTGCCTGTTAGTGAATTATCTAATGCAGATGGTGAAAAGAAAGCAAATTTGATAAGGAAGATCCATGAATAGGCCCATCGGCACATTGAGAAAAAGAATAAGCAATATGCATCTAGTGCTAATAAGGGAAGAAAGTTTGTTTCATTTGAACCCAGAGATTGGCTGTGGGTGCATATGCTCAAGGAAAGATTTCCTGATAAACAAAAGACAAAGCTACATCCAAGAGGTGATGTTCCATTTCAAGTTCTCGAAAAGATAAATGACAATACCTACAAATTGGATCTCCGAGGTAAGCATGGTGGCATTAGCGCTTCGTTTAATGTTTCTGATTTATCTCCTTTTTTTCATTGTAGATTCAAGGATGAATCTTTTTCAAGAAGGGGAGGATGATGTGAGCTCAAGAGAGAGTCGAAAGACAAGTCAACTATTGGATGACCCGTTGACCATCTCGAAAGGACTGATTACTCGTGCTAATGCTAATAGGCCTATAGAATCTTTTGGTGGGCTTTTATGCACCGTAGTTGATGAAGAAAATGCCTTTGCAGATCAAATTACATTCAATAACATCAAGGCAATAACACTATTCACGTGTTCTGACTTGGGCCGAAATTCTGACATTGATTCAGGCCTAACCAGCTCAACTGAGCAATATAAAAGTTGTAGATTTTTGTTTTAGCTTTCCAACCACCTCAACTAACCAACATAAAAGTTGTAGATTTTTGTCTTAGCTTTCCAACAGCATAAGATTTTCCTTAATCGGAGGTCCATAGCCCAAGATATGCTCAATTTACTAAAGGATATTCTGCCAAAAAATTGTTACGACTTCCTAATCGACTTTTCAATTTTTCTAGTTACGTTTTTTGTTTTTAGGCCCACTTTTTGAGACTTAAAAATTTGGTTTTCTACACTTCTTATTTAGATTAGATTGAGAATAATTTTAGGTCACTTGGTGAGGGATTCAATCCTGAAGTTCTCTACAAACCGAATTTACGAACTTATCAATTGATTAGTCGAAATTGCTTGTGGAGTTCTTTTGATATCTTTGCATGTTTTGGTTTCTGATTGCATTGTTAATCTTGGATCAAGGCCTCGAAGGATCTTCCGATAACTTTGATTTCTTGGGTTGGGGTTTTGATCTGCTCGATCAAGGGGTTTCTAATCGAGTCAATTCTAGGGGTTTTGTGTCACAAGGGTTCAAAAACAAACATTTAAGCACACATAAACATATAATATATCAGCCTATCATCACAATAACCATAAACATATTACCTACCTATGTACTTGTAATTCCAAGATCAAGTTTGTTCTTCTTCTTGCTCTTGATTTCAAAGTTCTTGGTTCCCTTCAAACAAACATATTTTCATCCAATCAACATACACGAATAAAACTTCTATAAGCTTTAAATATCCAAAAATGAGCTTAAACTTAATCTACTCTTGGTTTATCTAATTAGAAGAACTAAGATCTAGTTAAGGTTCATAAAAATCTAAGAAGAATAATTTCGATTCTCTTCTTTCTCTCTTCATTTATAGTATCAAACCTATTTTCTCTACTTCCTTCCTCTATCAAAATAAGAAGAATAAATAAGAGTTACCTAAAAACTCAGCTGAATATTCTTCTTCCTCTTCTTTTTACTTTCTCTTTTCTTTCCTTCTTCTTCTATTTCTATGCTTCGGTTTTCTCCTTCTTTTTTTCTAGTTTCTTTTACAACTTTCTCTCTTTTCTTACTTACTATACATGACTCTCTTCTCTTATCTTCTTATTAGTTTAAGACCAAATTTTTTCTTTCTAAGCTTATCCTTCCTTATTAATCTAATGCCTTCTAACTCCTTAACTTAATTCTAACTCTTTCTTTTAATTCATGCAACCACACGAGATTCATAATATATCTAATTAAACGCCAAAAAATTGTTAATTCATGAATTCTAACTTATATTTATGCTTGCTAATTTAATAAAATAAATTCTAAGAAAAATTTAAGGTCCAACAGGTTTCTCTAACCAGATTGTAGGTGTTTGAATACGAATCATTTCTCTCCCTTGATTGAAAACCGATATGTGAGTTCACTTGTTCTTCCCTATCTACAAAAGGTTTATAAGAATATGAACAAACATTAACTTTATGACCAAAAGTTCCACATATACTACATACCTCTTGATTTAGAATGTTTCGAGGTAGTCTTGTAGTTAACATCTTTACATGCCTTGTTAATTTAGCTAACTGCTTAGCCAATTCATAAACTCTAACTCTTCTTCCCCTCACACTCTTTTGATGAGAATTAACCCTCAACATTTCGAAGATTTTATACGTTTCTTCGGCCGTTTTCTCTCGCACAGCTTCTCCTGTTGCATTATCCACCGTGTACTGAAACTGTTGTGTCAATCCATCATAAAAGAATTGGTTTTGCATATGAAGTGGAAAATGATGGTGTGGGCATTAGATTAGCAAGAGTTTGAAGTGTTCCTATGCCTCATGGAATGACTCTCACTCCATTTGAGTGAAAGTAGCTAGCTTCGTCTGCAAATTAAAAGTCTTTTGATGGGAATAGAATTTTCTCATGAATTTGTTGTACACCTCCTCCCATGTAGTCAATGGATCGGGTGGAAGGGTCATCAGCCATGCCTTGGCCCGATCCTTTAATGTGTGTGGGAGGCATCTCATTTTGAATTGATCTTCGTTTAAGCCATCTAACGGAAAGGTTTGGAGAGTGGTATAGAATTCCCTAATGAAGTTTAAAGGGTCTTCATTAGGAACCCCATAGAAAGATGGTAGCATGTTATAGTAGATGCTCTTCAGTTTATAGTTTCTAGCTGCCTCTCCTAAACAGATGCACGAAGTGGCAGTACTGATCATAGGTCTGACATACTCCTTCATTACTAACTGCCTTTCACCCATCTTTTGGTTATTAAATTGATCTTCACACTTGGGTTGCTTGCGATCGTTTTTAAAGTCCCCCTGAGGTCATCGTATTCAATGTATGTTATCAATGAATTGGACGGGTCACTATCTAGAAATCTCCTTCCTAGCATAAACTAATTGAGTGCACTTCCTAGAGTTCTCCTACCTAGCTTAAATTAACTAAAGGCAATGGTAAATTAACAACAAAAATTAATAACAAAACACGTAATAAAACATGTTAATAAAATAACACAGTACTAAATTAATAATGAAATAAACAAAACACGATAAAATATCATAATAAAACATGTATGAATAAACAAACATAAACAATCAAAATCACTTTAGCAAACAAAAACAATCAAAATTAATTCAATTTCAAAATACTAAACACCTCCCCGATAATGGCGCTAAAAATTGTTGTACCTAAATAAGTTCTAAAAATACCTAAGCTATCCTACTCGCAAGTATACGAGGCAGTTGTAGTGATTATCTAGGGTCGTCTCCCATGGAGGTGAAATTGGTCCACTTAAATTAACCTTGAACAAAAGCAAAAATAAAAAACAGATGCAATCCTAAATATTCTATCCTGATTTGTTGAGTGAATACTTTAAAGAAAATCATAAGATATATTGAAAAGTAAATGGAATCAACTGGAAGCAAAGATGAATAGATTAATCGAAATGGAGGACTCTTGAGAATTAATTTCACTGATTTAATCTCCTATGCATGACTAAGGAGAAATGATTAGGTTGTGGCCTTTCTAAAATTAACAGTTGGGTTTTAAGATCAACTTGAATAGTAAACTAAGTCTAACTTTCATATTCAACAAGTTATCATCTAAATTAATTATGGAAACCCGACTATTAATTACCACTTAAGTTAATATATTTCTAATTCTTAACTTAAACATCCATAGTTTCTCATTCCATATTAAACTTCTTCTCTCAATCCTTTGTTTAATACAAAAATGATGTAAAGTTTGATCATGTTATTACATCCATTTAATTCAGAAACTATAGCAACATCGGACAACAACACATTCCCTCAATCATGCATATTTGACTAAAATAGTTACATTTATCCTCAAGAAAAAGAGATCAACCCATCACAGAAATAACAAGATTCATCATATTCAAATATTTCAATCTCATCTTTATCAGTATGAGAGAAGTATTTAAGCAGTAAACCAAGTAAGTAACCGAATGAACTATAAAAAGATAACAAATATCAGTCGGCTAACCTATGAAAATAACAAGTTCAGTAACAACAAGAAATAGAGCAACAAATGAACAGAATAAGCAAACAAGGATCGGGTAAGTGTGAAGGCGGTGGTCTCCTACACCTCTCAAGCTTCTTGCATTAGCTCTTGCCTTCTGTTTCAGTTTGTTCTCACCCAGATGCTCGCACTACCTTCCCCTTTCTGCTATATTTCTCTCTTCTTCCCCTCAGTCGACTAGTTTCTGCTTCCTTTCTCTCTTCTCCGACTTTTTTCTCTCCATTTTCCTCAGGTGTTTGTTGAGTGAAGAATGAAGAATGGAATGAAAGATGTCGCCGCCACCCTTCTATCCTTTCTATTTGTAGTCTTGTTTAGGTTTAGGTTTTTGTGTTGTCCCTCCTGCATATGGCACGTAACAAGTTGATAAATTAAAGAAAAATAGGTCACGGGAGTGCACGTGTCCACCTTTGTCACCCCCGTGAAGCTATGGTCACGGCCATGGCTACACACCCGTGACTTACATGGTCACAAGTGTAACCATGTAACTCACACTCGTGACTTACATGATCATGAGTGTGACCATAATTTGTGACGTGCAATTAACTTGTCACACCCATTTTCATGTAAAATTCCTTTGATTTTTAGTCCAACATTCACAGTACAATTCAATTAACATCCATGCAATATTCACGTCATTTTTACTGAATTCACCACAAATATGGATTAAACTAACAAAAATCAAGATATGAATGCAACCAAAATTCAACAGAAATTAGACACATCAGGTATAGCACTTCATCATATACACTCAAAAAATGGCCTTCTTGTAGCAATCATTGGCAAATATATTAGGTTTTTGTTTAGAGTGATTGATAGCACTAATAACATGTTTACATAGATAACCATAGGGGTCTTATACCTTCAATTACAATAATGGACTCTTGCTAACCTAACAATATACTTCCTATCCCTTTTACCAACCTTATATGCTCAATCCATCTTCTATACAGTATTACATTCCATTGCTTATTTCTTTTTTAATCTTTTTAACAACTACAACTATAATATCTAACTTCTATCCATACACGTATATCTTCTTTTCGACATGACTTTTCATGATTATGGTTTTTATTATTTCTAACATATTAATTACTGGTCTATCCCTTGTTGATAATATCTATTTGTTGAAAGTCTCATTCATGTTATTATTAACAAATGGGTGCTTTAAGTAAAATGACTGGTATGACCTAGTCCAAGTCTTCTTTAGATATTCTAGCAAAGAAGAAGCACACCCAAGTTTAATTTTGTCCAATCCCTTTATTTACTTATTAAAGTCTTTAACGTATATTTAACATACATATGCCTATAATTGTCTCCTTAAGTCTTTTCCACTCTAATGTCTCTTCCAGTTTTAATAAATGTATCTGACATATATTATGTGATATGAATTTGGTAATATGATCTCAGTAGCTTTTACTAGTCCCAAAATATAAGTCAATCAACATAAGTTTAAATTAAAGTAGTTTAAGGCAATATTATATTAAATAACAATAAAAATTTTATTTACAGTTTGCGTATTATATTTAACTCCATCCATATCTTCTAATGCCAAATTCTTTGATGAGAGTGACATAAATTAACTCTATTAATTAGTATTTTCCATTTCCAACACAACTTATGTTAAGGGGTATATCCATTCATCTATATATCTTTTCCAACTGCGCTGATTAGTTTTTCTTAGAATTCTTGTCTTTAAGAAATGACCATCCAACCTAAGTATGAACCTTAAAAATCTCCATTCTGCTTTTGTAGTTGCAAAACAAATATATAACTTCTAAAATTAACCTTAAAATAAATTGATAACCTCTTAAATTATAACAAGGAGGTTTCTTAAATCCTTAAGAATTTCAATTCTATAATAGATCCAAGATTGTTGACTTTTAACTCAAAGATATAATCTTAAAGCTTAGAATACTTACTAGCATAGTCTAATTTTCTCTCCTTTTTCCTCTTGGCAGTCTTGCACAAACTTGCATTCACAAACATATTTAACTTTTCTCTATATTCTTCAATCATCTAAGTAGTAGTTATACTAGAGTTTTCCATAATTTTATCTTTGAAGTGTTTACTGAGAACTTGATTATTGTCAATTTATGTTTGTTAGTTATAAAACATGCGCGATCGGTTCTATATGTCTTGAATTTGAAATATTTATCATTACTACTATATGATACTCATAGGTCCCACTTGCATTATTAACTACATTCTACTCTAATTAACTTATACTTACTTTTTTTCAACTAACATTAAATCATGTTGCCATTGAATAATCAACATTAATATTTTTAATTCTTTGATATTGCCAAATTCCATACTTAATATACACTATGATGTTCCACCACCTGGTTGATATCTAACACTTCTACTAGGCCTGCTTAATGTCTCCCCAGTCTTCTTTGTACTAGAGTACTCATCATTATCAAGGAAGCTCTCTATTAAGTTACTTATCACTGTGAAGAAAGCTTCTGTAGTCTATGAAATCAATCTTTATTGGTTGATGGCCATCTATACATCAAATATATCTTGCCCTCCTTCAACTTCATTATAATTTCCATCATGTGAACTAACATTGCCAACTGAATTGTCATCATTGTTTTCAATACTACTTTTTGGTTCATGAACATTTGCAGCTTCAACACATACATCCTAAAAAATGTTTCTCAGTATATTCTTCATTAGCCATGACATCTCCATCAATCCTAACATAATTTCTAGCAATAGCTAAAACTTCTAGAAAAAAAATAGAAGTGTTTAACTTATGTGTAACAAGCACTGCAGTATTTTCAAAAGGTTAAACACTAGATGCACAAGCACTTCATACATTTTTGATAAGCACATAGATGAATCAAAGATTCGACAATGAAGATTTTTAAAGGACAAAGTGAAGTTTTAGGTTTTTGGAAAATTGTTTCAAGTAACTACAAACTCTAGTTCAATAAAATAACATCATAATAAAAATCTAAAATGCAATAAGCATTTTATATAAACCTAAAATTGAGCTAATCACTGTTTATGGGTTAATAACATGTTGATCACAACAAGGATAAACATAATAAAATAAGTATCACAAACATTGCACCACTAGTGATAAAAATTGGGACCACATGCATATATAAAAAAGATAATGGCAACACTACATGCACATACTTACCTATAAAAAACTCTCCACATAAATGAAGAAGGGGTCATAATTTCTCCTTAAACTAGACAATAGAAAAATGTATTTGATTAACAAAAGTTTAACACACATTAAGAACGCACAACTTCAAACAAAGATTTACTTGTGTATAAGCTGAACTGGCAAGCTCGACGAAGAAGAAGACTATGGGCACCGACGAAGACAAACAGAGACGCAGGAGAAATGGAAATTGAGAGAGGAAAAGGAGATATCAATGTCCAAGACAAGAAGAGTGAAATGTTTTCTTAATGTTATCAAGTATTTCAACTTAAATTAAACTCCTGTGCAAGTATTTAAGTTTAACTTACATCGTTTGCCAATGAGGCAATGACTTCACCATAAATAGATCCTTGTAGGTTACTCCATCCTCCTCTAGTACGTGGTGGTTATGTTTGTTGCTTTGCAATCTGTATAGAGTCGCTTTCTTTCAGTATACCTGATTTTTGGACTTAGTTGACTTCGAGGCCACTTAGCTTTCCTTATGGCAATCCAATAGGTAGACTTTAACACCAAATTTGTTGAACCTCCGAGCCACATGGAGCCAAAGCATAGGATCGCAAAAAGCGGATTCAAGGTGTTTGTTGAACATGGTAGAGTACGTATATATTTATATTATCAATCAAGCACATGGGCTCGGATATTCTTGAACCTTGTATAAGCAGCCAACGCTTAATAGTCAATCCTCCATTCCCTAGTTATAAGCATTCATACCCTTCTCAACCTATTCTTTCATTGTTGTTTTCGTCTTCTACCCAGGAGTCATTCTAATTTCTGGCTTATGTCTCCAAGACGATGAGCTAAGAAAATCAGCAACTTGGTCTTAACCATATGTTTTCCGATAAGCTTTGCTTAGTTTGGATAAGTTAAGTAAAAGTATAGGAGGATATGAAGAAAAGGTCGACGATATGGGGTGGTTGTTTAAGAGTACGAAGACTTGTTGTCTTGTGTCTGGCATGCTTCTCAACTTTCCTCGTATACCAGATCAGATTGTCTTCTGTTCATCTACTGAAATCCAGAGTTCTTACAACTCCAGGTATGGCCGCCCCACATAGCTCCCACCCTGTTTGTCTTATGTTTCAAACACATGGTTCTTAATTGCTTTCTTGGGAATTCGATATGCACTAATGTCAATGTATACGGAACTAATAGTCATGTATATGGAACTAGACAAGCAGTAGAATCTCTTAATATCAAATTTTTTAATATGCAAGCTTTAAAATAATAATAATATCTGTTCGTAAAGATCGTGATAGGACCCTGGCCATTTTTTTAAAATTGCGGCCCTCAATTTGGTCTCAAATTTAGGTTGTCGAAGCTTGACCCGAATCAAGATTCGACAAGTAATAACAAATTTACTTTGTTTTGTTAAAAATCGGCTTGTTATCCGACTCATTGTTATGTCTATTTATCCCTATTAATTTGACTTGGCACGTCAAAACGGTTAGAATGTGATTATTTTTTATCATTAATATATTAATCATGGTTATCTGGATCTTAAATTTTTTAATTCATAAGATTAATTCTTCGTTTTGCGATTTTCTATTACTTGAAACAGAAATGCCACGTGGAAATTTGTCGGTATTATATCTTCTTCGGGGAGGTCAAATCAGGTGTGACCGCACTCAGTCGCGATATGATCTCTGCATGATCGACG
>JANQBM010000001.1:1815986-1826741 GCA_025594535.1 Erythroxylum domingense | reverse complement strand
GGTATTATATCTTCTTCGGGGAGGTCAAATCAGGTGTGACCGCACTCAGTCGCGATATGATCTCTGCATGATCGACGGTTCAGCTGTCTTGGACCCCACGAGCTACACCTTCTTTACAGGGCCCACCAACTCCACCTCAAATCCAGCGGTCAAGATCAAGCCTTACCCCCGCAAATTTGATGGCATCGTAATGGACCGTATCAAAGACATCACAATCACCTCAGGCCTACCAGAGAAACTGTGTCAGGTCCCACACGACATCCCAGCCATTGTGTTTTGTGCAGGTGGGTACACTGGAAACTTCTTTCACGAATTCAATGATGGTTTTATACCGTTGTTTATCACCGTCAACACAATCTTCCCCAATCAGGACTTTGTGATTGTGATATCCCAAGGTCATGATTGGTGGATCAACAAGTACGCTGATTTGCTCAACGTGTTCACCAAGCACCCAATCATTAACCTCGATAATGAAACGACGACGCATTGCTTTCCTTCTGCTAATATTGGCCTAATGTCGCACGGTTTTATGATCATAAACGACACGTTGATACCTAACGCAAAATCATACTTCCATTTCCGGGGTCTGCTACACAAGGCCTATGGTCAAAATTTTGCTTCATCTTCTCCCATGTCTTCTTTTCCGAAGTCGCACTCTCGGCCACGACTCTTGATCGTAAGTCGCAGAGGAGACATCGGTCGAGTTATTGTGAATCAAGACGAGGTGATTAAGGAAATGGAAGAAGTTGGTTTTGATGTAATTGTGTTTCAACCTACAAGTAACACTTCATTACGTGACGCATATGCATTAGTTAGCTCAAGTCACACCATGGTAGGGGTGCACGGGGCGGCACTTACGCATTCATTATTTCTCCGACCAGGTTCGGTGTTTGTGCAGGTGGTTCCGATCGGGGTAGAATGGGCTTCTGACGTATATTTTGGGAGGGTGGGAAGAGGACTAAACCTGGAGTACTTAGAGTACAGGATAGGAGTGGAAGAGAGTAGCTTAGTAGAAAAATATGGGAGTGAAAGTAAGTTGCTAAAAGACCCACACGCTCTTCAGATCAAAGGGACAGGATGGCCTACAGAGATCATGGACATTTACTTGAAAGAACAAAATGTAAAGCTTGACTTGGTTAGGTTCAGGGAGTATTTGGAGAAAGCTTACGTCAAGGCCAAGAAGTTCATGTACAAGGAGGGCTAATTAAATTCTTAAGTTCACGTTAATGTGTTTATGCCCTTTTTTTTTTTTTTAGTCATGTAGATTTTTACGTCGATTTTTGGTATATTCACTATAATGTTTGTTTTGTTAAACCAAGATTCTTAGAGTTTCAATCTATACAATAGGAATGGAAATGACCAAGTGAGACGTGAATCCAGGCCGACAACTTTTGTTGGGATCTAAACCCAATTTGAGGTGTCGATTCGACCTACGATAGCAAAGCCCGAGCTTGAGCCTAAAATGGCCTGACTCGACTCAATTTTTAAATTTTTTTATTAAAAATAGAAAATGATATTTTTTTTTCACTAAATGGCATGATTTTTCCTATATGTGTTCAGACCTAGTTCGATCAACCCACCTTGACCTGGTCATTAACCTCGGGCTTGAATGCCATCTCGATTGTGCATATTTAGAAAACCCTTTGCTTTTATGTTGAATCAAAGGTTTAAAAAATATCCAATGTTTTAAAATTTGACCTAAAAGTTAAATTGATAAGCCTAGAAATTTAAGATTTAAAATGTTCAATCGATATTATAAAGATTGAATAAAATTGAATAATTTAAAAATTGTTCTTACTAATAAAATATTTAAAACTTAATATAATTAATTAATTAAAATTTACAAAAATTTATAAAAATTAATTATTTTAAGATAAATTAATTTTTTATTCATTAAAAATATCAAAGATATTTACCGTTAAAGATGATCTAAATAGCTTCTATGAAATCAAATCTTCTGTTCGACTTGATCAGTTTTTACCATTTTCTATTAAATTTCATCCACACATTTATGTAGGGCCTACACAAATGTGTGGACAAAATTAAGTAGCACACCGTTGAAACATCCTAACAGAAGCATGAGTGAAACTTTAGAGGGATTATAGCTAGACAATTCTCTGCATATTTAGCTGAGGTTACAACATTTTATTTATAAAGGAATACAACCAATGAATACGTTACATCGGTCTTTGCATAATAATAAGAATATGTTAAGCTGTTATAGCTTAAGCTACGGTGGGCCACATGCTACGTAACAACCTACATAAAGAATAATTTAGAGAGGGGCATTCCATTTGTCATACGTGTACGTGCATACATGAGGTGTGCATGCATGAGGAGCTTCTGCAGGTCTTCTTTTCATCCCCCTTCAAACTCAGAAGTGGTAATAGCCTTTGAAACATTCTGAGTTTGTCCCTTAATCGATGAAATTGAGTACCAACTTGCACTTTGGTGAGACAATATGCTATTTGATCAACTCAAGGAACATACCACACTTCAAGCTTCTTATCAAGAACTTTGTCTCGAAAAAAATGTACATCCACCTCAATATGTTTCGTTCTTACATGATAGACAAGATTACATGCAAGCTGACCTGCATTCATGTTATCATGGACAGGAAAATGCAAATCCTTTAGAAGGGACTCCAACTATAAGATTTCACAAGCTACTTGAGCCAGAGATCTATACTCTGATTTTGCACTGGAACTCGCAACGACATGTTGCTTCTTAGAGCTCCATGCTACTAGATTTGAACCAAAGAAAACACATTGTCCTACTGTAGAACGTCTATCATCTTTATTACACGCCCAATCAGCGTCAGAGAAACCTTTAAGATTGTAGGTTTTACATGGTTGAAGATGAAGACCAGAGTCTCTGTTCCCGTTTAGGTACCTCAAAATTCTTTTTACAGAATTCATATGAGCAGTGGTAGGATTTGTAAGAATTGGCTAAGTCTGTTAATTGCAAAGGCTAAATCTGGTCTGGTATAGATCAGATACTGTAAGGCACCGATGAGTGCTCTGTAGGATATTGGGTCTTTAAGTAATTCTCCATCTCTGGTAAGTTGTAAGAGGTTACGGTAGCTGGTGTTGGGCACATCTTGAAGTTTTCCATTCTAGCTCTCTGAAGGATCTCTTCCATATACTTCGTTTGAGTCAGATAGAATCCACTGTTGTCCCTAGTTACTTCAATTTCCAAAACAAATGGAGGTCCCATAGATCCTTCAGAGCAAACAACTGATTTGACTTTTGTATAAATTTTCGAATTGTAACTGGATTGTTTCCAGTAAGTATCAGGTCATCAACATACACCAACACAAATATGATTTCATTCCTGTGTCTTAGAATGAATAAGGAGGTGTCACTTTTTGAATTTATAAACCCCCCAGCTTAGCAAGGTCATTTTCAATTTGTCATACCAGGCTCAAGGAGCCTACTTCAGTCCATATAGAGCTTTATATGAAGCCTGCAGACATGATTAATCTTTGTTTTATCTTCGAAACCTTCAGGTTGCTGCATAAATACCAGTTCCTGCAAGTCACCATTTAAGAAAGCATTATTGACATCAAGTTACCTCATCATCCACCTTTCTGTTGCAGCAATTAAGAGAATGATTATGATTGTTGTTGGTTTGATAACAAGGCTGAAGGTTTCTCTATAGTTTATTCCAGCACACTAATGGAAGCTCTTTGCTATTAGTCTAGCTTTACATCTCTGAAAGCTCCCATCTATGTTTTTCTTTACCTTAAAGACCCACTTACTGCCCACTACATTCATGTTAGGTCTGTAAGGAACTAGAGACCAAGTATTGTTCCTTTTAAGAGCTTCAAATTCATCCACCATAGCTGCCTTCCACTGTTTTGAGCTCAGAGCCTCTTGAACTGTGACTGGTTCTGTAGGTATTGTCATATGACCACAATCTATTGTTAGATAGGTCTGGTAATTAGAGTGATGCTTTGGTTTAAACACACCTACTTTGCTTCTAGTTGTCATTCTGTGTGAATTTTGTTGATGGATACTAGTCATTTGCTGAGTAGCATAGTCTACAGGATGTTCAGAACCACTATGAGCAGCTTCTGAGATTTCAATTGAATTGCCCCCTTCAATTGCTTGATCTTGTGAGTGTCCAAAGGAATTACATACCTCAATTTCTAGAGCTGTGGAACCACCTTTACAAGGATGTTGGGTGTTGGACTCCATCTCAACAGCTGGATTTGCAAGAAGTGAAGTACGTGAATGACCTTAATTAGAGTGGTTAGGGATTGTAAGAGAATTAAGCCATAATGGAAGAGTGACTATAGTAGAGGGTTCAAAATGAGTAGTGTTGAGAAATGGATTGTGAAAAGGGAACTCGTTTTCATTGAAGATTACATCCCTTGAGATATAGAATCTGCCAGTTTGGTTTAGGCACTTATAGCCTTTATAGAGATCACTATAGCCCATAAATACACACTTTGTAGAATGATATTGGAATTTTCGAGACTAATAGGGTCTTAAGCAGGGAAAGCAGGCACAACCAAAACATTTGAGGAACCTGTAATTTGGTTTCTTGTGTGTTAGGCTTTCTAAAGGGGATTTTTCATTTAAAATAGGTGTTGACATGAGATTGATTAAGGAAAATAGTAGTTGTAAAAGCTTCAGGCTAATATCGAAAAGGTACTTTAGAGTGAGCTTGGAGGGCTAAACCTGTTTCAGCCACATGTCTGTGTTTGCATTTTGTCCTACCATTTTGAGATGAAGTGCGTGGGCATGAGTATTGTATTCTAATGTCTTGCTCCTGAAGTAATTTAGCTAGGCCTAGGAACTCACCTCCCATATCAGCTTGAATAGTTTTGAATTGTTTAAAGGTTGAGAAAACCTCATATTTTTGTTTTAGAGGATATAACCATGTATATCTAGTGCAATCATCCACGAAAAGGACATAATATCTATAACCATGTAGTGAGAGTATAGGAGATGGTGCCCATACATCAGTGTGGATCAAGTCAAGAGGATGTTTGGCATGAGAATAAGGAAGAGAATGAGATTTGCTCAATTGACTTTCATCATAAAAATATGCATTTTCATTAATAGAAGTTTTCAGATTACAAGCATTACAGATGTTAGCTAGTGTTTTAAATGATGGATGTCTTAGGTGTTTGTGCCAAACACTTAGTGGCTATGCACTTTGAAGAATAACAATGGAATTTGAAATAAAAGCTTAGTAAGGAGTGTGTTTGAGGGTTGATAGTTGAGGATGTTTAATCTGATATAGACCGTCCATGCACTTCCCTTCCAGCAGAACCTTGCCCAAGGGTGTGTTTTTCACAAAACAGCCAAATGAGTTAAATTCAACAACAATATTATTTGAGTTAATAAGTTTTGAAACACTCACAAGATTCTTCTCAATAATAGGAACGTGTAATACTTGTTTAAATGAGACATGCTGATGCATATCAATAGAGATTTTAGCAGAACCAACATGATGAATAGGAAGTTGCTCACCATTTCTAATAGTCAGTGTTTCTTTACTATTAAATTCTTGTTTGCTTTGCAGGTTTTGCACATGATGAGTAACGTGGCTGGTAGCACCACTGTCCAGGCACCAAGCATTATTAGGCAGGTTGTCAAGTGAAGCGAGAAATGCAGCTTGTTGATTCTAGTTTTTGTGATTTTCTAAAGAAGATCCCATATAGCTCTTATCAAATCTGTAGAAGCATACAACAGTAGTATGGCCAATTCGACCACAAACCTGACACATAGGTCGATTTCCACCTTGTCTGTTTCCTCTTCCTCTAGTTACTCTACCTCCTCTATAGTTATTTCCTGATTTACCTCTAGTGAAGTGTTGTGGCTGAATTCTATTGAAGCTTCTAGTGAAATGAGCAACAGGATGGCTGAGATTGACAACTGCTATGCTAGCATTGAGTTGCTCCAGTCTTCGTTCATAACTGAGAAGTTTTGATTGTAGCTCAATCCAGGTAATTTCATCCTTTTCTGTGATTTGACAAACAAGTGGGTTATACTCCTGAGAGTCCAAACCAGCCAAAATTTGTGTAGTTAGGTCTTCTAAAGTGACCGGGTGCCCAGCTAAAGCTAAATTATCTACAAGTCTTTTCATGGTTTTCAAATAATCCTTCATTTTCATGCCACCTTTCTACATTTTTACAAATTCACGCTTGTAAAAAATCACATTAGATCAAGTTTTAACACCAATCAATTCGTTTATAACACTCCATAACTTCTTAGATGTATCATAGCCCATTAAATCAGAGGCTACTATGGGCTCAATGTGTTAAATAACCAACCTAACGGCAATTGATCTTGTGCATACCAGTCATCATATTCAAGATTTACAGTTACTTGAACGTTGTCTGTTTCTTCATCCTTCTTCTCACTAAACTTAGGTGGCGGCACTTCTGCTCTCGTGAGAAAACCTTCTGGTTTATTACCTCTGATTACGGGAAGAACTGTATTCTTCCATAGTAGAAAGTTGTCATGGTTGAGTTTTGTCATCGAATAGGAGTTCATCGATCCACCAGAACATATCAACGTCTTGATTGTGCTTGCTGTGTGATTCTCGTTGGATTTGTTGCCCCCAATGTTGGAGATGTTGCTGTGGCTGCTAGACATTTCGTAGCTAGGCTCTGATACCAAGTGAAACTTTAAAGGGATTATGGCTGGACAATTCTCAACATATTTAGCTGAGGTTACATTATTTTATTTATAAAGGAATAAAACCAATGAATACGTAACACTTGTCTTTACATGAGTGGAAAAGAATGAGAAATAATAAAGTTGTGTATTGCATAATAACAAGAATCTGTTAAGCTGTTATAGCTTGAGCTACGGTAGGTCACACGCTACGTAACAACCTACAGAAAGAATAATTCAAAGACGGGCATTCCATATGTCATACGTGTATGTGCGTGCATGAGGTGTGCATGCATGAGGAGCTTCTGCAAGTCTTCTTTTCATTAGTGCTTTAACCCAGCTCCTATAAGGGCTGAGATACATTAGGAATTGCAAGTGTTACTTAAAAGGCAACAATGATTAGAGTTTATAAAGGTTGGAATTGACTTAATTTTATTTTAACATTTGAAATTAATTTAAAATTTAATCAATTTTTAAAAGAAAAAATCAAGTTCAGCTTATGTCAAATATCTTAAATTTAAAGTTTCATTTAAAAATCGAAAATTTTTATATTAAAATTCAATTAATATTTCATCAAATATAATTCCATTTATTGATTTCATATCAAATCGAATTAAGTTAAAATTTTAATTATTTTTATTTAAATTTAACTAATTACTTAAACCTAAATTATTAACTCATTAAATGAATTATTTGAAAAAGGTGATTTATGAATTGTTACAAAAACTGTATGCTTTATTCAATGTCCATTTGGAATATAACAACTGCAAATTTTTCACCAATATAAAAGATGACAAAAATCTCATTTAAACTCTATTATTTATATTAAAATTAAAAATTAAAAAAATAAAATATAAAAATTCTAATATTTTTAAAACATCTCGGTTAAATTTCCAACAAACGTAATCTTTGTCTTTATTAGAATTCTATCAATTAAAGCCTATTTGGTAATCAACAGATTGTATTAGTCGTTAACTGATAACAGATTAATATAGCTGATTAGATCAACATATAACATTAGTTGTTTATTTAACGATGTTAGGTAAAATTAACTGTTTATTTTTAACTGTTTATGTGTAAAACGATTTATAAAGGCATGACTTTAAAAAAAGATTTATAAGAATATACTCATTTTCATAAGAATTTAGATAGATTAGAAGAAGTCAACACCATCATTTCAAAGTTGAAAAAAGACCATATAATGAGATAATAACTCTTGATATATTTTGACTCAAACTAGAAATAAATTCATCTTCAAAAATTAAAATTAAAATTAAAATTATTAAATTTAAATAATAAACTTATTATTTCTATCGTAATATATAACTTTTTGAATAATTTGTAATAACTTTTGGATATGATAATCTTTTAATCTCTAAATTTCTATGTATGATATAAAATATATAGAAAAATACTTCGATAACTTAAGACTTTGAATTGAATATAATATTCATATTAAAAGATGTTTGGATATAATTTTTTATTTGCATATGAATTAACTTAATTTTAATATAATGATTAGCCGATTTTTATTATTTTATTGTAAAAATTAATGTTTTAAAAATCAGATTTCTTCCTATATGGTGAGTACGACTATCATCTAATGTTCGTGGCCGAAGACATCGGCTCAATGCCCAGGCCCGATCTTGGGTAAGGGTAAGAAAAGCACATACTTAAGGTCCACATTTAACTTACCTCTATTTTGTCTTCTTCTTTTTTTTTTTTTAGAGTTCACTCTTAACATTTTTATAAAGGAAAAAAGATAAAATAGAAAATTTTCTTTTAATTTACTTGGAAAATACGTTAGAAATTGCCGTCTTGATGCTCCTTTACATGTCAACTTCCAAACACCACCCATTTTCACTTTCATGGAGCCAATTAACACCAGCGCTTATCCGTATTGAACAAGTAAAGAGAACATACGATGCCTCCTCACGCCTGTCCTTGTCTCAATCAGCTATTTCCTTTGACTAGAATCCTTCGATTCTTCGTATGTGGTTGCTTTCCTCTCTCTCTCTCCCCCTGGGACTTGTCAGTTGGGACACGGCTTCAACTTCCTATATAACAGCTCCACCCTAGCTCCAAGTACATAACCATCCGAAGGCCACACAACATCATCAGTTCTTATAAACGTGAGGCTTTGGATTTACATCTAGTAGTCATGGTATTTTACAGTTTGTTTAGCTGTTTCTCATCAGGATCTACCCGAGTCGAGTGTCAAGGAGATGAGGGAAGCACACAACAGAGTAGAGTACCGAAGGAAGAAAATTTTCTATCAAGTGAAGACAAGTTGATGAAGAAGAAGAGCAGGTCCACGAACAATCATCCCAAGAATACAAGCCCTCCAATTCCTCTTACCTACTTTCCTGTCGGAAGCAGACTTTCTTACTTGTGAACCATGATTATACATCATTCGTTGACTCTCCTTTTCTTTTCTTTTCATTCAATTCTTTCTTTTTTTTTCATTTTTTGCAGTCTCCTTCCCTGCAGATGGAGTTTTAGAATCCTTTTTTTTGTTGTCAATGTTCAATTACTAAATATCCACAGGGTCCTGATTAATACAATAAGCACTCAAAATTTATATCTAGCCTCTTCGTCTTTCCTTTCCCATTCGGTTATTAATAGAATAAAAAATTTGGTTTGCATTATAATTCAACAATTTATGAAAAGGTACAAAATTATCGACCAATCTTCAACCAAATAACTTTTTTTTAATAAAATAGAATGTTTATATTGGTGAAATTGAGATAATAAAATTGTCAGTGCGTAATCTTCTAATTTCTTTTTAATTTAGTTATAAACTTTTTGAAATTTTTAATTTAGTAGTTCATTTTTTAAAATTCGTATAATTCAAGTCAAAAGATTGTTTTTGTTGATGCAATGTATGATATTAATAAATGTAATTAGCGATAACCACAATACCAAAGATTCCCATTTTATTTAGAGCAATAACTAGACAATAAATGTACATATCTCCAATATTGTACATAACATCTTGATTCATTTTCTCCATTCAAGAGACCATAACTTATCAATATTCAACAAATATGTGCAAGATAAAACTTATGGTAGAAGACTCTTTTTGAACTATGACCACACACATCTACGACAACCACACACAAACTCACCCATATATTATATTTATAACGTGTTCTACTTTAAAGGGTATAATGAAGCTAATTATGTCATTTCATAATTGTGATGAATTATAATTTTCAAAATCAACATATTAGGTTCAATCTGTCAACTCAATCAGCTGATTATTAAATATAACTATCAATTTGACATAGTCAAATGATTAAAACTTTTTAATCCGTAAAATAATGGCTGATAAGCTATTTACCTAACGAGGGCTAAATATTTCATTAATATTTACAAGATGTTTTCTTTTTCACGTGAGACTATCCAGCAAAGGCATAGAACCACGTGTGGCATTAGTGGGTCTTACACCTATAATCAACTCTAGTCCCCTAAAAAAAATCCCAAATGTTCATTATCTTCCTATACAAAAATCTCTAAAACTTTGTCCCTTTTTCCAAATTCCGAAGCTTAAAATATAATTTAAACTCTAACATGTTGAAACATTCAAATTTTACTTGCAACGTTTTGAAAACATTAAGGATAGACTTTATACAGTATATAATATTTATATATCCACAAATATAAATTAATTTTTTTTGTACAAATATGCTTATTCTTTTCGTTTACTTCTTGGTTTTAAAGGGGAGCATATTGTTGCTTACTAAATTAATTACTCTCAAGTATCTCATCAGCAGACGGTAATCAAAGTAATTGATTACTAAATTAATTAATTTACCAATTGCTTCATTATAAATATAAGATCACATGTTTAAGTCATGTAAATAGTTTTTTGTAAAAATATAAAAGGAATGTTACGCACATTATAACTCTCTCTAGACTCCTGGAAAGCAAGAAATTTTGTATATTAGGTACATTGATTTTGACTTTTTATCTTAACATCAATCAGAATTAGACATTTTACAAGTATATATTTTTAAAAATTTGCAATTTAGTTATTTATATAAAAGGATATAAAATATATAGAAAAACGCTTAGATAAGACTTTGAATTGAATATATTATTCATATTAAAAAGTGTTTGG
>JANQBM010000001.1:1775713-1786306 GCA_025594535.1 Erythroxylum domingense | reverse complement strand
ATTGAACAAAAGATTATTAAATAAAAATTAATTGATTTATTTTATTACATAAAATTTATTAATTTATATAAATGAATTAATTAATTAATAATAAATTAATTTTTAACAATAAAATTATTAAAATAAGTAAAACTGAAAAATTAAATAATTAAATAATTCAAAATCTTTAAGATTAATTCGACCGATTCGGACAAGCGAAAGGGAGAAGAGCAAGGCATAGTCAAATTGAGGCAACGGCTACCAAAGTACATAGAGACTGCATACATTCGTAGATTTGAGACAGAACCTCGTTTCTCTAACTTTTGAGACACATAACACGAGTTTATTGTTTGGTTCTGCATATGCTGACAAGAAGAATATCAACTTCGCATGCAAGCACAAGAGAAAGAAACAAGAAATGTATATTATATTTATTATTATATATATATAAATATAAATTAGGTGGGTTTATAGTTGTAATACTAAATTGAGGATTATCTGTCCTTAAACTAATTTAAATGATAATTTAAGGCTAAAAATAATATATTAAAAATTAATTAAAAAATCAAGAATATATCTATAGTGTAACTATTAATTTAAAAATTTTAAGTTTCATTTATGAAAATAGAAATTTTCAACCACTTTGATATTTAAAATAAGCATAACTAAATATATAAGTTTTAATAATAATAACAACATCAATAATAATAATAATATTAATAATAAAAAAAATGTAATTTTAAAAAATTATTTTTAATTTTTTAAAAATTATTCTCTTAAACTTTTTTTAAAAATATATGCTAAGCACACGTGATATGAAAAATATATATGAATCAATACAATTGCGATTGATTTGGAGATTCAACCAAATTTATAAAAATAAATTAATTTTGATTTAAATCAAAAAATTGTTATAATTATCTTAAATTATTATTTTAGATTTAATTTAATTTAATTTAATTTAAGATCTTTGTTAAGTTAACTATGTCAAAAATATTTAATTATTTTATATGTTTTCATGTCATTCATATTTTATGTTATTTTTATTCAAAATTTAAAAGAGAGGACTTTTTAAAAATTGTAAATTATAAATTTTAAATAATTATTAAGAGACAATAATTATTTTTACCTTTTTTAATATTTATACCATCTGCTTACTATCGGACTTCTCCAAACTTTAAGCTTAAGTGAGATTTCTGTGAGGCATTGTTGTTGTTTATGTTGATGATATTTTGAGTTAAAGGTAAATAAATTTTTTAATGATAATAATTCAAAATTTGTTGAGTAAAAATAAAGGAATGATATGATAAGATGGGTTGTGAACATGACAAAACTTGGGAGAAGATGGTCCCCTGTAGATATATATAAAAGAAGGAACTGCTGCAGAAAGAAGTGCCCAAGCTGTAATGTACAGCTGGGGAGTGGAGGCTGGCTAGTAGTAGGTTGGAACATTACATGCTTTGTCCATGGATGGCTGTTGGATTGGACGGATCAGTATCTTATAATTACTACTCTTGCTTGAAACAATACAATGTTGTACACTGTCCTGTCCTTTCAAATTAGAATCTTTTTCAGGGTCAACCATAAGAGCATTTTGTGGTTGTGAGCTTGGAAAACGTACCCGAGAAAAGGGTGAAATCTTTTGAGGAAGAAGAACGACAGATAAAGGTCCAAAGACATTAATGCTCTTGAGCTACCATTGTCGGATATAATAGTCTCATAATGTTCTCCTGTTTCTCTTCTTTTATTCTTTTATCCAGTTCCTCGGAGAAATGTGTGGAGTAGATTTTATGATCCTTTTAAGGGTATAGCCACTAGAGTAAGCTGATGGATCAATAAGTTTGATGGTGTTTGATTTGAGGACGTTAATGGTTGCATGAGCTGACCCATGTTTTTGGGTATAGAGGATTGAGTTTCTTCTCGTTTACCATTTTTATTTTCTGATATTTAGAAGCTCGATGCCTGACAAGAAAATGCCAAATGCATCTTCCCAAGCATTGACGACCATTCCATTTACTGGTACAGATTAGAGACCAGAGACCATCTTTACCCTTGTAATGTAACTCTCCTTCCCCTTTGTTATTGCACATTGGGATGACCACACTGCACTTGTTTTTGATTCTACTAAATTTATCTAATCACATGGCTAACTGATTTGTTCATACGTCGAGTAAAAACTATATTTTGTGATCAAACGTTTTACTGTTTTTCCTGTTTTCAGGTATTATATTCATTTTCTTCTGACTAAAGTAAGGTTCTGCAGCCATATAATAGGTATGGCCTTTTTGACTTCTGCAAATCTGTTCCTAGTCCTAGGCCTTTCAAACTTTTTAATACATGGAAGAGGAGGGTAGAGAGAAGTGAAAAAGTTCAAGATAAAGATCTGTAAAACACACAGTAGAGGAAATTCTATAGGTCCCAAATTCTGAACAGACTAAGAACACTTGTGGTGAGGGAGATGATGGGTACAAAAAAGCTTGAAAGAAGAAACCACATTGATGATGTGGGTCTTGTAGTTTCTCAAATTACCCTCATTTGAGATTGTTTCCCAGTTTTATACTCCTCTCTGTTTATACTGTCTACCAAACGAAAAGTGCTAGATTACACTGCAATTACCATATTAAGTAGGCTAAGTTCTTACTTTAGTTATAGCCAAATCAAAATTTTTATTATCTTCCAGTAATAAATAGCCATAGGTACCTGATATACAACCAAAAAAAAAAAAAGCAAGAAGTGTTGTTACTGTTACATTTAATAAGTGTTTTTTGAAGAAGGGGGGAGGGTTGGTGGTTGGAGAAGTGAAACCAAAACAATAACAACTGTCTGTTGCATTGGCCTGTGACACATGATTTGGCCAGAGAAAAAGGTCACACTAGAAACAAGAGAAAAGTAAAAGGAAGGCAGCGAGAGGTAATTATAGGCAAGAAAAAGCAAAGCAGGACAGACCCTTCAATGAATGTGTTTCTCTCTCTTCACAAGCTCTATTTTTTTCTCTTTTTGATTGAAAAGCTCCAATCTTTGTATCGACCAAAGTGAGAAAGGCGTTTGCTTGCATAGAAACAAAGAAAAACCCACATCCAAAACTGGACCATTCTTTTTCTTTTCAGTTTTTTTCTCTCTCTTTCCATGGCCTCTGGCTATGATTGAGTGAACCAGACGAAGGTTTCTTCTTTGTCGACACCTCTTCACAACCCCCAACTCTGCCCCGTTTTTTGGCCTTTTCTCTATTTCTTATCGTTTTCTTTCTCTATGATTAGACCCTTCAAGGGAATGGCTAGTTATTGTTGGTTTGGTTGGTAATGGTGCTAGAGTCGGTGATATCCATTAACCTTTCAGTAAAACGAGGGAAAGTGGAAGAATACAAGGAAGACCCAAAACCTGTTCTGGTTCTTTGTTTTTGCTATATCCTCTGAATACGTTATTGTCTTGGCTCGCTGCATTTGGGAGGAATGAGGAAACATGGATGGCAACTACCTTATCATCCACTTCAGGTGCTTGTTCATCCGTTCTCCTTTTGTCGGTGCTACTTTTTGTTGCTGGTTTCGCTTAGTTTTTAGTCCCTCGATTACTTGAAAGTTTGGATTTTTACTTTAAAATCTGTCTGGTGAAGGTGGTGGCTGTTGCTGTTTTTCTTGCACTCGGGTTTGCTTTTTATGTGTTCTTTGCACCTTTTGTGGGGAAGAGGATATTTCAGTATGTTCTGATGGGAATCTACACTCCTCTGGTAAAACATTCAAAACCTTACCTTTCACTTTAGCAGATGCACTAATACTATAGTTTTGTGGGTTGAAGAGTAGAGATCTGAACGATTACTAACTTTTTAATTTGCTTACTGTAGTTGTAATCTACTTCTGTTCTCTGATAAACTTGAATTTATTCCTCAAAAGGAAAGAATTTTCGCTCCTTGAGTGGACGCCTGTGATACGAATCCGTGTTCTTAGTTGTAGTCTTTCGTATTGGATGAAAGTGTTAATATCGTTGCAACAAAATTCTAAGCTAGCCCCACAGCAGCTGAATTACTTGTCTCTTGCCGTTGTAGATATCTGTTGTCTTAAAATTGCTCAAAATGCCAAATTAGTCCTTAGTATTTTTACCTCTCTGGGATAATGATGTTACATCAATCATTCTCTGTGTTATATATTTTGATACTCTTGTGAATCCTGACATATATATCAATTTCTTGTGATGATTGTGGGCTCTGAACAGTGCAGAGGTGTATCTGATGTATTATTAGAAACTTTGAATCTTGCGTTGTACTAAAAATGAGGGCATTGTTGTGTTAACTGTTATTACTTGGTTAAAATGAAACTCAGACAAGCAGTCTTTGGCATGATTGTGATGTTTGACATAACGATCCTTCATGAAGACACATTGAGCTTTCCTACTAATGTCTGGAAATCATTTCTTATTATTGGTCCATGATTATTTCTTTGTAAGTTCAAAAGAGACCGTGTAATGCATTTTTCTTTGTATTCACTAGTTGTTAAACGGATCTTAGATAGCTAGTAATAAAAAAGCCATAAATCAAACATTATTGCTTTGCCATTTGATATGGGTGACGACTTTGGTTCATACTTATGATTCTGTCACAAGGGGGGCAAGCGAGGTGCTTTGACTAGTTAAAGCAGCTCACTGTTATAGCTAGTTAATTAGGTTTTTTGTTCACCATCTTCTGCAGATGATGGCGATGTCCCAAAACAATTTTAGGAAAGCATAATTGGCACAGATTAATAATAGCTATATGATAGATACTTTCAAGATGAAAAGTAAGTCACTGAAGTTTTGTTAAATGTAACCCAGTGAATGTCGAGTTACAGGATAACTTGCAGACAAATTCGAGAGTGCCTGCTCTCTCATAGCCTAAGGCTCACCAGAATTCTTCTTAGAAAATTAACTACCCATTCTTCCCCTCATTACATTATTTATACTAACCAGCTACTAAGGCCAGCCATGCAACAAACTCACTATTCTGTCACTCTCTTATGCACGTCATATAACAACCAGCCCATGCATCTAACAGAATTCAGTAACTTTACTCAATTACCCTTCCCCTTTGCCCTTCTCGAATAAACCTGTGTAATAGGAGGTCTAACACTATATTTACATTTGCATCTTTCCTATAATAGGATGGACTGTCGTATCGGTTTCTTTCAGTTGTAGTCATATAATGGATACATTTTGGGAAGGGCTAATAGTTGGATTGCCTGTGGACACAGAATTCTAATGTACTTCAGAGCTTTCCATCAATTTCAAGTTCTAAAATTTCATTCGTATCATTCAAATAATTATATGTTATTTTTGCTTTGCTGATATGTTTTCTCTAGTTGATATATTGATATCATTTGTTTCTTTCCAGATTATGTGGGTCTTTGGTCTATACATCTGGTGCGCTGCAGCTGATCCTGCTGATCCGGGAGTTTTCCGGTCCAAAAAGTATCTGAACATCCCAAGTGATGGGAAAGAAACAAATCAAAAGGATTCTAAACTAGGTGGTGGGTCAACTTCATCAATGCATGATGCAGATGCTTCTCAAGTTGCGGGACAATCTCTAGATAAGGATGCCATGAGTGCAGATGCAACTTCAAAGGACCTGAATACTGAAATTGATGAGAAGGTGTCTTCCAGGAAGACGTCATGGTTTCTATTGGTTCTGTCTCCCTGTTCTCTCATATGCAATTGCTGCAGTTCAAGTTCTAAATCTTCTGAGCAACATATGAGTGAAGATGGCATGTTCTATTGTAGTTTGTGCAAGGTTGAGGTTAGTGGAAATACTAGACATCTGTCCTGCATTTTCCTAATTTCTTATGATAATACAGCTGTGTTACTCCTATTGATAACATTGAATAAGTTAATAATAGGCCTTTTGCCTAATGGTAGCTACATAAGCAAGGCTTCTTCGGTTTGCAGCAGTGAAGCTGACGACAATTTCCTCATTTTTAGATAACTGATCACCTATACTTATTTGTTTCTCATCAATTAAGCATTTCTGCTTATGAAAGTTTGGTTCTGGTCAGGTTTTCAAGTACAGCAAGCATTGTAGAGTTTGTGACAAATGTGTAGACCGATTCGACCATCATTGCAGGGTATGCCAGATCACTATTGTTGAAGATATTACTCTTGTATGATTACTCTAATTGTTTTTGGTTTTGGTTTTTTGCAGTGGCTTAACAATTGTATAGGCAAAAAGAATTACAGACAGTTTTTCACTCTCATGGTTTCTGCTCTTCTCTTGGTAAGCACAAGCCTCCAAGTTATACCTCCCTTAGGATCTTAAGATCAGATTCCAACCTTCATATCCTTCCCCATAGTTTCTTGATCCATTAGCATGCAAAAAGCTGATTGGAAAACGAGTCCCTACTGGCAATAAAACTACTTCTAACTCTGTTTTAGAATTCCCAGTTGAAAGATCTTGACAGAAGCATGAAATCTTTGTTTCTCAATATTACAAATCCTCCATAAAATGTAGCTTTGGGCTCCTCATTGCTTGTACTTTCGCCATCCTCCCATCAAATTTCTGCACTTTCAAAATATTCATGGTAACAACCTTTACATCCTGAATTTGCTGGTATCATTTACACCAGCAAAATGCCTGTACTGAAGATCACCCAGAGTAAGCTCTTTATTTTCATGTCAGTTTCATTTTAATTAAATATTGACAGGTAATATACATGGTTTGTGCACCTTGGGCTTGAGATTGCAGCTTATTCTACAATGGGCAACTGGAATCCTTGTGCTTATTTGTTGTTTTCTTGAGCGAAAGCGGTTCGCTGCGGATATATCCTCCAAATTAGGAAGCAGTTTCTCCTTGGTTCCATTTGTCATTGTGGTGGTGAGTGCTCTTTGCAGCATTTTTCTTGTTTTGTCTATGATTTTCTTCGTTAAATATTCTTAAATGCATTAATTTTTTTTTGAGTGACTTGGGGCTGTGGATTTCATTACTATTCTGGGGAAAGTGGAACAAGTAAATGAATTAGTAATGAAATATGCATTTGCATTCTTGCAGGTTATGTGTACCATTTTAGCTATGGTTGCAACCCTACCCCTTGTCCAGCTATTCTTTTTCCATATTCTTCTCATTAAAAAGGTAAATGCAGAACCTTTTCTTACTTCCAAATATATGAATTCTTTTCTTTTATTATTTGATAAAGGATATTCCAAGTTTTTCATTTGGGAGTATATTTTGTGAGTTTCTATTGCTGGGTTTGTAGGGAGTTATCTGTGAAGTATTTACTAATTTTCTGACGATTACATTAGCGGGCTAACATAGTGAACCTGTATGTGTGTCATAGGGAATCAGCACATATGACTACATAATAGCTTTAAGGGAGCAGGAGCAAGATCAACAAGGAGTGGGAGGACAGCAAAGTCCCCAAATGTCTCCGGCAAGTTCTCTTACTGGTTTAAGCAGTGCAAGCTCCTTTTCTACTTTCCACCGGGGAGCCTGGTGTACACCACCGCGCCTGTTTTTGGAAGACCAGGTACTTTCTGCTGATTTTGTTTCAGTAGGGAAGCCTATATTTTATGCAAGTATTCCGTACTATCTTTTGCTCGATTCGTTTCCTGTGCTGTGAAACCGGTCTATGTTTGCATACAACCTGTTGTTAGAGGCAGTGTTTGGCTTAGCAGTTCTGTATTGTTCACTTTATTTCATTTGTGTTAAACAGTGAGTGTAAGCAGCAACGGTTGTGTAACATAAAGCTTATTTTTAGTGGAATTTGGATTAACTTGCTAGAATGACGGTTTCCTTAATGTGTTTTCTTAAGTGACTCTTATTTCTACTCTTTCAGTTTGATGTTGTTCCTCCAGAGACCGGATCTGTGAGTTCGTCAGGAAAGAAAACTTTGCGGGAGGAGAAGAAAAAGAACCCTGCAGCAGTTAAAATAAGTCCATGGACATTGGCCCGGTTAAATGCAGAAGAGGTTTCTAAAGCCGCAGCAGAGGCAAGAAAAAGATCCAAAGTCTTGCAGCCTGTGGTTAGAAGAGAAACTCCTTTTGGTCTAGAAAGAGATAGTAGCTTTGGCAGCAGTAGCCGTCTAATGTTGCCAAGGCCTGACGGTAACAAAAGGCGAGGCAGTAAGCGGGTTCGCCTTCCAGCAGACCAATCCATGGAGCCTGGGACAATGGTTTCTAGCATAACATCTAAGAAAGGTTTCACTGAGACATCCACTAGTTTGGCACCTCTTCAGCTTGAGGCGCGGAGTGCTTTCCAAACAAGTAGAACAATGTCTAATTCAGTTGGGATTGCTAGTTCTTCTCCTGAGAGCAGTTTAGGCTCGCCGGATATTCATCCTGTCCGAATTTCCTCATCCGGAGCCGAAGAGTCAAGGAGGCTAACTGGCCTATCCGTAGCTGGTGTTGGTTCTCTAAGTGGGTTCCCTTTATCAAGGTCCACTAGTGATGGATATGAAGCATCTGGTGGAGAAGACAGCGACAGGGTTCCTTCCAGGATTGCTCAACGACCAACCCAATGGACTAATCTCCTCTTCCGACCTGATCAAGATGAGGGGATTCTTAGATTAAAAGCATCATCTTCATCTAGTCAGGTTAACATTAGAAAGCTTTGATTTTGAGTAATAACTTTTGGTTGTCATCAAATTGAGAGCAAGAATTGAATTATTCTTTCATTTTTGGCCAAAGAGCAAGGAGAGTTCACAGGCCTTTCTTTCACTTTGTCCAGTGATTTGGCTTTTGTTATTCTGAGATCAGGGCTCATGGGAAAAACACTGTGAATGTAAAGGAAAGAGGTCTTGGTACTTGCATATCTCAGACCTACATAATGTATGTGCTATCAAGGAACCTTTTATCCCTGTCTATTGAATCACCAGTTTGAACTGTTCCAACTGTTCATAAGTACTGAGTTTGTAGTCAATTGGGCACCTTTACTACAAAATGAGTTGACAGTTTCTTGAATGACATTGGTTCAATTTGCTATCTAAATTATCTTTGTTCCCAATTTTTAGGATAATAAAACACTTGTAATTATTTTGGGCTAGCTTTTTTTGTCTGATTTAGTTTAGTAATTTTTGTTGTTAAAAATTGATAAATTTATTAATTAATCGATTAATTTTAATAAATTAATTAGTTTTTATAAATTAAAATAAATAAATTAATATTTATTTAAAAGTCTTTTTTAATTAAACCTTAAATTTTTTAATAAGTACGAACATTTTTTAAATTAATTTTTAACATTTTCAATTTTATTCAAGTTTTAATTAATTTTATAACAATTTAATATCGATTAAAGCTTTTAAACCTTAAATCTCCTATATCTCACCGTATTAATTTCCGACCTAGTTTTGAAAATATTGATTTTATGAGTTCATCTCATCAGTTGGTTAAATATGATTAACAATAAATCCTAGAAATTTAAAGTTAATACTTAATTATTTGACTGTAAATTTTAATTTTATTCAAAATAAAAAATCAACCAGCAATTTAAACTTTATATTGTATCAGAGTTTCTCTTGAATGAAAAATCTTGTAAATAGTGAAATATGATATGAAAAAAGACAAATCCACAATTTTGAATATGAAAAATAAAATATAATACGGTTATGTCCTTAAAAAACAACACTTAGTATGAATCATGCCGAGACGTAAAGTTTGGAAAAATCTGAACCTTATCTTTAATTAGTAAAGAGATTATTTCTAAACTGTTACATCTTATCTAAAAAGTATTATAAAAAATAAATTTGGATGAAGTTTCATATACATCTAAAGGTTCATTTGATTATAAACTTCAATTTTATTTAAGAAATTAAATATTAATTATCAGTTTAATAATGTGACATAATTGAGTGTCCATATACTCAGAAGTCTTAATTAGCTTATCGCAATAACTCCTTCTTACTAATATATCATATATCACATCAAATCTTCTGTTTCAGTTACTCTGTTTCAATCTTATTATATTAAATCTGATTCATATATTTATTTGGATTTCACATAAATGTGTAAATGAATGGATTCTACAAAAATAGGTGGATAAGATTTAATGAAACATTATAATTGAAACAAGAAATCTGATACCTTAATATATTGATATTTGCTTTCACTTGACAGGGATCTTTGGAACAAGGACATGTACAAGTTGGAATCCTACCATTCAAATTGTCCGAGTGAAACACCTAACATTCTTTTTTTTGAATATGAAACAATATAAAAGACTGGAAGTTAAGTTGATTAACCAAAAGATTTAAGATTTAAAAAATTCAATAGACGATCGTAAAATTAGCTAAAGATTGAATAAAATTAAAGAATTTAAAATATCATTTGAAAAATTTGAAGTTTAATTAAAAAAAAATTAAATAAAAATAAGTTAATTTATTTTAATTGATTTTTTTATATGAAATAATATACAACATACCATTGTTATGAATATCGGTACGTACCGTATTAGACTAAAATCGGTACCGAATTATAAGTTATAGTACCTGATGTAAATACCGGTCGGTATCGGCGGTATTCAAAATACCGGTCAAATATCATCCGGTATTGGAAATTTTAAAAAATTGGGAGACTTTTTTGCAAAAATTTCAAAAAATTTTAAAATCTCCCTCCCTCCCTCCCTCCTCTCTTTCCCCCTGTTTTTTTTGAAGTTTTTTAATTAGTTAT
>JANQBM010000001.1:1699310-1723131 GCA_025594535.1 Erythroxylum domingense | reverse complement strand
CCTATAATTTACTTAAACTCTTATTAATTATAACTTCTAAATTTGATTTTAGTTAATTAAATCTTCAATTTTATTTGTTAAGGTGAAACGAGTAAAAATTTTTAATTTATCATTACATGAAATTGGACTTGGGGAGAGAAGGTAAAGAAGTAAAACGCAGCGTTTAAGGTGATAAAGCGGAGAATACGAATACACCTTTTTCTTTAACACGAAGTCAATGGAGACAAAAGGTTGACGTGTTTTTACTGGATTGCGTTTCCGACAAATCTTCTGTTCCAATTCTGCTGTTGGATTCTGATTTTTCCAAGTTCAAGATCCAAACAAATCTTGTAAGATTGATTACCCTCTTCGGAGTTGCAATCATGAGCGAGGTTTTTGAAGGATATGAGCGTCAGTACTGCGAGCTCTCTGCTAATCTCTCCAGAAAATGCGACTCTGCTTCTCTTCTTCCGAATGGAGGTAGGTGGCCCCTCTTAAGTTCTTTGCTTTTGGTTGAATCATGATTTGGTGAAATGGGTCGTCTTGATTTTTGCAGAGGAGAAGAAAGCAAAGTTGTCTGAGATCAATTCCGGTCTTGATGATTGTGATAATCTGGTAAATTGTGTTCCCTTTTCTTTTTCTAATTCTAATTCTAACTCTAGATCAAGCTCAATTCTTTTTTCTTTTCTTGTTATAGGTAAGAAAGATGGACCTTGAGGCCAGGAGTTTGCAGCCAAGTGTCAAAGCTATGCTTCTTGCCAAACTAAGGGAGTACAAGTCTGATCTCAATAAGTTGAAGAAGGAATTCAAGAGGGCAATGTCTGGTAACCCTAATCAGGTTAACCATGATGAGTTGTTGGAGTCCGGATTGGCTGATACTCATGCGGTATATGCTCTTTTGTATCTCTTTTCATAACTCAAGGAATGTGGAATAGTTTGTTGCTGTGATCTTTGAGCACTTTTCACTGCATTTATCAGAAAATTGTCAAGATTGTCACCTTTCCCTTAACATATACGATAGGCATACTCATGCTCAGTTCCTTTGGGGAAATGGAAATCTCTAAACTAATATTAAATTGCTCTTGGGATTACATCTTAGTGTTGCACTATAGTTTCAGACTTAGAAGATTTATAGTTCCTTCTAACTTGATAATTTGGATTTTGTTCTGGTTTGTCCTGATTGCTGATACTCATTTTGCTGCACAAATTATTTTCATTTGAGATGAGATGCATATTTCTTTTGTTAGATTTGTCTAGTTGATAACTTTTAAGACATTTGGTATTGATGATACAGGTTTCGGCAAATCAAAGAGATAGATTGTCTATGTCAGTTGAGAGACTAAATCAGTCCGGTGACAGAATCAAGGAGAGTAAAAGAACCGTGTTGGAGACAGAAGAGATTGGGATCTCAATTCTTGAAGACTTGCACCAACAGCGCCAGACTCTTCTACATGCCCACGACAAGGTATGATATGTATGGTCTTTTCTCCTAATTAACCATGTGAATGATAGACTATGATCCCCCCATATTTAACATTTACTTGATTTTCATTGCCTGGTAGATATTATTTGTTATTAGACCATGCTATAAGCTATAACTCTCATTGGCTACAAATTTTATGATAATTACTCTTGCGTCGGGTTTTTCAGATCAATACTGTCAAAATGGGCAAAAAGTGAAATAGATGATCAATTATTTTATCCATGGTCTTCTTCTAATTAACCATTTGAATGATAGACTATGATCCCCACATTTAACATTTACTTGATTTTCATTGCCTGGTAGATATTATTTGTTATCAGACCATGCTATCAGCTATAACTCTCTTCGGCTACAAGTTTTATAATAGTTATTCTTGCGTCGGGTTTTTCAGATCAATACTGTCAAAATGGGAAAAAAGTGAAATAGGTAATCGATTATTTGATACATTGTCTTTTCTTCTAATTAACCATTTGAATGATAGATTATGATCCCCCCATATTTCACTTTTACTTGATTTTCGTTGACTGGTGGATATTAGTTGTTATCAGACCATGCTATCAGCTGTAACTCTCATCGGCTACAAGTTTTATGATAGTTACTCAGATCAATACTGTCAAAATAGGCACAAAACGAAATAAATAATCGATTATTTTATACAAATGTTTTTTTCTTCTGTTTTCCCTTTCTTTTTGGTTTGCAGCTTCATGGAGTAGATGATGCCATTGACAAGAGCAAGAAAGTTTTAGCTTCTATGTCCAGAAGAATAACCAGAAACAAGTGGATTGCTGGCTCTCTAATTGCTGCCCTTGTGCTTGCAATCATACTTATCATATCATTTAAAGTTTTTCATCACTAATATTCTTGAAATTGGTTTAGAATCAAACTATACTTTGCTGTGTGCATACTTTGTATTTAGTTGTCATTCTATACCAAGATTGTACTATTCTATCTTGTACTTCTGGCTGTCATTCTACATTAAAACAAAATCATTTGATTTTCTGTTTCTTTGTTCCAATCTCTGGCGATAGAGTTCTATTTTGATGTGCAAAGGCAGTCCTAGAAGTGTTGTTCATGAGTCATGGAACTGAGAATTTGGCAGGTTTTTGCCATCTTGCTTGTAGATTATACTTTTCAGGATTTGAACTTACCTCTAAATAGGAGTTAGAATTTATCTTCTTTCCTTAATGATCTTAAGTTGGTGTTACTAATTGAATTGCTCAATCTAACATCATGAACTTTCGATCTTTTATCTGACCATTCATCGATAATCAAATTTCAGAAACAACTTCTCTATTAGTTAAGACTAAGGTTGTGTGTTACTAGACTTCTCTAGACTTTACATTTAGTGAAATTTTTATGGGGTTGTTGTTGTATTATTCATGAATAGATGTAACTTTGTTCCTCTTAAATTCGTTAAAATGTGATTGTCCAGAGAAAACATACCGTGACATAGCTTTATTCTTTTATTAAATAATATTTATAAAAAATTAGACAAAACATTAGTTTCTGTATTTATAAGATCAAGACATTATTTATTTCTTTCAAATAAATATATTTATAAAATCAATATAAAAAATAAATTCATTTGTAAAGCTAAAGTGAAATAAAAAATTGTAATTTGATATATTAAATACTATTTTTTTCTTTATATTTATTTGATAAAAAGTTTAAAAATTTTCAAACATAGTATAAATTATGTTAAATAAAACAATTAATGAAATCATTCTAAATAAATATATTACAAAGTGAAGATATAGATATAAAATTTTCCAAATGGATGTATTCATAGAAATTATAAAAAATAGTTTATATTGTTTTTTTTATAATTTTTACTTAATTATACTCAAACATTTTAATTTTTTCCCTAAAGGATATAGTTATTTAATATATAGTTAATCTGCTTTAATATAAATTATAAGATATTTAAATTATTGTTTAATAATATTAAAATAAAAAATAAAAAATGTAAAATGAGGTTGACTAATTCAATCTTGTCTAACTTTTCAGTACTATTTTTATCTTTTCGATTCGATTTATTTTAATATTTTTTATTGTTAAAAAATGATCAAGTTGTTAATTAATTAGCTAATTTTTGCAAATTAATAGTTTCTTATAAACTAAAATAAATTAATACTTTTTTATTTAACAAATTTTTTAAATTAAACATTAAATTTTTCGACTAATAAGAACAATTTTTTTAATTATATTTTAAAATATTTAATTTTATTTAATATTTAACTAATTTTATTATAATATCATATCTGTTGAATTTTTTAACCTTAAATTTCTATTCTTACCGTCATAATTTTGGTTTGATTTTTAAAGCATTTAATAAATTATTGATTAATTTAAATAAATATAAAATACGGACACGTCACACGTGGACAAACAAATTCCCACGTTTGGGCACTAATGTTTTTTTCTTTTTTTTGAGGCTTTGAGAGTGGACCCACCACTCCAAAGAAATATCCACCAAAGATTCAAAGAAGAAAACTAAATAGTAAGAAGAGAAGTTTCACGTTACCAACGCTTCCGTTTGTTTCTTTCTCCTGGACAGCCACCGTCTTAAAGTAAGAGTCTTTAACGCCAAAAACTCGTCCGCCGTGCCGCTTCTTCTTTGTACAGTCACCCACTTCACCTGTTTGTCTCTTCTTCCATATACACTTAACTACAAATCCTGAAAGCCACCCATTTGTTATTCTTCCATTACCAACCGGAAGAAGTATTGTAGTGTGTGATTGATCAATCCAAAGGTAGTTTCTTTTTCTGAATTCTCCAAGCTTACCAAGATGATGGATTCATTGGCGACTGTATCGCCGTCAATGGTCCTTCCTCCGAGTAACCCTCTTCCATCTCTGCAACGTCGACGCCGTCAAGTCTCCACCTTTGCTTCTTCTTCTTTCTCCGTTAATACCAATCGCCGTCGTCTTCCTCGGCTCTGCTCTGTTTTCTCTGTATCGTACAGAAGCATACGTGGGGGATATATTCGTTGTAGATCAAGGAACGGTCTTGGAGACGGAGAAGAAGAAAATGAAGAGGTCGAGCGAGCTCTTCACTTGGATGGTACCATTCCTGGGACCTCCGATGAGTTTGTAAAGCAGGTTTCTTCGCGTGCTTACGATATGCGTAGGCATCTTCATCAGACTTTCGATAGCAGTAGCTATGATGGTACTCTCCTCGTCCTCTTCCTTTTAAACTTGTTGAAAAGATTGTGGTTGTTCGGGTAATTTCTGGTTTTCAGTTTTGTTCAATGCTTTTCCTTAATCCTTACTTCAGTTTGCTTACTCTTATTTTTGGAAACATAAGTTGGGGTTTCTGTTGCTGAAAGGTTTATTATTTTGGATTCAGCATTCTGAGGAGTTTATGTTCATACCCTTTTGATTACTCTGGATGAGAATTGTTGAACTTTTTGTTCTGAAAATTACACTTTCCGAGTGTTTTAGCTATAATTTGTGAATGGTGATTCATATTCCTTGATTGACTATCAGTAATTTAGCTATATTGCTATCTGTTTTGCATTTGTGGTTCTGTTGTATGATGCTTTTTTTCCAATTTCTTGACCCCAAAATTTGAGAAAGCTTTGTTTTTTTTCCTTTGATTCTTCTTTAGTGTTGGAGGCAAATCCATGGAGGGAATCTTCAAAGGCCCTATATGTACTAACCCATAGGGAAAATCAGTTGTGCACAATGAAAACTCGAAGAAACCGCAGGTCTCAATTGTTTGATGATGTGTTTGTTTTTTGTTTGCAAACATCCTTGTAGCTGAGCTCTGGCTTTTCTTTTGAAACAGTGAAGTTGAAAGAGAGCTTGGCCTTCTGTTCTCCAAAGGAGGAAAAAGGAGGTCAGGAATAGGCAATCAAGCTAAACAATCAAGGACCGGAACTAAGTTCCGGATGCTTGTAGAGGATGTGAGGGAAGGAGTACTGGTGAGTTATTCCTCTTAGATGCTGATTTTCCACTGATATTGTGCACTGGAAATATAGCTACACCGTGAAAGCAAGAAACCGATTTAGAATACAAAAAAGTTCCGTGGTTGATGATTGATGGACATATTATAGTTAGTAGATTGTTTGAACTTTTGAAAATAGCCTCTCTACCAGATAAAAGTAAGGTTGCATATTACTGGACCTTTCTAGACACTGCGTATCAGCAAGACTTTCACTAGATTGTTGTTGTTATTAGCTTGTTTGAGCTTGCCAAATCCTTGAGTATTTAGCTACCTTACACATCACCAACACATGTGAACACTTGAAATTGGTTTTGATTATGTCTCGTATCATCTAATCTTGTTTGCTTAATTGAAAAACCGAAATGTTGCTGCAGGTGTTTGAAGATGAAAATGAAGCTGTGAAATACTGTGATTTACTACAGGGAGGAGGTAAAGGTTGTGAAGGTGTTGCTGAAATTGAAGCCTCATCAGTAAGAAGCATTCAGAAACATTTTACCTTGTCACAGCAATGTATGTATGTTTAGTAATTTAGTTGTCCCCATGAATTTGTTGCAGATATTTGATCTTTGCCAGAAAATGAGGGCACTTGCTGTTCTATTTAGGAGGGGGAGGACTCCTCCGGTACCGCAAAGTCTAGAGCGCAACTTACGAGCTCGAAAACGGTCCCTCGAAGATCAAGACTGACTCAGATTGAGATCGAGATAATTGTATGGAAGTATGAGCAGTCTTAGGAGGTTTATTACAAGTAAATATTGTACTGAACATTTTACTTGATAGTCCAATATTATAGATATCAAGTTCAACATCATTGAACATCTGAAATTCAGATGCATCCATTCATTCAAAGCATTCTGAGTACCTTTTTTTTCTTCCTGTAATACGTATGTGATATACTTGTTGAAGTGTGTTCCTGTGCACGGTCAGCTACAAATGAGTTTAAACACAAATTGAAGTTATGCTGTTGCATGTGGAGTCTCAGAAGAACAAGATTATTAAAAGCTCAGCAGGCGATAGGGATCGGATCTCCTTTACTAGTTATAGGATTGCTATCATGTTTTATTAAATCTCATTCATATATTTACGTAGATTTTAAATAAATGTATAAATGAGATTTAATAGAACAAAGTTAAAATAAAGTAAGTAAAACAGAAGATTTGATGGGCAGACGATACTTCTCTCATTGAAAACCAAAAAAAAATTATATGATTAATTTGAAAATTAATTATGTAACAGTAGATTTTACTTTTTATTTAAAAAATATAAAATAATATCACGTCAATATTATTACGATATTTAACTAACAAATAATTAACTTTGTTAAATTTTTCATTCATTTCGGGTCTGTCTTAAATGGTTTAAAAATGTTGAGGTCTAATTTAAATACTTTAAAATATTAGGGTTCAATTTATATTTTATTATAAATGTTGAGATCTAAAATATACTTTTAGCCGTTAAGTTAGAAACGAGTTAAACCAGGCTTGAGTAGCTATGAATACTTGAGCTTGATTTTCGATAAAAATAATTTGATGTATTAATTTTGAGTTGAGTTTGGGTTAAATTTTATGATTAGTATGACTGTAAAAATTTCTTGAATTTGATTTAAATGAATTTAATTTTTTATTTTGTTATGAATTGAGTTTAAATTGATTTACTATATCTATTTCTAGATTTACGAAGAAAGTAGACATGTCAAAAGTAGCCCAATTTGTTCAGTCCGATTTGCCTTTGGTTTGCTTAGGTTACGAATGAGTCATTGGTTGGACCGACCGTTATTTTCAAAATAATATCAATTAAAAAAAATTTTAATAATAACAGGCCGGATTACGAGCCGACTCATCCCGACCGGCTGGGCCAGGGACAACCCACCCTCTACCCAGCCCGTTGAGATCTCGAGAAGAAAGTGTGGAATGAGTGACTCTTGAAGATTAAGGAAACAATAGAAAAAAGCAAAAAGAAAAAGAAAAAGAAAAGAAGACAACTCAGACAATGTTTTCCCTCCAATACAAAACTCTCAACAGTGAGAGTTTGAAACGCAAAGAAAACTCGTAACTGCCACTCTCCGGTCACCGTCCGGCACCGTCTCCTTTTCAAAATACGTATTTGTTTATTACTTTCTGTCTGTCACCACTTTACTCTGCCTTTTGTGTTGCCATACCATCCTCGAGTATCTTAACGAGTTCCTGATCCGTACAAACACTAGAATACAACAAGTTCGTTACTTTCGATGGAAATTCACAAATATAATAAGCCAACAAATTGTATTCTTAGTCATTCCTCCGTCAAAGGAAAATCCCAACAGAGAATATTCAAAAGCTACGCAACTACTAGTGTCTGGCGTTGGATTTGGAGGACAAAAGAGTGTAAATTTGGAAAAACTTCTATCTGCTCCTGAACTCTCTTCCCCTGTCACTCTGTTCATTTCCGTTAGTCTTGTTTTTGGGTTTTTATTTTTGTACATATTGAAATGATTTCATCAATTTTCGACTCCTTATATATACATTTATCTGTGTGTATACATATTATGAACTCGTATTTGGTTATCTGTAAAAGCAGACATGATCACTGAGTGAACACTTGGATTCACAGTTGAGCCCATTATCCTTTTTCTCCTTCTTCATTTTCATTTCTTTTCTGGGTTGGTTCCAAATTCTCTTCTTGGTTTAAGAATAGCTCAGAATTTGTTGGGGTTGGAATATGGAGACCAAAGGAACAACAAGTTCTTTTGCGGTTAGTTTCTTATTTCATTTTGCATTTATTTGTTGACGGTGTGATGAGTAACTTGTATTGTTATGTAACTTGTGTTCTGTTTTCCTTTTCGTGAACTTTGATGTTCAGTCAATAGACTGAGCAATTGAACTATCTTATTTCAAGCATTGATCTTTTTGTCCATAATAAGCCGTTAAAGTTATCTATAGCTTTACTTGTTGCGGGACTTTAAATTTCTCGAACGTTTGTCAAGTGAAATGATAAATGTCATCGCGGAAGTTGGCTCTTAGAACTGAATTGTGTATGAACATATCTTGAGCTGTTAGTGTGCTCATTAATGGCAAGCTTGGTTCTTTGTCTAAATTTGCTTAAACTTTTTTTCTTTGATCTTTTCTTAGCAGCTTTATTCTGTGTACTTGCTTAGGTGCGCTTATCATTTGTGAAGGGTATGCTCACCGACTTCTTGTGTATTATCTGCAATGTCGCTGGTAAACAAATACTATAATTGGCCTGTAGAGAAAGATTATTGCAGGAAATGGGTCGGTTGAAGGCAAAGTCTGGTATGAGGACAGTTAAGGAAGAACCTGAGGAATATGGCACTTCCCATTCCAACAGAACTTCATTGGCATGTGTGATTAATGCAGAAGTGGCTTCTGTAATGGCTGTTTTAAGAAGAAATATAACATGGGATGGCCGATATGTGCTAGGTGATGATCAGCTGGAGCACTCACTGATCGAGTCTTTGAAAGCATTGCGCAAACAGATCTTCTCACGGTCGCATCCATGGCACACAATCAATCCTGCTGTGTATCTCCAGCCGTTCTTGGACGTGATTCGATCAGATGAAATTGGTGCTTCAATCACAGGAGTAGCTCTGTCGTCTGTTTATAAGATTTTAACTCTTGATGTGATTAACGAGAAAACTTTAAAAGTTGAAGATGCTATGAACTTTGTAGTTGCTGCAATAACTAGTTGCCAATTTGAGGTCACAGATCCCTCTTCAGAAGAAGTGATACTTTTAAAGATACTTCAGATTCTTCTTGCTTGTATGAAAAGTAAAGCATCGGTCACATTGAGTAATCAGCATGTGTGCACAATAGTGAACACTTGTTTCCGTATAGTGCATCAAGCTAAAGGAGAATTGCTGCAGCATATAGCCCGACATACAATGCATGAACTAATTACCTGCATTTTTTCACATCTTCCAGATGTTCATGACCCAGAATGCTCTGTGGTTAATGGATCTAAAATAGTCAAGCGGAAGGTAAACTTGCCTGCCTCATTTTTCTTCATAGTTACAGTATGTTCTCTTCTTTTGTACCGGCACTTGCACGGTAATGTTTGATAAATCAATAGTGATGCTACCTGATCCAATATGTGACACATTTCAAGTCAAATGAATTACTTGTCTGACTACTTGAAACATACCAATAACTGGAGGAAGTTTTGCAAGTTAATGTCATGATGTTTCACTATATTCTGTTCTTTGTACTGGCATAAGGTTGATCTATCAAACCAGTTTTCTGGAGGTGGGTGGAATATTTTGGTCAATTTTGAAAAATTTTGTTGTGGGATATGTAGTTTTCAAACTGAGATTATTCAAAACTTTCCTTTGTTAATAATTTTTGAGACCTATTTCACTTACAGAATGGTGGCCCGGATAATCATTACACTATCAAGAGTAAACAACTGGAGAGTAGGACTGGCTGTTCTGAATTTTTGGGAAGAGATTCCTCTGTGAGTTTAGGTTCTACTGATTCCACAGACCAGATAGCCAGTCTGATGGAAAACAACACAATTTCAGCTGGCAGTGGAAAGGGCAGTCTTGCTTATGATTTGCAGCTCTTGGAGCCATATGGAGGCCCCTGCATGGTGGAGGTATTTCACTTCCTGTGTTCATTATTAAATGTGGTTGAGTATGTGTCAATGGATCCAAGATCAGATAGTATAGCATTTGATGAAGATCTTCCACTCTTTGCACTGAACTTAATTAATTCTGCTGTTGAACTGGGTGGGAAATCTATAAAAAATCATCCTGGATTGTTGAGTCTAGTTCAGGATGAATTATTTCGTAATCTTATGCAATTTGGCATGTCCAGAAGCCCGGTTATTCTTTCAATGGTATGTAGTGTTGTTCTCAACTTGTATCACCATCTGCGCACTGAGCTCAAACTACAGCTGGAGGCTTTCTTCTCCTATGTGATTTTGAGGCTAGCACAGAGCAGATATTGTACTTCATACCAACAGCAGGAAGTTGCAATAGGGGCTCTCATAGACTTTTGTCGACAGAAAAAATTTATGACAGAAATGTATGCCAACTTTGATTGTGACATCACATGTAGCAATGTGTTTGAAGACATTGCTAATTTGTTGTCAATGACTGCATTTCCATTAAACTCTTCATTGACTACAATCCACATCCTTGCTTTGGATGGTCTGATAGCTGTTATCCAGGGTATGGCTGAAAGGATAGGCAATGGAGCAGTTAGTTCCAAAAAGGAAAAAATGACTATTGAAGACTCTATTCCATTCTGGAAAATGAAGTGTGAGGACTATGGTGACCCTAAGCAATGGGTTCCATTTGTCCGCCAAAAGAAGTACATTAAGAAAAAACTGATGGTTGGAGCTGATCACTTTAATCATGACCCAAAGAAAGGACTAGAGTTCCTCCAGGGAACACATGTCTTACCTGAAAAACTTGATCCCAAAAGTGTGGCCTGCTTTCTTAGGTATACTGCTGGATTAGATAAGAATCTTGTTGGGGACTTCTTGGGAAACCCTGATGATTTTTGTGTTCAGGTTCTTCATGAATTTGCCCAGACTTTTGATTTCCAAAATATGAACATGGATGATGCATTACGGTTGTTCTTGGAAACTTTTAGGTTGCCTGGAGAATCACAGAAAATACAGAGGGTTCTTGAGGCTTTCTCTGAAATTTACTACGAGCAATCACCAAATATTCTTGCTAACAAGGATGCTGCTCTTGTCTTGTCTTATTCACTTATAATGCTAAACACAGATCAGCACAACGTTCAGGTGAAGAAAAAGATGACAGAGGAGGATTTTATCCGAAACAATAGACGAATAAATGAAGGCAATGACTTGCCTCGGGCGTTCCTGTCAGAGCTCTACCAGTCAATTTGCATGAATGAGATCCGCACAACTCCAGATAAAGGAGCTGGATTACCTGAAATGACCCCCAGCCGTTGGGCTTATTTAATGCAGAAATCGAAGAAAATTTCTCCATTCATTGTGTCGGATTCTAATGCCTATCTTGACCATGATATGTTTGCTGTCATGTCAGGTCCAACAATTGCTGCTATCTCAGTTGTTTTTGACCATGCAGAAGCTGAAGATGTTTACCAAACATGTATTGATGGATTTTTAGCAGTTGCAAAAATTTCTGCATGCCGTCATCTTGGAGATATATTGGATGATCTAGTTGTTTCTCTTTCTAAGTTCACAACCCTCTTGAATCCCCCATCTTCTGAGGACCCTATATTGAGCTTTGGTGATGACCAAAAACCCAGGATGGCAACCTTAACCATTTTCACCATTGCAAATAGATATGGTGATTATTTATGCACAGGCTGGAGAAATATTGTAGAAAGCATTCTGAGACTGCACAAACTTGGTCTTCTTCCAACTCTTGTGGCTACTGATGTTGGTAATGAAGTAGAGCTTTCTGCAGAATCTGAACGCGGGAAACTTTTGACAAAATCTTTATTTCCGGTTCCTTTGCAACCCATGGCAGCTCCGAGGAGATCTTATGGCTTGATGGGTCGGGTCAATCGGCATTCATCTCTTGACAATGAGGAGTCAAGATCCCTTCCCACGGAAGAACAGATTGCTGCTTATCAAGGTGCCCTTCAAACAATCCAAAAGTGCCATATTGATAAGATCTTCACTGAAAGTAAGTCCTTTCGTGATGACTCATTGTTGAGTCTAGCAAGAGCACTCATCTGGGCTGGTAGGCGGTCTCAGAGAGGGAACAGCTCTCTGGAAGATGAAGATGCTGCAGTTTTCTGCCTGGAACTGCTGATTGCTCTTACACTGAACAACTGGGACAGAATTATGCTACTGTGGCAGTGTGTTTACGAACACATAGCGAACATTGTTCATTCAATTATAACACCTTGTGCATTAGTCGAGAATGCTGTTTTTGGACTTCTTAGGATTTGCCAGCGGCTGCTTCCCTACAAAGAGATCCTAGCTGATGAACTGCTGAAGTCATTGCAACTTGTTTCACAGCTTGATAGCCGCATTGCTGATGCATACAGCGAGCGAATAACAAAGGAAGTCAATCGGCTTGTAAAAGCAAATGCCCCACTTGTCAGATCTCTAATGGGATGGCACATAATAATGTCACTTCTTTCCGCCTCAGCTCGTCAACCAGAAGCTTCTGAGGCTGGATTTGATGCCCTGTTGTTTACTGTATCAAATGGAGCTCACTTGTCACCAGACAATTATCTTCTCTGTGTTGATGCAGTAAGACAGTTTGCAGAGTCTCGTGTAGGACAGGCAGAAAGGTCTCTTCGTGCTATAGATCTTATGACAGATTCTGTTGATTGTCTGGCTAGGTGGTCTACTGAGAACAGGGAAGCAATCAGGGAGAAAGAAGCTACAAAATTGTGTCAGGATATTGGGGAGCTGTGGCTGAGGCTTGCGCAGGAACTACAAAAGGTATGTCTGGACGTGAGAGAAGAGGTTAGAAATCATGCCCTTTCATCACTGCAGAAGTGCCTGGCAGTTAATGACAGGATCAATATTCCAAATGGTCTATGGTCACAGTGCTTTGATGTCGTAATCTTCACAATGCTTGACGATTTGCTTGAAATTGCTCAAGGAAACTGTCAAACAGACTACAGGAATATGGAAGGTACACTTATAACAGCTGTGAAGCTCATGTCAGAGTTGTTTAAAGGGTCACTCAGTGAGCTTGTACAATTAACAACTTTTAGCAAAACGTGGATAGGAGTTCTTAGCCGAATGAAGAAGTATATGAATGTGAAAGTAAGGGGGAAGAAGACTGATGAGCTTCAAGAATTGGTTCTAGAGCTTCTCAAGGAAACACTATTAAAAATGAAGAACGAGAGCGTGCTAATGCAGAGGAGTGCCTCAGACGGCGACAGCTTGTGGGAAATAACTTGGCTACATGTCAATAGCATTGCTCCATCTTTGCAATCTGCTATGTTTCCTGATCAAGGTCATACAGGTCCTGGTGCTGGTCCTGGTCCATCAAAAGAATAGTTCAACTCAGATGCCACTTGCAACACATTGACCGAGGTTGCACCTCTTGAGTCATATGGTTAGAACCGAGATGGTCATATTCCTTGCTCAGAGACCACCGCAAGGATTCATAAATAGGTCGGTCACTCAATTTGATAAAAATGTGTACTTGTTCATCTTTTTCTCTTGACCCTTCCTACTTGTCTACACCGTTCAATAACCATTATATTCCTCCTAATGATTATAACTTTGAATTCAAAGGCCTATTCTTTGATGATCCATAAGGCAAATTGTTTCCTAAAAACATCAAAACATACTTCAAGCAAATCTAATGGTCCTGATTAGGGATGACAAGGCCCGAGGCTCGATCAACCCCGGCCTGGGTCATTGACTTTAGGCCAAGCCCGGGCGCGGACCCTTTTGCAATCCCTAGTCATGATCCATACATTGCTATCATTTAATTGGTATAAGATAGAAAATAAAAAGAAGATAATTGGTGGAGAGTGGAAACATTTTGGAACCTATAAACACCATATACATCTAGTATGTTTTTTAATTCTAAATCGTTAACTTGTTAAACAGTTTATTTGTAGAGTATAATTTATAAGCTCTCGTGTACCCGACAATTTACTCAATGTTGCAAGAGATGTCAAGGGATCGGGTTGGGGTTAGGTTATTGTTTTTCTTAAAGAAAAAGCTTTCAAAATGACGTCGTTTTGGAAGTAACAACTGATCGTTTTGGAAGTAACGACTGAGTCGATCACGGCCTGATCAACCTCGGCCAAAATGCAGGCCGAGCTAGGCTTATTTTGACATCCATAAATGTAGCTGTTAGATTATATGTGGTATTAACTAATGGTTTCGATAATAACATAACATATTACAATCAATATTTTATCTTTTGTGTTATTAGTAAATTAATTTGCCAAAGATTCAAATAAAAGGTCAAAGATGAAGTTCAATATAAGACCAAAATGATCAAAAGATCAAAATTGAGTAAAATGGAGCACCAAATATAATTTGAGAGAGCTCCAAGGTAATTCAAGTTAAGTAGGTCAAAAACAAGAAAGAATAAAGTCATTTCAATTTATAACAATCATTGTAATCTTTTTTATAACTTGGTCATAACTATAAATTGAGGGTTCAATTATTGTATGATGATTTATATTTAGGCATATTCCATATGTTTTATCGTAATCAAGAAGAAATTTTAGAAGATTTAAAGAAAATTTCTTTGATGCATTAAATTGCTTTTAAAATAGTTTTGGATCAATTTTTTGCTAAAGGAGTATGTTTTGATTTTTGAAAGAATTTGAAAAGTTTTGAAAAACTTGTCTTATGAAATTTGGTTAACCAATATAGTAGTTTGGGTGATCAATATTATGGTTTCGAGGTATTTTAGGTATAATTAACATATATGGGTTAACAAACATGTCAAACTAACCGATTAATATTCTTAAAAGAAAATTACATTTTGTCTGGAAATTTTGTAGGACCACCTGGTCACTATATTAGTAGACCAATGTAACATATTGGTCAACCAATACAGTTGAATGAATAATGATCAACTATTGCTCTTGGAATTAGCCATTATAATGACTAACTTTGGCTTCTAACGATTATTTTATGATGTTTTAGGAATAAATAAATCATATAGTATATCCTAGAGAGTTATTAAAAGATAGTGATGACAAATATGGCCTGGCCCGGTCTGACTTTGACCCGATTAGGGGCCACGAGTTGAGATAGCTTGGCCTGACGATGAAAAGGTACAAAACGACGTCAATTTGTTAAATTTTTTTTAAAATATGAGATCGAGTCAGGCTGGGCCAACTTGCCTGTGGTCTATTGGGCCACGAGCCTGTCAGCCCATGGTCTGGCTTGCAACCACCGACTCGTCAAGCAACAGGCCCCCAGCTCATGGGTCTATTAAGAGAATTTAGAGGCTAGACAGAGCATCTAAGTGAATATTTTCATTTTATAATATGTATTAATCTTTTCTTCATTGTTGCAATTGATAAAGGTTGGTTTCGAGTTGTAATAAAAGTGGAATTGGTCTATGGTCGAGTCAATAACAAATAAATAGAAATTTATAGTTATACCTAGTATATGATTATACTAGTGTAGCAATTTAAAAGATTACTTAGGCTATATATTGTGAGAGTTTTTATTAATCTTGACTAAGATTTGTAAAGGTTATTCTTTATGTGTGATAAAGAAAGTTAGTTACAAAGATTCCTCTTCACGTGTGAAAAGGAAGGTGTTGTATGGAGGGTTTCTCTTCATCAATTGATGGAAGAAAATAATCGATTCCTAAGTAAAGCTTAAGGAGAGGATGTAGATTAAGGGTTATTTCGTCGAATTATTATAAATTGATCTTACCTCACTTTCTCTACTCTTTTTTTATTATTATTATGTTTGTTATGAAACTAATTTATATGAATTTTCACAATCATTCATTAGAATGAACAATTTATTAATTAGTTTTAAATAGGAAAAATGATGAATGCATACAATGTATCCTCCTTTCCGTGTGTTATCCATGGATCAATAATTGATATAAGGACAAGTCTAATTTAGAACATATAGATATTAGACTAATGATTTTATGATATATTTTGATTCTCTTTTTAGCTAAGATAGTCAATGTATATGTAAAGCCTCTTTCTTTGATAAAGAAAATTACTTTTATTGAAAGACTAAGAGGAAATACTTTTTATTAGCTGAAAGGGTTTATCTTTGAGGTGTTTTAAATAATAGACCTTATATTTCAATAAAATCCTTATGGAGAGATAAAATGGAAATTGAGGTATCAAAAAGATAGAAATGAGTGAGACAATAAGAACAAGAGACTACTCGCATTAAATAGCAAGGTTATGCATAGTTCATTTTATGCATCAAGTAGGAGCGGGTTCAATAGAGTATGCATGTGTGAGAATGATAAGAGATATGGCATACGCTTGAAATCATATATGAAGAAATCAAGTGAAAGAGAGTAAAGTAAGTATGTTTGGGCATTGATGTGAATAGTTTCATAAATAACATACATCCTAATTAGTTTAGCTTAGATAGTTTCCTACTTAGCGTAATTACTGCATTGACAAGCTTGGTTGGAGTTACTTTTATATGTTATTTTCTGTTTTGTATATTTATCTTATCATTTATTATTAATCTTTGACATGTTCTACACATATGTATTTTGTATTGCAATATCTATTTATTATTATTATTATTACTATTTTATTATTTTTTATTCACATCCATTTATAATTTTATAGTATCTTTATGACACATTACATGTGGGTTTATCAGAAATAGCCTTTTCACGAGGTAGGAATAAGACTGCGTACTATCAGATCCTCTCAGACTCTGTATCTCAATAGGACATCCACTGGAGGTTGTTGTTGTTTGTTATTGATGTAGTTTCATATATAACATAATGAATCAATTTCTAATATATAATATAATGAATCAATTTCTAACACATAGGCCCACTTCATTTATAGTATTAATGCTCTTAAAGGTTTTACTAATACTTACATTAATCTTGGATTAATAAGAGAATTACTTAGGTCTTTACCAAATATGTGGAAGATAAGGTGACAATTATATAAGAAGCTAAATATTTGAGCACCTTGTAATTGGAAAAGCTAGTGGACCATTTCTCAGTTACAAGATATGAATGAATGAATTGCACATAGAGGAAGTGGTTCTAACAAGGAAGGGGTATTTAACGCCTTTAATGAAGAGAAAATTAATGATGAGGAGACCTTTAAAAGTGAGAGTGATGAGGATGATATCAAATTTATCACAAAGAAATTCAAGTAGTTTTGAAAGAAGAGGCAGGACAAACAATTGCAAAAGAAGAATAAAGCACTCAAGGCCATGTAAGTTGATATTACTTGTTCATAAAGTGAGGAATATGAAAGTTTTATAACAAATATGTGTTTTATGATCAATAATACCGAAGTACCATCTTATTCAAAATTTTATGATAATGATGATGATTGTGATGTCGAACTTTCACATGATGAATTTATAGAATGTTTACATGTCAAGAGCATAAAAGGGAAGAAAGTATCTATTAAGTATAAAGAGGTTCAAAAACTCTTAGATACATAGATGATTGAGAATGAAAAATTAAAATGTGATATATGAAACACCCCTAACAAGTGTATAGGTCAAGTGTGAATTCATCCAACAGACTCACCATTCTTTTAGAGGCCTATATGTTTTGAATTTAAATAAGAGGTCCAAATATTTAAAAATGATAAGTTCAATTGAAATGGAATTCAACCATGTAAGAAGGTAGAGACCTCAATCAATACCAATTTACCAAATAGAGGTTGGATTCAACTTTATTAAAAATGGTTCAAGACTAATTATATGTTAACTAAGGATTATTTATAAAAGGGAATTATCCCAAAATAAATTCTTATAACCACTTTCATTAAGCAGATTATAGATCTTCTTGCATACTTAGCATCGTTTAATTTTAATAGTTTAAGTGTTGGACTGTCTCCCTTAGATAGACCTCCATTTTATTAATAGTTATTGTTACATACTTGTCAAGTTGAGACGAGCTCAATAGACCTACCAAAAAATCATTCTACATTAGTATGCATAGAGCGTAGTTGTTACCAATAATAAAGTAAAGATTTGTTATATGAGAATGAGACACTAAAGAAGGAGATCAAAGTCCTTAAAAATCATTGGCTAAGTTTAATCTAAGTAAAAAATTAAATAGTATACTTAGAGTCGAAAAGAATTCTAATGATAAGTATGAAATTGGTTTTACTTATGAAAGTGCACCATTCAATTTTAAGATTATTTTTGTAAAGAGAAAGCATTTACACAATGAGTTTATGTGTAAGTCATCATTTGAGAATATTGCATCTTCTAAATATGTAAGAAAAATCACATGTTTATCATCCATCATCTTTTAGGTTCTAAGAAAATTGGAAACTCATACATTCATGTATAGTCCACACTTTAAACCAAAAGAGCACATAACATTTGCTCATTCACATAGATCTCTTTATCATAAAAAGAGGCATAAAACAAGTTAACAATTATCATATGTCACCATTTAAGTACTTAAATATATTCCCAATTCTCATAGGCCATATTTACACTAAAAAAGCATTTCATATGCTACACTAATTTTTAGTCCTTTTCATTTCATAATGAGAACTCTTAATCCTCTACAAATCCCAAAGAGATTATTATATCACTTACATCATCCTTTAAGACTTAAAAATGCATTTATACTATGTCCTTATACGTTCCACTTACTTAAGTCCATTTTTTATCACTTATATCATTAGATGTGAATACCATTCTGTATTAGCCGAAAAATGGAACAATACCGACATCTTCGATACTGGGTTTAAATACTGATACTGGCCAGTATCTATAATACTGACCTAATACCGATCATTACCAGAAATTTTGAAAATTATAAGGATTTTTTTGCAAAAATTTCAAAATTTTTAAAAATCACTCTCCTGCCTCTCTCTCTCCCTCCCCCTTCTTTTTTTCAAAGTTTTTATAATTAATTATTTAGTTAAACTTTTATTGTGATTTTTTAGTTTTAAATTTTAAAATAAAATAAATATTTTTATTACTAATAATAATTATACATTAAATTAAACTTTAAAATGAATTATTTTATTTAAATTTATTTGAATCTTTTATAGAATATTTATTAATAAAGTATTAATAAAAATATTTAATTTTTTAAATAAATAATTTAAAAATTATTATTTATAAACTAATATTTATTTTATATATTTTAAATTATTAAATCAAATTTTATTTGAAATTTATATATTTTAAAAATATTTTTAAATTTAATTGTATTTATTAATAATTATTAAATTAATTCTATTAATTAAATTAAATTAAGATATTTTATAATTTTAGTAATAATTAATTTTAATTAATTAAATATATAATATATTTAATTGATACTAAATTAAATATATATTTTTGTTTCATGTTTCAGTTATACTTAGTTGTTTCCTTACCACGAACTCTTGTTGTAAATTGTAATAATTTGAGAGTTAAGGATATTTATTATTTTTTATTAGATGTTTTGAGTAATTATTATTTATTATATAATGAAAATTGAAATTGTAATATTTAAATACTTTGTATTATTTTTAATTTTATATTTGTATGATGATGATTGTCTTTTTTTCATAAAAATTGTTGTTATTATTTATATGTGAAATGTCTGAAAATTATTGTTATTTCATACTAATTGTGATTATTATTTATTATTATAATTTTTAGAGACAGAGTTAAAAATATACAGTATAACTATACAATATGACAATTGACTATTTTGCAATTTTTAAAAAAATTCAAAAACTATTTCATAAATTTAAAAAATTAACCGAAACGGTATCTGGTATTGATCGATACTGTTACAGTACCGTACCAAAACTCAATCGGGTACTAAGTTCAGTACGATATTCGCAACATTGACTTATATCATGTGAGACATGGTTCTTGTGATGATTATGGGCAAATAAAAAGAAAATGTTCTTTGGAACAATACTTGTTAAGTAAACCAAAAAAAACAATTGAAAAGGATCTAGGAACTAGCTCTTAAAGATTCAAATTTGTGTGAGTACCTAAAATATATTAATTTTTTTGTCTAACAGGTTAATATCAACTGGCATAAAATAAATACTAACAAATTGTATCACCTCCTTTGTATCAAATGTGGGATAACCATGTTGTATGTAATAAGTGATTTAAAAAGAAAACTACTAAGATCCCTCCTAGGAGCCAAATTAAGGAAATTTGCATAAAATGACAATTGTTGAATCAAGGAAGGAAGAAAAGATATAACTACTTGTGGTACATAAAATGAGGTAACTACTTACTTTCATATTGATAATATTAGAGTATATTTGACATATATATTTAGGAGGAGAAAACATTATTACATATACCTAGCTAGTGTAAGAAAGACTATTATTTAAAGGTATATAAGCTTTTAAAAAATTGTTCATTTCTTCAAACATTTCATATATGCACTTTTCCCATATCATTTATTTTTCAAAAAGGGAGAGAAAAAATTAATTAATTAATTAATTTTTTGTTTGATACTTATAAAAAATGCATAACATACTCCTTTTATTACTGACAAAAATAGAGAGAATAGTAATATTAAAACTTGATCTTCGTGAATTAATGATTCATAAATTAAGAGGAATCATACATTATATATTCCTTTGACATAGTATGTCTATTTAATGCTATTTATTTTTTAATATTAATAAATATTTTGTCCTCGTTAAAAGAGAGAAATTGTTAGATTATGTGAGATTCTAACTTAATAACTGAATATATTATAACTAATATTTTTTCTTTAGTGATATCGTTAAGTTAATTTGTTAAAGATTCAAGCAAAAGGTCAAATATCAAGTTCAATGGAAGATTAAAGTGGATCAAATGAGCAAAAAGAGTAAATTGGAGCATTGAATACAATTTAAGAGAGCTTCAATGCAATTCAAATCAAGTGTATCAAAAATAAGAAAGAATAAAATCATTGCATGAATAACAATTATTTTTAATCTTTCTTATAATCATCCAGTGAATATGTGCTCAACTATTACATGATAATTTATACTTAAGAGCACATTATATATACTTTGACATAATTAAGAGAAAATTTGGTAAAGTATAAAGAAAACCTTCTTAATGCATCAGAAATATGTGCAATGCATAATATATATTGAGCTTTAGTTCATTAGTACGAGTAAGAAAGATTTTAAATTGTATACAGGAATGACAGCTGGGCCTGGGCACAATCAGGGTATGAAGTCAACAGGTCAAGTCTAGATTAAAAAAACCTCAGGCTGAATCTTGGGCCAAGTTTCTCTAAAAACTCGGTAACCTAAGCTCGAGTTGACTCAAGACCCAATCCTTATAAGTAAAATCTCATCATTTTGCATTTTAACCAGAGCCTTATTTAGCTAGCACTTTATTTCTTAGGGGCTGATCCGGTGTGAGCGAGAATTAGTCTGGATGTGGATGACTTAAAAGTACCTTTTTATAATTGGGACCCTTCTAAAACACCTCGTAGGATAACTAAAACAAAAATTTTAAAAAAAGTTCGAGCCAAAACTAGTGGGACTTAGTCTCAAGCCAGGCTACCTCAGGCCCGATCAAGTCTTGAGTTAGGCCCAGGCCCTAATAGCACTGATAACCCCGCTCGGCCTTTTATCATCCCAATTATATATGATTTTACTAATGTAACAATTTGACTTTTAACTTTGAATAAAAATTGTAAAGAATTATTTTACTAATAACAAAATAAAATGATTGTAAGACATCTTTTGTAGATATGTCAAAAGTGGTCGGGCCCGTGACCCGACGGTTATTTTCAAAAAGATGTCGTTTTGAATATTTTTTATTTTAAAAAATATATAATAGGTCAGCTCTGCCCGGCCCTGCCCTCCCGTGATCCTGCGAGCCTTTAGACGGGTCACAGGCCGGTTAGCCTATAGACGGGCCAGGCCATGGGCTGACCCATGTGTCATCATGACCCAGGGACGGGCCGAGCCGAGCTAGGGGCAGTCTGGACCTAACTCGACCTATTGACATCTTTATTCTTTTGTGCCTCTTTATTCATTAAAAAAAGAAATAATAAATTTTTAAGTGAAATTTGAATAATAGACCTAACTAAAAATTATTGCATCATATTATAAATTGATTTTTATTTTTTACTATTTTTGATTATTATATTTGTTACGAAATTGCTTTATATGAATTTATTATAATTTTTAATTATGACAAATCAATTATTTATTTATTTGCAAATAAAAAGAGAGTTGGATACACATAATTTATTCCTCCTTTTCCTTTGTCACGTGGGATCAATAATAACGTTATATCTTTATAAAAATATAGTTTCTTAGTTAAATGTTAGAAACTAAAATAATAAAAAAAAGTTTTAATCCTAATTAAGGATGATAATAGATCGAGCTAGATTCAAGCCTCTATTAGAATTTGGGCCCAACTAGAGACCTGATTGGGTCTTAGGAAGCGAGTCTGAGTTTAAGCCCGACCGAAATTGAGATAACCCAACTCAAATTCAAACTAGGCATTTTATTTAAAAATATAAAAAGTAGTATTTTTTTTGTAAAATAACATAATTTTATTTACATGTATTTGACTTTGGGTCAGGTTAAGTCTGAACTTAGATAGCTCGAACTTGAGCCCAACATAATATTTTATTTATATGTATCAAGTCTTGAATCATGCTGAGTTTAAGTTTAGAGAGTTTGAACTTGAGCCTAATTTTAGACTTTTTTTTAATCAACCCGAGGCCAGGCCGGCAAAAATCTCATATCTAATCCTACTTTTGTTTATGAAGTGAGAATGACCAAAATTTACTGTTTCAATTTGTTTCATTAAATCTCATCTATATATTTACGTGGTCTAATCCCAAAAGTTAAAGCATAGGAAAACAATCATATGTTTTCTAAAAAGAAAAGTAAATAAAGAAAGGATCAACTGAATAACGGATAGTCCATAACTTCCAACCTCCACTTTCACACTATGATTTGACATTTTCTTTTTGAAATAATTTAAATACAGAGAAAAAGAGGGCTTAAGGCAAAAGCAGCGTGAAGTGAACGAATCTCGTCTCTAGATCCGTCGACTCCGAATCCGATACCATATTTGTCTCATGAGCTCCGGCAGTTCTTCCGGCGACTCGGCCTGCCGACCGTCTTCAGACAAACAGAAGGAAAAGGCCAGAGTTAGCCGCACTTCCCTCATCCTCTGGCACGCTCACCAGAACGACGTCGCCGCCGTTAGGAAGCTTCTTGAAGAAGATCCCTCGCTTGTTCACGCTAGGGATTACGATAACCGCACTCCTCTTCATGTTGCGTCTCTTCACGGTTGGATCGATGTTGCCAAGTGCTTGATTGAATTTGGCGCCGATGTCAACGCCCAAGATCGGTGGAAGAACACGGTTACTGAACTTTTTCTGTTTGTTTCTGTTTGGTTGTGGTTAAGTGTTTAACAGAGTGTTTGTGAGTTGTGACATCTGAGATTTGTTTTCTTTTTTTTAATATATTTTTCAGCCACTTGCTGATGCAGAAGGAGCTAAAAAGCATAACATGATTGAGTTTCTTAAATCTTACGGTGGCTTGTCCTATGTGAGTACCAGTGATAATTGATTGATTTTGTGACACTTCGAATGGTAATTTATGATCAATTTGCTACTAACAGAACGAACCACTCATGTTGTAGAGTGTCATGTGTTCTTCTTTATGATATACGTCTTATAGTCTTGCATTCTGTCTTAATGTTTTGCCGTCTGAGATTTCTAACGAATTTTGCAGGGACAAAACGGCAGCCATTTTGAACCAAAGCCGGTTCTACCTCCTCTGCCAAATAAATGTGACTGGGAAATCGACCCGACAGAGCTTGACTTCTCTAATTCTATGA
>JANQBM010000001.1:1614684-1640972 GCA_025594535.1 Erythroxylum domingense | reverse complement strand
TACAAGCCATTTGTCATATACATATGTTGCCACATGTCACACCATAATTGGTCCAAAATATCCCAATTTTTTTGAAATTTTCTAAAATTCACCAAAAATTCCCCACCCTCCACCTCACCCCATATTTTAACACCCCCACAGAAGCATGAATACTCCTCCAAATGTAACTTGGACGCCTGCCAATTTTAGCATCCAAAAAATCCCTATTCTGGAAATATTTTGCTTTGAAGACCTTCGCAAAAAGAGTATTTGGTTTCGTCATAAGACACCACCCCTGCTTCGCCAACATAGCCATGTTAAAACAATGCAGATCCCGAAAACCCATACCACCGTCCTTTTTACTACTACAAATCCTTTCCCACGCAAGCCAATGCATACTTCGTTTGCCCTCCGCTTTATCATCCTACCAATATTTGTTAAGCCTTTTTTGAAGAGAATCACATATCGATACAGGGATCTTAAACACACTCATAGAATACGTGGGAATAGCCTGCGCCACCGTTTTGATAAGTACTTCCTTCCCAACTTTAGATAGAAACCTGTTCGACCAACTCCCAATCCTCTTCTCCAAACGATCCCGCAAAAATCCAAATATTTGCTTCTTTAACCTCCCTATTGATGAGGGAAGACCAAGATAAGTACCCCCACCAAGAGAACTAGAAATGTTAAACAAAAGAGATATCTCCTTTGTCAAATCCCTTCTCATGTTCGGGCTAAATAATATCCCAGATTTTGCAAAATTTATAGATTGTCCAGAAGCTCGTTCATAGATTTCAAGGATACCCCTAACCACCCTCGCCTCATCCATAAACCTTTCAAAGAAGAAAAAAGAGTCATATGCAAACAACAAATGGGTAATGCTAGGATAAATCCTCCCCGCCCTAACCCCTTGCAAAACCCCTCTCCTTTAGCATCATGGAATAACAGTGATAGACCTTCCACACAAAACAAGAATAGATAAGGTGATAATGGGTCCCCCTGCCTCAACCCTCTTGTAGGTAAAATAAATTAAGTCTCTCTTCCATTTAACAATATTGAGTATTTAACATTAGAGACGCAAAGCATCAACCAATCAACCCATTTCAGAAAAAAAAAAACCCATCTTGATCATCATGCTTCTAAAAAAATCCCAATTAACTATATCGTATGCCTTAGAAATGTCAATTTTCAATGCACAAACCCTATTTTGGTCCCCTTTTCTACCCTTAATGTTATGCAATAATTCAAATGCCACAGCAACATTATCTGAAATAAGCCTACCAAGAACAAAGGCCGACTGACTCTCATCAATCAAAGTAGGCAAAAGTTTTTTCAATCTATTAGCTAAAACCTTAGCTACAATCTTATAAAGCACATTGCATAACGAAATAGGAAGAAAGTCTTTAAGACACACAGGATTATCGCTTTTGGGAATAAGAACAATATGAGTATCAGTTAAAGACTCCAGAAAAGTACTTATCTCTAGCCACAGTTTGCACCCTTTCCAAATATCCTCTCCAACTATATGCCAATATTTTTGATAAAATTCCGGATTGAGACCATCCGATCCAGGAGCCTTATCCGGATGTATGTCAAAAATTGTCGTTCGAACCTCCTCTAATAACAATGGAGCTGTCAGTGCCCTATTATCATCCCCTGTCACTTTTGGTTGAACAGCCGTTCCATATCTGTACTACCCGACACCACTTGCCCGTCATCATTTTGCAAACTTTCAATTTTAACTCTTCTACGTTTTGCCTTAATAGATGCATGGAAAAACTTACAATTGCGGTCCCCTTGAATCATCCAATTATGCTTTGCAAGCTGTCTCCTTCTTCTATCCTCAAGAAAAAGCAAACTATTCCACTCTTTTCTCAAAGTCTGCGCCTTATTGTCTTCAAACACGTCCCTAGCATGTTCCAACAACTTCTGCAATTTTTTCCTTTTTTGTCAAAATTGCCTGTTAAAATTTCGGCCCCACCTTTCCATGTCATCAATGCAATTATTCCTTTGCATCATCAAGTCACCAACTGAATCACACCTCCAAGCTTCCTTAATCATCTGTTCTAGCTCTGCCTCCCCAAGCTACCCATTATCAAACCTGAATTTTATGTAATTAACCACCTGTTGGCTCCCATTTAATTGGACTAATATAGGTGAGTGGTCCGAAATTGGGGCCACCACTATCCGAGCAACAACATTTAAAAACAAATCGGACCAATCTCTATTGATCATTACCCTATCAAGCTTCTCCCTGCATACCACCACATTATCTCTTTTTCTTTCCCATGTAAACCAAAAGCCTACCCATGGAATGTTTGTCAGCTAAAGATGACAGTGAGTTTTCAACCCGATTAATATCTGCACTACCCGACTGGAAAAAATAGACATGGAGGCTAAAAAATTGATTTTAAATGGATGCTGAAAAATGGATGTGGATATGGATTTGGATATGGGTCTAGTGATAACCCGAACCGATGGATACCCATATCCTATCCGTTTTTTATTAACTCTATTTTTTATGTTTTTTAAAATATTTATGGTTAAATATAATAAAATATTAATATTTTCTGAGAAGAAACAGCTTTAAAATCCTCACTTTACTCCTCAATCCTCACCTTTTTCATCATATTTTATTTTCTTATAAGATGATAATAATGCAAATGATACGGAGATGGAGTTTTGAATATTGTGGAGTTCACGCAAAGACAATTTGAAGCTTTGGATATTTCAGTCTTTGTTTCAATTCTTGATTGTGAAAAATATATGTTGTCTTTGCACTAAATATTATGATTTTTATTATTCCAATTTTATGGTTTTTTAAGACATACAAATCAAAATCTTGACTTATTATTATTAAACTAATTTTGATTTGGAGCGTTCGTAAAAAATTACTCTTTATATTTTCTATTTAGAAGTTATATTTTTATGTGCTATACAACCTGATGGATATCCAAAAACTCGAACAATCCAATGCAATTTAATATCAGTCAAGGAACATGTTGCACAAACAATTACAAGAACCATGAGAAGTTTTAAGATAAAAAAGCAACGCTTTAAACATGGAAGACAAGAAATTTAAGTTTTAACTGATATTAAATTGTTATAAAATTGACTAAAGATTGACTAAAATTAAAAAATTTAAAATATGATTAAAAAAAATTGTCATGCGTGTTAAAGAATTTGAAGTTTATCTAAAAGAAGAGATTGTTAAATAAAAATTAATTAATATATTTTAATTTATAAGAATTTATTAATTTATAAAAATTGACTATTTATTTAATAAATTAACTTATTTTTAACTACAAAAGTTATTAAATTAAATCAAACTGAAAATTCAAAAATTGAATTGAAAAGTTAGACTGAATTTTTTAATTATTGATAAAAAGTCTATAAATTTTAACTCCATCCTAGAGCATTAAAAATAAACTTTGAATGTTTATAAATAGTTCGATTAGAATTTTAATTGCAAGGAAATTTTGATGAATTTATGTTTTTATATTATATATTTTTATTAATTATATGGGTCTCAATTGGAATTTATTTATTTAAATGAAATGAAATGAAATTATAAATTAATTTAACTTATTCTTAATTAATTTTAATAATCTTAATTTAATCAACAAAGACATAATTTTATCAAAGTTTTTTTTATCTATTTAAAGTTTAAATCAAACAATTTTATTTTAAATAATTCAAAAAAAAATTTAAACAGAGGAACCCGTAGCCATTTTCCTTTAGATGCTTACTGGGTAAACTTTCGAATTAACGCAATAGTCTTTAAATCACGTCAATCGAGTACTCTGCACTAGGCAAGTCCTGTACGACAAGTTCAATCGAAAGAGTGTAGCTAGGGGGATTCGAATACAGAATCTTTTGGTCTCATACCCCTCACTCTACCAACTCGACAACTCCTTAAAGGCCAATTCAAAACGTTATAGTCAATTTTATATTTTAATAAAAATGTGAGAATTAAAAATACATTTTTTGTTAAAGCATTACTTACCTTAATATTTATTAAAATTTAAATTTTCACCATTGAATTTTAGTAAAATTATTGTGAGGTTCTAATAAATATACCTTCAATTTAATTTACATGATATCACAATTAAATAATCTAATTTAATATAAATTCGTTATTTTTAATTTCAATCTAAAAACAAGAAATATTGTTTTTTTTTTTAATTTTCAATTCATGATAGATATAGTTTTATCCACAAACTCAAGATTTCACATGCACTATGGACCATACATTAGCCTGTAGTATCTTATAAACTCTTCGTCTCTCAGACTGTGCGTGTGTTGTGTGTGGTTCTCTTCATTTTCAAGCTTTAAATTTCCTCATTTTCCTTCTTTTTTTTAAATTTATCTTTAACTTATTTTTCACAAAAATCAATTCTCTTATTCCAGTAGCTGAGGAGCCGAGCTTCAGTTTCAGTTTTCTGTTTTCTGTTTTCTGTTTTTTCTGTTTTTTGTGTGTTTTTTTTTTAACTATGGCGTCAATCACAAGCTCACTTCAGTACCCTGTCCACACCGGTCGTCTCCGGTCACTCTACTTGCTGTCTCCAACGAACCGGATTTCTAGAGCCAATGCTCATCTCAAGACTCCGGCCGGGAAACTCCCACGCCTGGCGTTCTCCCCAATGCCGGAAAACTCCTTCTCCTCTTGGACTCAACAAATTCGCCGACGAGTTCCCGTCGTTAAAGCAGCTGCTTCTGATGCCGACGGGTTTGAGTTTCCGTTTATTGACTTTTTTTCTTTGCTTGGCTTGGTTGGTGAAAAAGCTTGAGTTTTGACTGATTTGTGAATTTAGGCAGGTACAGCCGGCGAAGAGCTTCGGAGAGAAATTCCCGGTTCTGGTCACCGGTTTCTTCTTCTTCGCTTGGTGAGGCTCAAAATTACAATGATTCGTGTGTAACTGGTTAGATGATTAAGTGATTGATTATGTGCATGTAATATCATGTACTCAGGTACTTCTTGAATGTGATCTTCAACATACTCAACAAGAAGGTTTATAATTACTTTCCATATCCATAGTAAGTAGTTCTGTCCTGTTTTTTAATGTATTCTTTTCTTGTTTTGAAGACATCCTCGTTTTTTATTTTGGAATGTTTGGTTTTGCAGTTTCGTTTCTGTCATACATCTGCTAGTTGGAGTGGTTTATTGTCTCGTTAGTTGGGCTGTTGGTTTGCCAAAACGTGCAGTGAGTGACTAGTTTGAGTGTTTGCTTGTTCTTTTCAATGATGAGGTCAATGAAAGATTGCTTAATAGCTTCACTTCAATTTGTTTGTGAAACAGCCAATTGATAAGGAGCTTCTGACACTATTAACACCAGTTGCATTCTGTCATGCTCTTGGACATGTCATGTCCAATGTTTCATTTGCAGCTGTTGCTGTGTCTTTTACTCACACCATCAAAGGTAATGTGATCTTTAAGTGTGATGAGATTGTGAAAATAAAACTCTTCAACTGTGATCTTCGAGTCTACAGGGTATCGTATCGATCGGTAGTTATAACTACTAATCATTAGCATCAGTTTTATGATCTAGATGGTTTATTACTTTTCTGCAGCCCTTGAGCCATTTTTCAATGCTGCTGCTTCTCAGTTTGTGCTAGGCCAACAAATCCCTTTGTCACTCTGGCTATCATTGGCCCCTGTTGTTCTTGGTATGCATAGTTCTTCAAGCCCTTTTTATGTGTTTGGTCTCATCCAACCACAATTGAACAGAATATTGACCTGAGCGAATCATTTTGTAGAATGAGTATGAATTTCTCAACTTTTTACACTGAGGTTTATAGGTGTGTCAATGGCATCGCTGACTGAACTTTCCTTCAACTGGACTGGGTTCATTAGTGCAATGGTTTCAAACATTGCATTTACTTACAGAAGTATCTATTCAAAGAAAGCAATGGTAAGCTTATTCAGGGGAGTTTCTCCCTTTCCTTTACATGTCTGTCAAGAGGAAGATATCAGAAATTAAAATTGTATAGGCCCTGAAGCAGTGCTTCTTTAGTTCTTTGCTTTACAAAATTGTTCACCAATTTTCTAAACAATCATCCTTACTTTAACAGACTGGCATGGACAGTACCAATGTGTATGCTTACATCTCAATCATTGCCCTTTTGGTTTGCATTCCACCAGCAATAGTGGTAAGTATACTCAGAACAAAAACTTCAAACTGAAATCTTTAAATCTTGATTGCTTTCTCTTGCATAATGGTCAATCATTGCCTGTGTTCCTGTGTTTACAGCTTGAGGGTCCTAAGTTGATTCAAACTGGTTTCAGTGATGCAATAGCCAAAGTTGGACTTGTGAAATTCTTGTCTGACCTGTTTTGGGTGGGGATGTTCTACCATCTATACAACCAGGTAAATGCCAAATTTAACTATATAGAAATTTTCTGACAAGCTTAACGTTGACTTCGAATCATGTTTTTACTTTTGGTCTCTGTGTCTAAATTGCAGATTGCCACCAACACTTTGGAACGAGTTGCTCCACTTACACATGCAGTTGGAAATGTGTTGAAGAGAGTCTTCGTCATTGGCTTCTCTATTGTTGTGTTCGGTAATCTCTCTGTATCCCTTCATGAGATCTTGAAATTTTCCTAATGTCAGCAAGGATTTTAATGTTGTCATTGAACTTGGCTCGTATATTTTTGGATTGAATTTTGAAATTTCCCTGATTATTCATGCTATGATTTGGAATTAGAGTTGCTTGAATGTTAAATGTTTCTGTAGTAGCATGTGTTGCTAATCAGATGCCATCCATATTAAACACATTGGTTGATGATGTTAGTTTTATTATGTTCTCACATCCCTTTTCAACGGTTGCAAACTCTGCAGGCAATAAAATATCTACACAGACTGGTATTGGTACTGTAATAGCCATTGCAGGTGTTGCAATCTATTCCTTAATCAAAGCAAACATGGAAGAGGCAAAACGGGTGAGTTTTTCTTGAACAAGTTGGGTTTTTTTTTCAGCAGAATCAAGTTGGCAAATAGTTTTAAGTAACTATGTTCAATGTTCCAAGTCTGCCTGTCCTCAACTTCAGCCTGTAAGAAATACCTGTTTTTGTAATATACTGATGAATTCTAATGTACATACACTGCAGAAAGCTGCTGTAAATCCAGGATCGTAGGAAACAAACTGTCGGAATAACAGATGCTCCTCTATTTATTAGGATCAGTGAAGTGATTACAAAATGAAATTGGTGAGAAGTTTTTGGATGGTTGATTTGAAGACTTGACAAATAAAGGGGAATAAAATTTGGTCTAAGAGACGGCTGTCCAAACTCCATATATTCGTTTTTTTTTTTATATTTGTTAATGTTGGCAAATAGAGTACATAAATGTTTTTCTTAATTATTTTAATAATTACAGAGAGTTCTCTTTGCGTATCTAGGCTAGCTTCCAACACTCAATCCAACTTGCTAGGTTTGGTTTTATCATTCAGACCATAGTAGCCTAAGTGTCAATCCAAATACAGATCTGACGACAAAGGATATGTTCATATACTGCCAAACAGATGAAACAATCCTTCTGTTCTGGGCAATAGAATATTGGAGAATTGATCAAAAGCAGATATCCGAAGTTAAAGGTCCCAAATGGTGGCCATAGAAAAATGATCACATGAAAGCCTGAAGCAGAGCATTTCCTTCTTAAATCATGTTTAAAAGCTGTTCATCAATTTATTCTTCTAAATGCAACCATCTTTCTTGGACCACCAACTTCAGGGTCACTAACAGACTCATCATAGAGCACCAAACCAAGACTTTGGAGGTCAGATATATGGTAATATAGATGGCTGTGATCCTTACATACATCCTGGCCTGTAAATGGCCCCCTTATGATTCCTGCCAAAATACCATCAACTCATTTACAGACCGACAAGATCAAACTTCTGTCGAACATTGCGAGATGGAGAACATGAGATTTGTCCTAGCAAGGATTTCCAGGAATGTGATAAACAAACCTGCAACAATTTAAATGAGAAAACTATCATACGGACTGATTCAGGTAACAAAGACTCTTAACTGGATTAACTTCCGATGAAACCAATATAACAGGAATCTTGAGAAGAGTGCCTATATTGTATTCATTAACAGTAACATTAACTTGTCTAATGAGAACTAAATTTACTTTCCTCATGACACTCAGGAGCAAAATAAAGCAAGGATGAAGTCAATTTTGACATACAGTAGCAAGTATACAAAATAAGGCAATAGGAATTGTACATGAAAGCAAGAGTTCAGTTGTTCTACCTATGAAGCATAATCAGTGCCATAATCAAGATTGAACAGCAAGTCCCTGCGAGACTCAGGTCCCATTCGTATTTTAAACTGTTTAGCTAAGTCACCCACCAGGTCATTACTTTCATAGTCCATCTCTCGAATGCAACGCCTTCTCACACTTTTTAGAGTTAGCTTCGAGGGGACAAATCCTGCGGATACCTGTCAAACAGGTCCATCAAACAACAGTTAGTTTCCCATGTGAAAGCACTCATTACACACCAAAACTGGAGGAAGAAACTTAATAGAGACAGGTATGAGGTAAAAGGAGAATAATACCATCTCATTAATGACTGAGAGAGCAGATTTTACATCCCGATTGATGAGATGAGCATCAACAAGCAAGGAGTATGACATTGCATTGGGTTTGATCCCCAAGCTTATTAAGTGCTCAAAAACCTTCGAACTTTCAACTGTCTGCATAAAATCACAAGAAGTTTTCTCAATAAGACATAAAGGATATGAAAAAACAAGCAACCCATGAGACACTCGTTCTATGCAACATTTGCATGTATGCAACTGCATGCCTTTTAGTATGTGTGAATATGAGTTGAACTATAACATGGAACAAACAATTTACAAATAGCACTTTCTGCAGAACCAAACAGTTATGTCATGCACACTAAAATGCAGAATTTATTTTTTTGGTGCATCTCCAATGACTTCGCAAGGTAGTTCTTCAAAGTCCGCAATATATAGAACCCATGAACATGTCACCTAAATGTGTGAATCAAAGTCCGCAATACATAAAAACAGGGGACCCATGAGTATGTCAGCTATAGGTGTGTGCATGCATGCATTTGATAAAAAAGGAGAGAGAAGAGATGATGTGACTCAAGTGATGACCTTCTTGAGTTTTCCAAATGCATACATCAAAGCATTGTAGGAATGAATATTAGGGGTCAACCCAAAAGAGGAGCCGATTGCCTCAAAAGTCTGGTATGCACGGTCAAGGTCCCATATATTTGCACAGCCAAGAATTATACAATTAAGCGCAGCAACAGATTTGTATGGAGTTTCTGCACGGCTTAAATTTTCTAGTTGAAAATATACCTGAAAAACAATGGATAGGAGAAAATGAAGAAACTCAGCTATTATGATCTAAATGTTTGAGATGTAATGAGCATATATGAGATCCGCAACAAGGTATAAGGATGGCGACAAATAAACACATACCGAGTCCAAAGTCTCAAAACCATTCTTGGAGCAAGCAACAACCAAAGGACATAAAGAGGTAAACGGGGAGAAAAGTTCTTCTTCTGTTTCTCTGTCACAATTTCCATAAGCAGTTTCAAACTCCCGCAGGGTACTGAAAGCCTTTTGTAAATTTCCCGATGATGCATAGGCATATATCTTCCCAATATAAGATTCTGGATTAGGGGCCTTCTTGCCACGTAAAGAGCGTCGAAGAATGGCCCATGATGCATCCAGAAGAGTAGAATTGTAAGTCCTGGCAGCAGTTCCTAGTGCTGAGACCACAAGTCCTTCATCTACAGATAGTAGGACAGGAGGCCTCACATTCTCGCCTCGAGCAATCCATTTGGCCATAAATTCAAGTGCGTAATATGCCAACTTGCTGTTATCTGCTTGCATTGCAGTTTCTGCAATTGCCAAGCACATGTTCCAACTTGGGAACAAAGCCTTATTCTGATCTGTAGCCTGACAACAATGTGAACATTGCCACAGAAAACATAAGCATCATAATATCTATAATATTAACCATGGCGACTCAATTATTAGTCAAACTAGTCAAGTACCTTGCACTTCTCGATAATTGACACTAATGAGTCCAATCTTCCATGATTAACACAGCTTTTAACACAATCACCAAACACTCTCATGGACAAGATGTTCCCAGATTTCAAATTCTTATCAATGTTATTTAAAGCGGCATCAAGTTTGTCGATAGAGAACAGCAAGCATGTAACCAACTCATATGATTCATCGTTAGGCTGAGATTCTTTCCCCGTCTCTTCCATCCTGAACCATTTAACACACGATTTTTACGAGGGACCCAACTCAAACTTCAAACATATAACTACCTTCTGTGACAAATAATATCAAAAACCAAAAGAAGAATATGACTTTAGGGTCCAATATAAAACTCAAATGCAAATTTATCTTCATACATTTTCTCATTACACAAAAAGAGAGTGAATAGCTAACCGTTGGAGCAACTTCTCGGCAGCCTCGGTCTCTTTAGCCTCAAACATAGCTTTCAAGACCAGATTAAACGAGGCCGTATTTGGCGAGATTGCAAAATCCTCCATTTGCGCAACCAAGTCGAGTAAATCTCCAGCGGTTGCTCCGATCATCAAATTGGCCCTCAAGTAATGATTATACAAGTCCACGTCCGGCTTATTCGGCTTCCCATTTTTGTCCAACGACCGTATCCAGAACTCAAACAACTCCTTGATATCCGACCACCGTTGTGACGTCATCCAGTCGGCAAACAAGTTCAAAATCGAGTTTAGATCAAGAGTTTGCGCCATGGAATGCATGCGACCTCCGGGGGTGTTATGCAGGAGCCCGACAGGGATTATGGACTGAGTCAGCGGCGAGTTGGGAAATGGGTTTGGATGGCGCCAGTTCTCGTTGTAGAGCGGACTTCCGGAAGCTGGGTTGGGCGGCAGCGGCGTGACGCCGGTGACCGGATGGGGATCGGTGTGGACTGGGTCGGCTGCGAGTTGGGGTTCTTGCGATAAGAAGGTGAAAGTGGAAATTGGTTTTGCTGGGTTTAGGGTTCTGATCAGGGTTTTAGTGCGCGTAAGGATGGTCATTTGCGACGCCATTGATGAACTTTGAAGCGAGAAACTGCTGAAGTGAAGCGTTCTACCGATTAGGGCTAATTTTGGGGGTCAGTGGCCTTTTGGCAGTTATCTTGAAATTGGTGGGCAGTTAAGAAGTTGATACATTGGGCTTAAGATTGTGTATTGGGTTAGGCTTAGACCTTATTGGATTAGTTCAACTTGAAGTGTTAAGAAAGGCCCAATCATAAAGCAAAAACATTTAGGAATAATATGCATTTAATCAAAATTAGGAGTAATACATTGTACTATTGGACCTTCCCTAACTCTACGTGTCAACAGGACTTTCACCAAGTTATTGTTATTGTAATCAAAGCCTTATTAGGCTTGGCATTGGGTCGGATGGAGCTTGAAATTTTGTATTTAGACCCATGATCCAAATCCCAATTATGTCCAAGGCTTTTTCTTTTTTTTGAAAATATTATATTATCATTAACAAGAGAAAAGGTCCAACATAAAGGGGGGAATATTATCCCAAGTAACATGGCAAGCATGATGATAGGCAGCTCTAGCAAGAGTATGAGCTCTTATATTAGCTTGCCTGCAAATCCAACGGATCTCAATATCAGGGCGAAGTCTTAATAAATAGAGACAATCCGAAATTACAAGACCAAAAAAAGAAATATCTAGAGTACTAGAGTTAAGAGCGAAACTAACCAACTGCAAATCCACATTAAAACATCCTGAATTGTAGAAGAAGTTCACAGTAAAAAGTAGTCCTTGACGAAGAGCAATCGCCTCCACTATTGCCGAATCGAATCTAGTGTACGTTCATAGTAACCTGAAATAGCTTTCACAAAAATACCTTCTTCATCTTCAAATGTGATACCATATCCAGACATCTTTGTTGCAACAAAAATGGCGCCATCTGCATGTCCATGCCAATATTTTGCTTTAGCAGGATCTTGCAACATAATGTTTGGACGTGGTCTTGGCAAAGTTGTGGAGACTTGTGCTAATGTTGATGTAGACGAAGTTGCTGCAGAGGAAGACCGAACCATCTTTGCATTGTTTGACACTTTGTAATTTTAAATTGACATTTGGATTGGACTGATGTATCAAACCCTAAATGGAGCTTCTTTTGTCAACCATAGATCTTGAATCACCCTAATTAAATAAAAAATGATACCATTTCACTAAAAAGATAGTATTTTCTAAAAAATTCTCGAGTTTTGAGTAAGGTCAAGTCGAACAGTTTAAGCTCGAATCAAATCTAAAATTCAACATTAAAAAAGATTTAAACCTAAATTAAAACCCGATCAACTCAAACAAAAATAAACCGTGCAAAAATTATCATTCTCAAATCTTACCATGTAGTCAAATTTTATGATAATGGTCACGTCAATATTGATATAACAGCTGTAAAAATTATTTAAATTATTAAAACAAAAATATATTATATTTTTATTTTTTATACATATAGCTTTTTTATCAAAATTTTAACAAATTTATAGCAACTCTTTTTTTAAATATAATTAATTAAATCAATGTTAATTGTTTATTAATAATATTTATTATTAATAAACAATTAACATTGATTTTGAGTCAAGTCAAGTCGGGCATGGGATTTGGCATGATTGCCTTTGTCCCACGTGGGCTTTTGGCTAGGCTTGGGCTCCCAATTTTAAGGCTTTAGCCTAACCCAGCTCATTGTTATCCTGTTTGTAGACTCACCTAAAAAGAGATGGTAAAAACATGAATTTTGCTTTTAGGGGTAGCAATGGGTTAGGTAACAGGATAAGGCCAAACTTGATTAAACAATTTATGCTTAGGCTTGGGCTTGAGGTAGCCAATGTTGAGTTCGAGTCAAATTAGACCTGATTTTACTTTTATTTTTAAAATAAAGAATGACATCATTTTTTGACAAATAACATCATTTTTTTATAATTATCGGGTCTCTAATCGAGTTGGGCTTGAGCAGCCCAAGCTCAAGCCTGATCCGAGACTTCATCTTTTGAAAAAAAAAAAACTTGAGTTTTGGTCAAATCGAGTCTAGCCCATTAACTTCAAATCAAGTTGGGCAGATAGGGATGATAAAGGGTTGGCCTATGGCTAGTATTAGGTTCAAGCTAACTTGAAACTCAACTATTATAAGCAAAATAACATCATTTTGTTTAGAAAATTTGAGCCTCAAGTAGGCCTAGGCCTGGATAGCCCAAACTGGACCCAATTAAATTTATACTTTTAATTTTTAAAAAATAAGTTTTTAAAAATTTGGCTTAAATAACCTATAGGTCGATTCGTTGCCATTCCTATAAGTTGGATTCAGGCCCCGTTTGGTTACACTCCAATCAGCTATTTTTTTAGCTGATTGGTTATTTTTAGCTGGTTGACTCTTCAAACAGCTGATAAAGTTGTTTGGATAACAGCTTTTTCTTCAGCTGATTGAAGATGAACAGCTAAATATGAAGAAGCTGCTACTGAGCAGCGTTTGAGGTAATCAGCTGATTACCTCAAACATATATGTCAAATTTGCCCACTGCAGACCTCTCTCATTCTCAAAAAAATTTTTAACGATTTTTGCCAAATCCTTTCATGATTCGCTACTCACTGTTGTCTTCTCACACCTATTGATCTCCTCTCTATCGCGCCTCCGCTTGCTGTTCTCCCTCTCCACCGCGCCTCCCCCACCTGCTGCTCTCCCTCTCCACCGCGCGTCCCCTGGTTCTCTTGATTTTTGCGAAGATGAAGCTTGTTGTTCGAGTCGTAGAGATAAGGAACTTGCTGCCAATTGACAGTAAAATGATGAGGCGCGGTGGCTGAAGTTTCATTTCCATTTGCATAAAAGAATAGTTTTTACAAGGGAATTACACACAGTATCGCATAAAATCAATAACATGATTTCATATATATATATATTAAAAAGCTATTTGTATATAATGTTGTATCGCATAAGACAAATGGACAGCTACCATATAATTTGAAAGAGTGTAACTTGTGGACAATTAAAATTTCTTGTTTATATAGATAGGTTGTATTTGTTTGTTGGTTTTTGATAATTTCAATTATATTTTATTTTGTCCTGTATGGTTCGATTTATTTCGTATTATAGTTGATATTAATATTCAATCTCTACTTTATATATGTAAAATACTTATATTTTAATCTTTTATTTAATTTAGTATTTGAGTTTAATTGATCATGCATTCAAAGTTAATTATCTAATATTTACAAAAAAAATTTATTTTCATAATATTATTTCATTATTTAATAATTCTTTGGTTAAATAAAAATATATTAAAATAAAATTTTATTTAATTTTTGAATAATATTCACAAGTTAATTATATTATTCAATTTAAATTAAGAGATCAAATAATTTTAAATTATTATTATTGTTATTATTATTATTATTATATTCTATGTTTTTTTATTATAGTTAAAAACTTAATTTTTGTAAAATTAAATATCTAAAATCTAAATTCTTATAAGAATAGTCATTGAAATACTAAAATATATAATATTCATATTTTTATAATTTTTTTAAAATCATGTCCTCATAAATCATTTTACACATAAACAGTTAATACTAAACAGCTAAGTTTACCAAACATCTCTACCAAACAGCTAATGCAATCTGTTGGTCAAATCAGCTGATAGAATCAGCTAACAGCTAATACAATCAGCTGATTGTCAAACAAAGCCTCAAGCTTGATTGGTCTCAAATAAGCTTGATATTAAACAACTCTGACTCGGATCTAATTATAAAAGAAAATGTTATTTTATATTTTTAATTTTAAAAAATTAACTCATAAATCAGTCCATTGCTATCTGCAAGCCCCGAGCTTGATTGCCAACTCGATCTGCTTAGAACATTCTTTTATTAGAAGCACCTTGTTTGTTAACAATAACAACTTTTGAATAAGAGACTTTCTCTTTCAAAATCATGAACACCGCTAATTACGTAAGTTCTGTTTAGAACCAAATTTCATGTTAGAATCAGCATATAGCAAAGTACTCCTTTTGTACGAGTCATGTGTGACCAAATTAGATATCTTGGCTTCTATTAATGCGTTATCCCTTATCTTCCAAACAACTTTGCTTCGAAACAAGAAACTTTACTTTCAAATACGCCCCTCTCAAATTTTCGGTTCTATTTATTTCGCTCTAATTTATTTCCATTAAATTTTATCTATATATTTATGTAAAATTTACGTAAATGGTGATGCAGAAAATCTAATCTCCAAATATACCCTACCTAATCAGGAATTCATATATGGGTCCCTCAAAGTTGCAAGATGGGACGATTTTGGAATTAAAGTTTGATTAACGAAAAGAGGTTGATCATTGTGGCTAAAAATCATGAATGATTTGGAGGAGGATGGTGGCCCAATTATTCTCTTTTTGGACGATAGGGGAATTTTCTAGACCCCAATCGATCACTTTTGGGAAATTGCTGAAAAGCAAAGGTGATCCGAAAGCAACCTCATCTAATCTTATTCAACGTAAAACTTTCAAATGTCCTTTCTCGTCCAGCCTCCATCTAATCTTAGGTTATGTTAAATCAATAAATCAAAATCCGAATTAGTGGGGTGGGGTTAGTTTTACAGTAAAATTTTAAATTTATTATTTTTTAATTTATTTTTTAACTTTTTTAATTTTTACGGTTAAAAATTGAACAGTTTATTAAATAATAAACTAATAAAACCTAACAGATCATGAGGCAGTTCGGCCTGAGCCTAAACTAACTCGGCCCAGCTTGAGCCTAACTTAGCTCACCCTAAACTTTTTAAAAATTTTAAAATATAAAATGATGACGTTTTATTGGTAAGGGTCAAGCCTTAAGTTGAGTTAGATCAGACCCAGGCCGACCTCCTGTCGTTAGGGCTCGATCCAGTCCAAGCTTAAAGCAGTCCGACTTAGCCCAGCTCAAACTTTTTTTAAATTAAAAAATCAAAACAACATCGTTTTGCTTATAAGAGTCTGGTCTTAGGTCGGGTCCTAACTAACCCCTTGTTGCTGGAGCCCAGACCCAAGGCAGCAGGAGCGAGCTCAACCTTGACCAACATGAGACAGCCTGACTTGAGCTCGAGTTCAAGCAAGCATGAGGTAGCTTAGCTTAAACCCGAGCCCTACTTGGCCCAGTCCAAACTTATTAAAAATGTAAAACAACGTCGTTTTGCTTATAAGAGTTGAGCCTCAGGCTGAACTAGGCCTAGGCAGTTCGAGTTTGAGCTTAGCTCAAGTCTAGCTCAAGGTCCGACTCGAGGCCCGATCAACCAGAGCCTGACCTGTTGACTTCAGGCTATATCTGATCTCAATTCTCATCCTTAGTCTTTATAAACCCAAATAATCTAATTAATTTTCATTTAACAAATTTCTGTTTAATTAAAATACAAATTCTTCAACGCAAATGTCTATTTTCTTCAATTATATTTAAAATTTTTAACTTTATTCAATCATTAACCTATTTGTTGATGATATAATACCAGATAAATATTTTAAACCTTAAACTTCTTATCTTATGGATTTAGCTGTCGATCTCATTTTTGCAACATTGTATTAAATCACAATATCAATAACATAAAATTGTCTTGTGTTATATTAAATTACAATATTAAGATGTGTTGTAAATACAGTAAATACTAAACAAATTTTCAAATAAAATGATCAAATTAAAAATGTGTATTTAAATATTTTTAAACATAATTATGTTCTCTAAATAGTTATTATATTTAAAAAGAAACAATTTTATATTAATTTTAATAAAATAGAATTATTAAATCAAATTTTAATTATATATAATATATATTTTTTAAATTTTATTAAATATTCTAAAATAATATATGATATTTATTTTAGTACAACCTCTAATTAATTATTCCCAACTTTCCTTTACCTCCTCTAACCTTGTTTTCATAAGCTGGCTTATATTTTTTTGTCTCCATCTCCAACAAATCTTTTCTAATGATAATAAATTATACATAAGATGGATATGACCTCATAATGGTAAAATTTGTTTAGCCTTACCCGGTCCAAAGTCAATAAAATTGATCCGAGTTGATGGAATTTTAGTAAAATTTAGATTTTTTTAATATTTTAAGTTTTAAGCGATACTTGAGTTTAATATGCCTGATTTAACCTAATATAAAGTCCAAAATTTTTAAATAAAACAATGGAGATTGAATAAAATGATATCGTTTTAGTCAAATAATGATATTTTTAATTTAAAAAATTAAAAGTATATTTATTTATACGTGTTCTAAGGTTAATCGAGTTTAAGCCTAGAGTCTCATATTCAATTAGTTTTCCAATTAAGCCTAAACTTGAACACAAATTTACGTGTCAAATTCGAACCTAGATGAACTCGAGCCCGTGCTAGATGCCAAGCTTAAGTGATTCTTGAATTATCTTTGTGATGCTAGTAAACTTTTAAAAGATAGAATTTCACATCTCTTATGATAACAAACTTTTAAAAGATAGATTTCCACATTTGCCAAACCCTCTCACTTTCATGAGTGAAATTGTGCATATGTTTATACTATACATAATTTCTAAGCCTAACTTACCTTTGAAAATGATATCATTTCTTTCTTAATGGATAAACATTAACTTAGATTGTGACATTTCATGGATAAGGAATAGGCGAAGTTAAAGTTTGAATTTTAGGAATGATATAAAAAATTAAAATTAAACCAAAGATTTAAATATCATTTAATAAATTATTTAAATTATATTTATATAAATTTAATTTATTATTTATAAACATAATATATAATTAATAAAAGATTATAATTTGCCTAATATGAAAATTTAAATTAATCATATTAAAAGTTAGACCCGAATGAGAGTGAGTCTTTGATCAATTGGTAAATTTACTCATTTTGCAACCATAAGATCATAAGTTCAAGTTCTGAAAATAAGTTTTTGTACAAATACAAAAGGAAGGCTACGTATATTAATAACCCTCCTTTGACCTTACAAAACGAGAAATATTATGTACTGAATTGCATTGACTTTGACTTAGAGATATCAATATATCAGGTCGAACTCGGGCTGTCCCTAATCTAGCCTGTCTCAACCTGACCTTGGGTCGAGCCTTTTTTGATATCCCTAACTCGACTCAAATGAAAGAGTTGAAATTAAGACTCATTTTGATTTGATATTATTTTTTAATTTTTTTAAAATTTAAAGTCAAAATAATATTATTAAAAATTTTCTTAATATTATTTTATTTAAACTTAAAATTTAATCTTGCAACTTAAATAATTCAATTGAAAGTCTCAAAAATCAGGATTGGACACTTCAGGAACATAAGAAAAGCAAACATTTCCATTTGCATGGCCATTGTCTACCATAGAGAGACGTGAGCCACTTGCTAGCTGAAGTTGAAAGATAAGGAAAGGCTGAGTAAAAATGAGTACAAATTACAAAAGCAAACAAAAGCAAAAAGATCATCATCACACATGTCTGACAACCAGGGACTGAATCTGACGCACCATCCCAAAAGCAACAAAGCAAGATGACACCTCACATTTGCAATCTCTTGTGTTGCGTTACATAGACTAGCAGCTAAAAAGGAGAACCAAAGGCAAAGAACCAACCTTGTAAGGATCCAAGGTTTGATCAGGATCATCCGGTTAACTTGGTCCATGTTTGATCGTGCTGTATGACCGTTTATAGCAGTCAAATACGTGACAAAAACTGGAGCTTTTTTCTCGACTCCCAATGAACATAGTATAATACTTATGTCCTAACTATAACATACTCTAATTAATGGAGCGTGCGCGCGCACACACACATATATATATATTTAGTCACAGTAAAACCCTCTCGTTGTCCACCGTCACTCATAGTATTGTCTAGATCTCTCCTTGTATCCTCTCTTGCCACTTCTCTCTTTAGTTCTTGGCTTAAGACGTTTTTCCGGAACTGAGAATTACTCTTGATTTCTCTCAGAGTCTTGCTTCAGTCATGGCTGGTTTAATGTATTTAGTGCTTTTCTTGGCCCTCGCTGGCCATTCAAGTAAGCTGTTGAATGATTATGGTCTACTTTTTGTCTGATATTTGGATGAAGAGATTAGTTTTTCCTTTTACTTTTTTAAGATTTCTAATATCCCATGTGTGTCCTGTGTTTTTCTTGCTCTTTTCATTTGTATGATTTTGCTGAAACAAGTGAGAGTTTCTCTGTGTTTTTGTGTGTTTGATCTTGATGACATCTCTTTTAAGCTGTTTCATACTTTAAAATTTCTGCTAAAAGGGTTAAGGAAAAGCTTTTGTCAACTAACTGTGTTTTGGTCTAAAATTTTCCCTTGAAGGTGCTAGTTACTGTGTATGTAAAGATGGTGTGAGTGATCAAGCACTGCAGAAGTCCCTGGATTATGCCTGTGGAGCTGGAGCTGATTGTACGCCAATCATTCAAAATGGCCCTTGTTACAACCCCAACACCGTGAAAGATCACTGCAACTGGGCTGTTAACAGTTACTACCAGAGGAAAGGTCAAGTTGCTGGATCCTGTGATTTTTCAGGAACAGCAACTGTTAGTCCCAATCCTCCCAACAGTAAGTCAAGCTCCTTAGCTCAATCCACCTCTATTTTCATCTTCTCAGAGCACTAATTTTCTCAGCACTTTTTTGCATATTCTTTTCTTATATCCAGATGTGCCTTCTACTTGTTCCTATCCTTCAAGTGCAAGGTACTCTCTTATTTGCTTACATTAATCTTCTTTCCTCTGCTGTAAAGTTTATGTCTTTTAGCGTCCTTTCATGGCTGATGCTTTCTTTTTGTGGTCTTTGAAACCATCTCTCCCTCATTAGAGCGAAGCTTTGATTCAGTTTCATTTACAGGACTTTTCAGGTGTTCATAAGGTTCTATGTTTAGATGGTATTTGTTTAGTTTCTTTCCTTTTCTTTACTTGGCTGTCAAAAATGAATCTTTTTCATCTGGGTAGATTTGAACTGGGTTTACTACATATTAGACGGTAAATGGTGGTGGTTAAGACATAGCAGGTATCAAGTTGACAGATTATCCTGGAATTGATTTATAGGCCAGATGTTGTTAGCTATGAGCTGTCGTGAAGTCGATGTTTCATGAGAAGTTTGTCCTTTTCATTGCTTCTAGTATATGATTCAAGGTCCAGGTCCTTTCCATTTATTTTGTACATAAATTTTAGATCATTCATGTGGGAATTCATGAGATTTTGTCCTTGTTCAGGAAGGATTTATGTGGCTTCAAGTTCACCTTTTTCTTTTCATTTATCTGGTCTTGTTTTGTAATTGCAGCACTGTAGGGACTCCAACACCGACAACAGGCACTACTACACCAACACCAACAACAGGTGCTACAACACCAACAACAGGCACTACAACACCGACAACAGGCACCACAACACCTACAACCACACCTACTACAACAACAGGCACCTCCACAACACCTTCATCAACTCCTTCCGTGTTTGGAACTGGATTGGGTCCTACAGGAAGTGGCAATGGCATCAATGACAGCAGTGTTGGAAGACTGGCTTCTTCTAAAGTTACTATAAACTTGATCCTTAGTTCTCTAGCCTCATTTTCTGGCCTATTTTTCTTGTGGGGTTAGGGAAGCTGAAGAAAAAACAGAGAAGGGAAAGGAAAAAGAAGCAAACTTTTGGGGTTTTGTTTATGTATGGACGAGATTTTGCCACGACGAGACTCAGAGACCCACACCCCACTAGGGTTGTCATGTTTTCTTCGTTCTTGTTGACAAAAAAGCCGGGAATTTGATTCCTATTGAGCTTGTGATGTGATTGCTACCGTGTTAGAACTTAGAACAGAACCTGATCACTTTATCCTTTCCTTTTGTACATCTAGAGAGAAAGGAAGTGATAGAAAGTAAGTAGTAATTTTTTAGTATAATGAGATGGTATTCATCACCAGTCGGAGACTCTCTAGTTTAATTATTACCATCTTTGTTTAATTACATATAATATTTAAAGTATGACCGAGTCCCGTTGTTTGTGGCATTCTTGTTGAGGAACGTGTTGATTTTCTGATGGGTATCTCTGAAAAATAAAGAAGATTTCCTCATAACGTTGAAGTAAAAATAGTTTAGGGAACAATATAATGTCATCATCTATTGATTTTTATTGAAATATTGTTATTAAAAGGGTTAATTATTAAAAAAAAGTTATGAATTTTAAAAAGTAGTAATAAAATGTCAAATTTTAATTTTATATATTCTCCTGACATTTTCAGTTTTTTATTTTTTGTTTATTCTTTTGATGTTTTAAACTACGCTTATATTATAACATATTGCATCAGTTTTTTGTTTTTAATTCGTTTTCTTGATGTTCTTAGTGTGATGGTATTGGAGCTGCATAATTTAAAAATTGAAGGGTAAAAACATCGAGAGAATAAATTGAAAACGAAGAGAAAAATTGAAATTAAAGCATAAGATCGTCAAAGATGCATATTTTGATTTACGTCATTTTAAAACTTAACGGAACCACTAATGTTGGGTTTGAATTGAACAAAATTTAAAGTTTGAGCATCTTATTGTTACTTTTTGAAGTTTAGGCTAGAATTTAAAAAAATTGAAGGTTTGGATATTTTATTATTACTTTTTAAAGTTTGGGTTGTAATCGAAAATTTGACAAAAACTAGACTTTTTTTAATAATTAACCCTTATTAAAATTACATGTAAAATAAGTTTTTTTGTAATTTTATTCTTATCATAAAATTATTTATAATTATTTAAACTTAATAATATTATAAATTGTTAAATTTTTAATTAATTATTTACAAGGTATGAGTTATTTTAAATATTTATTTATAAAATAAATTACATAATTATTAATATTAGTAAAAAAAATTATTATGATATACTAAATATTAACATATTAATTTGATTAATTGCATTTTAGTAATTATTGTAGAATCATTAATTTTATTTCTGTTCTTTATTCTTATTTTTATCTTTTTTAAAAAATATTGTTTGCTATGTAAAATCCTTCACTTGATCTAGGTAGTTCACGTCTCTCTTAGCAAGTTTTGCACTTTTATGCTTAAATTTCTTAAATGAGTAAAGTGAAAATGTACTCAAAATTGTACTTTTATTTTTTTTTTCAATTTGGTGTCTAAATTTTTAAAATCCTCAATTGAGTCATTAACATTTTAAATATCTTAACAATTTAATTTAAAATATTATTGTTGATGATCTGACAGAATCTATTAGTCATGTCAGTAAAATACTAACAGTTTAAACCGAATTGCTAAAATTTAAAAAAAATGGTTACAAAATAAAAACACTTGAGGAGAGGGTCCAATTAAATTCGGAGAGTATTAGTCTTGTCTAGAATTCTATCAAATCTTTTGTTCCATTTACTCTGTTCTAACCATATTTTATTAAATCTTATCAACACATTTATGTGAAATCTACCTAAATATGTAAATAACATTTAATGAAATATAATAAAAATATAATAACTACTACAGATAATCTGATCAGGTCTAAAAGGTTCAACAAGTTAATGCAGTTAGGAAATTTAGGCAGGAAGTGCTTTAGCATATGACAGCTGAACTAACCATCAACGACTTAAAGCACTTAAGTGCCTTCTGATGTGCGCTTATTGATAATAAGATGCCAACCGCTAGACAATATTAGGTAGACTTGCAATTCAATTTGAGTCAAAATTAATGAATAATGTTTAGATTAATTGAATTTCAAATTTAGGGACTGGCCTTTTTTTATTATCAAAACGGTTTCATTTATATAATTATCAAAATAATATTTTAGTCTGCAAATTTTAAATTTTAAAGAACAAAATGTCGTCGTTTTAATTAGTCATATCAAAATGGTGGTGTTAGTGCGATCAATTTGAATTTAGGCTGGCTTAGGCTAAAAATAAATTCGGTCATTAACATTCTTAAATATAGTAGGCTTCTAACCCAATTTAAGTAGAAATTAATGAATCAAGTTCCAATTAATTAAATATTAAATTTGGGAATCGGTCTATTCTTTTATGATCAAAATGATATCGTTAATATAATTGATCAAAATGCCATTTTATTTCATTTTAAAATTTGAAGATCAAAATGTGGTTATTTTAATTAATTATATTAATCTGACATTGTTAATTAAACATGTTTGATTATGTCTATGTTTAATGTTAAATGGAATGAAACTACCAGAAAATCAGTTTGAATTTAAGTCCTCTTTAAGTTAGAGGCTAGTTCAACCCCTTACCATTCTTAAATATAGGATGATTATATACATGGCAACGGATTAGGCTGTTTTTTGGCCCGAGTTCACCTAAAGTTTGATCGGGCTCTATTCGAAGCTTAATATGACTTAAAGATCCAGGTTTAAGCTCCAATCGAAACTTGATGAAGTAGGATTAAATTTATTTTAAAATAAAAAATCAAAATAATAAAAATAATGTCATTTTATATGAAAATTTTGAGCTTTGAGTTGGATCGAGCCTAACAGTTCTCAAACTCAACCCAAAGTTCTAAATTTTTTTTTAAAAACTCGAGTTTGACTCAAATTTCATTCAACTCGGACCATGTCAAATTGAGCTGGGGATTCTTTTTGCCGATCCTAGATGATTTGAAGTCGGTAGGCAAGAGCTTCATGCAATGTAATATGAAAAAGCACATCCTACCAAAAGCGCAGCAGCTTCCATTTGAAAATTAAATGGAACTGCCTATCTTAATCTCATTAGCCGACCTTGGGCAAACAGGCGGGTCCATACCTGGTTAGGCCATAAGATCACATGCATGTTTCCTTCTAAGTTCTTAGCAACATCTATGAAAGTTCATCATGTACAACCCATTCTTATTGCTTATCTGATTTTCTGCACCCCAAATGATAAGCCAAGCCTCCTCTGCTTGAACTTTAAAACAAATCATTGTACAATCATATCGAACTTCCATGAATGAACCAGAAAACTATTTTCGGGTTGCTTGATGTCCACGACTCCTTAACTTTCACAAACTTGACATCCTGCTCGTACACGTCTTATTTTACGGTTGCAGTCTAGTGCAGAGATATTCTAAGTTCTGATGTAAGTTCCATGTCTTTCTGGGTTGCAGTTGGTTCCATGTCTTTCTGGTTCTAAATCTGATGGTGTCTCATTATTAGCTCCGAGAAGATGGAGGTAAAGATTTTCATATTCCCTTCTTTTTCATTTCATAGTTTGCATGCATAATATTTCGGGTTGGAGCACACCTGTTTCCGTTAGGGAATTCCAATCCCGTGTCACTTAATTTTGTCCACACATTTATGTGGATTCTACATAAATGTACTGATGAAATTTAATAAAATAAAGTATGAACTAGTTAACCGAAACAGAGAATCTAATCCCTAATATTATACCTCTCTAGATTTTGTGGATTAGCAAAACTTTTATTGGAATGTTGTTGTATATTGCACTTTTCACATTCTTCCATATGTATTCGTTCAGGTCAAAATTAATATATTAATTATAAGTTATTAAAATAATATTAATTTTAATTAAATACCAATTAGGTATTAATAAAATATAATATTCAATGTTAAAAGACTGCGCTAACCCACTTACTTCATTACTCAAACCTACCTACTCCACAATTCGGGACCAAGCTACACAAACATTTTTGTTTTATTTCTTTTCATTTTGTACAACAATACTAGTAGTTTTCATTGTAACCGAATTATCTCTATTAGCTGTCAATTCTGTTACAGATTTCCCGAGAATATAGGGTATAGTAGCCAATAACATTCATTTAGTTCTAGTATAAAAAGTCCCTACTTGTACATACCTAGATTATGATGAAATAGAAATTATCAACCTTAACACTCTTTTCATGATATCAGAGCCAAAGGTTTGATCCACCTTATCCTACCTACCAAAATGTCTAACATATCTGACGACAGTGATGCCAACAATTCTAACCCCACACAAAATTCAGACCTGAAGAAGTACTCCATAACAAATACTGAAAACCCTGGAGTTGTTCTTGTTACTACCCTTTTTAATGGTAAAAACTACTTAATTTGGAGCAAATCAATGATGATAGCCCTATGTGGTAAAGATAAACTCTCCTTCGTCGATGAAATATGCATATTCCTAACTTTTTCAAAAACTTACTCTCTGTCAATAAACTTACAACATAGAATGATATTGCTACAATTTTCGTACCTAATAACCTGTTTTTGTAAGACCTACAGACTAATAATGTTATGACAGCTATCAAGGCTAGAAGTGTACTGTATGAGCTAACAACAGACAACCTATTACCCTCAGGGACTTTGAAAGGTCCTCCCTTGAATTTCTACAGAACTGAGAATGTCTCGTTTAGTGCTTCTGTTTCCTTTAATATATGACATACTAGATTAGGGCATATTTCTAAGGAAAAAGTGCGACATATCAATGAAATCGAGTTTTTCAGTCACAACTTACCCAATTGTCAAGTCTGCCTTATAGCAAAGCAACGCAAAAAACCCTTCCCTAAATACAAAATACAAACAACTAAGCCTTTTGAAATTCTACACATGGATCTATGGGGGTCTTATAGGGTACCTACTCCAGATGGATCGCAGTTCTTTCTAATTATTATAGATGACTTCTCTAGAGTCACCTAGACCTTTTTGCTCAAACACAAAGACAGAACACAACCCATCAAAAAGCAGTTTATCAAAACCATTGAGAAACAATATGACATAAAGGTTTTGAAAATACAAACAGACAATGGGAGAGAATTCATAAATTATGAATGCAGAAAGCATTTCGCAAAAATGGGAATAGTGCATCAGAAAATTGTCCACACACTCCACAACAAAATGGAGTTGTGGATATCAAACACAATCATTTACTACAAATAACAAAGGCTCTGTTATTCACAACAAACTTACCAAAACAAAATTGGGGAGATGCCCTCCTTACTGCCACTTACCTCCTAAACAGAATCTGTAGAAAAAGGTAGAAATATTTCGATGGTGTAATATTATTTCATATCTTGAAACAGTACAGAATGTTTGTATATATAGCTACCGAAAACTAAGTCGAGCGGGAAAAGAAAAATATTTTGAACTTTTAAAACTGGTTTGTTACATCGAGAACAACCCTTCTAACAACCTATAACTGACTATGGCGCTGTTGTCTGCGTGCGTTCATGAAGCCATATAACCAACACCCCCTCCTCAAGATGAAGTACATCGAAACAACTTCATCTTGGCTAATGCTGATTGCATCTGTGCAGAAGTTAATGGTTTGGTAAGTAGGTCAGCGATTTGACTGGCAGAAGAGATATAAGGTGT
>JANQBM010000001.1:1590221-1614584 GCA_025594535.1 Erythroxylum domingense | reverse complement strand
AGAACAACCCTTCTAACAACCTATAACTGACTATGGCGCTGTTGTCTGCGTGCGTTCATGAAGCCATATAACCAACAGAATCTCAACCAAAGCCCTGCAATAGAGAACATAGGATGAGAGGCTACATCAAAGAAAACCAACCTATGAACACTTGAAAGTTTTTGGGTGCCTATGTTTTGCCCTAGACAAAACACCTAATAAGACAAAGTTGGATCTTAGATCTTTAAAATGTATTTTTCTTGGATACATGCCAGATTATAAAGCCTACGGAGTTATGGACATTGGCATAAACAATATTTTAGTTCAAGAGATGTAACCTTCCATGAAGACACATTTTCTTTTGCTAAAACACTAACAAACTCTGAATAAAGATCACTACCACACTATTCCCTTACAACACAACAGACGGTGATGCAGAAACATTGATACAAAGTGACATGCCAGGATCATCAAGCATTCAAGGTATAGACCACACACCAGAAACCACAGAAACACAGCCACAACTTAACAATACCACCAACTAAGAAACTACCACGAACAACAATGTGAGGAAGATCCAAAGAACACATACCACACCCAAATACCTTGATGATTATGTCCACTAAGCCTCTGCTTATCATTCCACTTCTATCCTTGATTCTTCTAATATCATTTTAAAGGTCTTTGGTCCTACAGGAACAGAAGAAGATGAGGATTCAACCTTTCCTGTTGCACATAAGCAAAGCTACAATGAGTTTATAGGTAATGTATCTATCGGTTTTGAACCTTTGCCTTATGAGACAACAAGTAAGTCGAAGGAATGGATGGACTCCGTGGATGCACAACTATCAGCCTTACAAGGCAATCAGATTTGGGTTTTGACAAAGCTATCTAAACAGAAGCGAGCTATAGCATCAAAGTAGGTATACAAAGTGAAATACAACTCAAATGGTACTGTTGACAAACTAAAATCAAGGCTGGTAGTAAAGGGCTTCAACCAAAGGGAAGGAGTGGACTATTCAGAGGTATTCTCTCCTATAGCTAGGGTTGTGACAATCAGGACATTCCTAGCTATAACTACGGTTAGGAAATGACCCATCCTACAATGTGACATAAATGATGCCGATTTACATAGCCACTTAGAAGAAGAATTTTACATGTTACCACCATAGGGTTATAAGAAAGCTAAAGCAAGAGAGCTTTGCAGATTAGCAAAGTCCATTTATGGACTCAAACAGGTAGACAGGCAATGGCACAAGGAATTGACCACAAAACTAAAGGGATTAGGCTTTGATAAATCAGAATCACATTATTGCTTATACACTAAAGGTCAAGGAAATAGTTTTATTGCTATCATCATCTACGTGGATGACATTCTCATCACTGGAGCAGAGGAAGAACACTTAAAAACTGTTAAGCAGGCCCTAAACAAAGAGTTCACAATCAAAGATCTAGGGTATGCTAAGTTCTTCCTAAGAGTTGAAATAGCAAGGTCAGAGGAAGGGATAATACTGAGCCAAGGCAGGTATGTTAGGGACATTTTACAGGAAACAAAACTATTAGACTGTAAGCCATGCGTAACACCTATAGTTCTAGGAAGAAAACTTACCATTGATGAAGGTGAACTACTCAAAGACCCAGAAATCTACAAGAGAATCGTAGGCAGACCACAATACTTAAGCTTCACGAGACCATATCTCACCTATATAACACAACAGTTAAGGAAACCCCACTGGGAAGCTGTAAAAGACGTTCTCAAATATCCCAAAGAAACATAGAATCAAGGCTTATTTTATGCATCAAATTCGAACCTACAACTCACCGCTTACTCCGACTCGAACTGAGCAAGCTGGTTCAGCAGACGATCATTGACTGGGTTTTGCGTGTTCCTAAAAAAATCACCTATATCATGAAAAACAGAGAAGCAAACAATAGTTAGTAGATCTTCTGCCGAGGCAGAATATAGGAGCTTAGCTTCAACTACATGTGAGTTGAAATGGATTGTTCAACTATTGGGGTATTTTCAAATGGAAAATAGAGAAGTCATACCTCTGTTATGCGATAATTAGGCGGCGATTCACATATCAAAAAACCCTTTCTTCCATGAGAGGACCAAACATCTGGAAATTGATCTTCATTTGGTACGCGATGCGGTGAACTTAGGGTTCCTAAACCTTAAGCATGTATAAAGCAAACATCAGTTAGTGAACTTATTCACTAAGCTCCTCACCGCACGTGTGTTCACAGACTTACTCTTCAAGTTCGGATCCGTTTGTTTCTCTGGGGCTCCGACTTGAAGGGAGTGTTAAAAGACTGGGCTAACCTACCTACTCCACAATTCAGGACCAAGCCACACAAACATTTTTGTTTTATTTCTTTTCATTTTGTACAACAATACTAGTAGTTTTCACTATATCCGAATTGTCTCTATTAGCTGTCAATTCTGTTATAGATTCCGCAAGAATATATGGTACAGTAGCCAATAGCATTCATTTAGTTCTAATATAAAAAGTCCCTACTTATACATACCCAGATTATGATGAAATAGAAAATTTCTTCATCAACCTTAACACTCTTTTCATTCAATATTAGACGTTATTAGTTAAGTATCTTATATTTGATTATAATGTTTGCTTGATCAAATTATTATTTTTTTCTTTAATTATTCTTTGTGCAAACACATTAAATTACTGAACATATTGATAATAAATATAGTTGTAATATTAAAATACACTATAATAAGGTAAATTGATTGATTTTAATTTATTTTAAATTCTCTAATTAAAAAATTTATAATTATAAACCAATATTAACTTTTAATAATAAATTAATTTATTCTAATGATAATTATTTTCAATGCCTCTTTTTTTTCTCTTGAGATTTTCTCATACTTAATATATATTTAATAAAAGCTATTTATTACTTAAGATAGCATATAAAGAAAACAAGTAATGAATTTTATACCATGACAACTAAATAAGATTAGAGCATTCTTTATAATAATGAACATTTCTCAATAGGATATACTACAATAATAACATTCCAATAGGAGTTTTGTTGAAGAGGTCTAAAAATACGTAACATTACTCTTAATTATTAGAGAGTCTAAATTTTATAGGCTCAAAGGAAATTTATAATTTGGGTTTTAGAACGAGTTTGAACATCTTTTTGTAATTTTCAAACTTTTGGTTGAGTTTGTATTTCCAATTGCCTGGTCCAAAATCTAAATATATTACATCAAAATTTAAATTAAAAAATAAGTTGAGTTTGGTCCAAGTTTGATAAGACTTCAAATTGACTATACTCGATTGAATTTTAAATCCAGTTCAATTTTTAAGTTTGATTCGACTTTTGATCAAGCTCGTATTTGAACATAAAATTTTGAACCAAACTTAGGTCCAACCCTATTTATAAGGGAACACAACACAATCCAATATCCTCTGTTCCATTTTCCAAATGGGAATTTGCTGAACTTTTCACCATCCAAGTCAAACTTAATTTAAAAATTAATCAATTCGATCTTAATCTATTAACTTCAAACAATTAAATCGAGTTTAAATTATCAATCAAACTAAAAGAGTAGAGAGAACTTTGCTATGACTAGACGGGGACATAGAAATTCCACCGGTACCATCTACTGGTTGCCAAAGTTGGTAGTTAAACTCGAGTTCGATTAGACCCAAACTTAATAAAACTCAACCCTGTTTGACCAAATTTTAGACCTAATTTGAGCATTTTTTATAATTTTTTTTGTTTTCAACCTAACTTAGACTTTGATTATCTGAGCTTGACTCAACTCGAAACTCCAAATTTATGATAAAATGACTTTGCTTTAAAAGTTATAAGAAAACAATTTCATATTTATTTTTAATTAAAAAATTGAGTTGGTTGAGCTTTAAAGTAAACTTAAGCGTGAGAAAAAATTTTCAAACCTGACTCGATCCCAGTCCATCACCAAGTCTACCGGTTGTTAAAGATGTTAGTTAAATTCGAGTTCGACCCAACCTAAAGTTAATGAAACTCGGCTTAGCTTGACAGAATTTCAAGCCGATCTTGAAATTTTTTTACAAATGCCTTGAAAAGTTTGACAGGTTTTCTTTCTATTTTTTATTTTTTATTTTTTAAAAAAATTTCAAATAAAAATAACAAAAAATAACACTAATTAAAAACTTTTTTGATAATTTAATCTAATTATTAAATTTAAATTAATAATTTAATATAAATTTATTTATTTATTAATTAAAGTTAAATTTAATTAATTTAAGTATAAGATAAATTATCATATTTTTCATTATCTTTTAATCGAAATATAAGAAGAGAGTATTTTTTAAAAAACTAAAAATTAAATTTTTTCAAAAGGTTTAAAAATTAAGAGATTTTTTAAAGTTTAAGAGAAATTTATATCTTTTATTCACCTTTGATTAGTCTTAAAAAATTTAAAATTAACATCATAATATTTTAAAAACTGGATCGTAAGAACTCGATTGGAATTTTAAATTATTGATATCATCCGATCCGATCTATTATAATTAACTTTATGTTACACAAGTAATAAATGTCAATGTGAACGAATCTCCAAGAGTACTTTTTATTTCTTTCTTCTATTATTATTATTATTATTATTATTATTGTTGTTGTTGTTGTTATTGTTGTTGTTTATTACCCCCCTCTCTCTCACTCTCTTACTTTGTTTCTTTTCATATTGGTCTTTTGGAAATAATCTCTCTATTAACTAAGAGTAAGATTACATACTATTAAACCTTTATAAATCTATCAGCCGGATTCATTCTGAATATTTTTTTTGTTGTTTTTTTTCCTTCTTAAAAGGAAAACTAGGCACAGGGTAAACTTAAATTAATTTATTAAAAAACATTATGAATTATTTAAAAAATATTTTTAAAATAATATCAAATTTATAAAATATTAAAAAGTCTAATAATAACTTTTTTTCAAGTTATGACCAGCTAATGTAATATTTTTTGATATTTTAGTATTTAAAATTATGATAATATGCTGAAGCATTTTTAAAATTTTCATAATTACAATATGATTTTTAAAATTAGTAACTTTTTATAAATAAACTTCTAAGTCAAGGAATTTAAATTCTCTTCATAAATCAAAAATTTTCATATAAAATTTCAACTTGAAATTAATTAATTGATCATTATTTGATAATTTTTTATAAATATTATCAAATAAAAATTTATTTTATAAAATTAATACTTTTATTATATATAATAAACTTCTGTTATATATCTTTTTTAAATTTAAAATTAATTATATAAAAAATATTACTTCTTTTAACAACAATAACAACTAATATAAATCCTGCTAACATCTCGGCGGGGAAGAAAAAAACTTCTTTAATATATGATATTGACCTTGTTTGGCAAAGAGGTGAGTAGTTCTTTTTTTATTGGTTGACCTATTTTAACTGATTGACTATGTAAACAAGCTATTAAATTTGTTTAGTAAATAGCTAATTAGATTAGCTGATTTAACCTAACCTGATTTTTCATCGGATCCTTTATAAGAACGTTTCGTTATCAGCTGTTAGCTTTTTTTATTTTATGACATTACTGATCAGATAATAATCATTATTAAATCTTCTGTTATGATTATAATACTCTTGATATATTCTATTCATCGTAATTCGAAAAGAAGATTTGATGCGAATTCATAGCTATACTGATTTATGGGGATTAGCATAAATTCATCACTAATGCCAATAATGGCTCCTTCATCTTCATCGTCTGCTAGTTCAACAAGTTTCGTATCTTTGTCAAACATGGATGCCAATTTTGTCGCTACTATTAGAACCCTAAGTTTAGACTACGAGATCGTGCGAGTATTGGCGAGCCTTAGCCAATGCTTGGCACGCAAATCGGCACAAAAAAGGCATGTTGATGAGGGAACAAAGCGAAGTCCTACGAGTTAGCAAACTAAGTCATGCGATATCCGAAGGTGCACGAAGGCACTTGACTTCGACAAGGCAGGTCGGAGGTATGTAAAACGTGCGAAGTTTTATACTAACTCGATTTGTGACTTGTACTTAGTCATGGAACGACGAGACTGCACTATGAAGTGTGCTGAATCATGGAAGATGAACTTGTCCATAGACGTGTATTGACGAACCTATGTGCAGACAGACCTTGATGAACACATCAGAAATGACATGGCAATTGTTGGCACATGATGACGCGGCGGATAAGATTGCAGTGGATGAACATCAACTTTAAAAGATAAAGATCATCTGGAAGGATCATCTGAAGATATAGGAGATCTTTGCGGATAAGAATAATCATTCCTAGATATGGTAATCTTTTAAATGTGATGTAACTTAATCCTATTAAGGATGATATATGATAAGATTGCGATCTTAATTAGTAGAGTTTTATTAGGACTCGTAGTCATCTGAAGGAGCCTATAAATAACTCATTAAAAGTGAGAGCTATTCAGAGAGAGGGAATCAATGAGAGAGCTCATTGAGAGAAATTATTTAGAGGAGAGAGCTTTGAGAGTTGAGAGCTTTTGGAGAGTTCTTATTATAAGGATTTCGAGTAAGAAGATCTTTAGAAGTGTTTCGAGAAGGAGGTACTTGTATCTTTTGTTAACATTTTGTAGAGAGTTAATGAAAGAGTAGCTTCGGTTACATATAAATATCTCTTGTCACTTTCTTTACTCTATTTTACACTTGTGTTATTTTGTGTGTGAGAGAAACACTTATATGCGTGCGAAGTGTTCGAGGCTAACGAAATTATTTGACAACATTTACATGAGAAGGTTGAATCTTACTTAAGCAGGCCGAAGTAGAATTGTTGCACGAAGGTGGGGTAACTTCTTGTGAAATTTCGAGTTTAAAATAGAACTTTGTGACTGCTACTACCGTAAAATTGAACACTTACTACCGTAAAATTGAACACTCACTCCGTAAAGACCGAAGCAGGCAATAAAAAAAGTTGTTTGTACCATAAAAATGTCAAACAACGTGGAAAGATTGGATTTTTCATTAAAAAGATTCTACTTTCAACCTCATGATTCACACCCCCACGTTTTCAAACCGAGATTCCGAGAACAAGCCACATCCCAACTCCAGCTCAGCAACTACTTCCCCTGTTGTTCTTGGCAAAGTTATGATCTTTGGTGCGTATTGAACGGAGGGTGGGTCTCAATCCATATAGTTTTCAAGTTTAAGCTGCCGTGTTGGACTGTGACGCAAGATTTCCAAAAGGGTAGTGAAATTTGAAAAGAGTGAGAGAGAATATCCAAATTTGTGATTAGGACCGCCTGACCTACTGGGTTTCTTGATCGGTTACTTTCATTTCGACGTCGGACGTTTGCTTCATTGGTGACTCCTTTCTTCCAAAAAATGGCATTAATGTTAACTTTGATTTGTAGTTTCTTTCCTCTTCTTTGTGATCTCTGATTCTCTGCTATGCTTCCTTTGCCTCCATGATGAACAAGTTTGACTGGATTAAAAGAGTTGATATGATGGTGCGTTTCAATCACCGTGTATAGTATGCTTTTGACTTTTCTCTTGATTGTGATATGATGGTGCGTTTCAATCACCGATTATAGTATGCTTTTGACTTTTCTCTTGATTGTTCTGTCGCATTTGTTACTAATGGGCAGCCCTGGATCTTGACATTTGAATTCTGCATCTCTGTCATAGATCTGAATTTCTCTAAAAGTCCTGTGTTGTTATTGCAATTGAAAGTCAATATTGTGCGCTTCTCAAGTTAACATCATTGGGAAGCACTTGGTATCTTTTTCAAGCTTAAAAAAGTGCTTTAGATGTTCCTCATAACCCAGAAAGATTCAGGCCCTAGTCGAGTAAATTTTGATAAGGGATTTGCAAATCCAGAGTTAATAATCAGTAACTGAAACTGGGTCTTGCAGGATTTTTCGGGAATCCCTTCACTGATATCTCCTCTAATTGAGGGGACCTATCTGTGGTGAGCTGAAGATGTATCTTGTCGAAAGCAAAGGAGGAGCAATAGTATGTATGTTCCTTGCCCTCTTCTTTTTGGGCACTTGGCCGGCCATTATGACTCTCCTCGAAAGACGAGGCCGCCTTCCTCAACATACTTATCTTGATTATACAATCACTAATCTTCTTGCTGCCATAATCATTGCCTTCACATTTGGTGAGATAGGCAAGAGCACAACTGAGTCCCCAAATTTCATAACCCAGCTCTGCAAGTTGAGTGTATGTTGGACCAATTAACCTTCTTATGTTGTTATGCTTTTCTGCATTGCTTGTTACTCGTTTACTTAGCTCTCTTAATCAGGAATCATGGAGCGGATTGTAAAAGAAACTGGAACAGCTTAATTTTCCATGTTCTAATACAGTGATGCATGTGTGGATTCTGGACTGCAGATCTTTCTCTGTAGTGAGACAGAGTACAACTATGAGAATTTTGTAGGATGATTCTTGCAGGATAATTGGCCGTCGGTTCTGTTTGCGATGGTCGGCGGAGTTGTACTCAGCCTCGGAAATTTATCCACTCAGTATGCTTGGGCTTTTGTTGGTTTATCAGTTACAGAAGTCATCACTTCTAGCATGACTGTTGTGATAGGTCTGCATCTCTCTCCATTTTGAAAGATGCCTGATAATTTGGATATCTATGGAATATCAGGAACTTTGTTTTGTTCTGTTTTCTGGTGACAGGAACAACCTTGAATTACTTCTTAGATGACAAAATCAATAAGGCTGAGATTCTATTTCCTGGAGTTGGTTGCTTTCTGATTGCTGCTTGTCTGGGCTCAGCTGTCCATTCATCCAATGCAGCTGACAATAGAGAAAAGCTCAACAGTGTATCAAGTAAACAGATATATGGAACAGAGTATGCGCTCTATTCCAAAATGAATCCCAACAGAATGCTTCTCTTTTTTTACTTTACAATTTCATTTTTAAGTTTTCCCATTTTTATTTCTTTTATTCCAAAAATTTAGTTGCTCTCTTTGCTTTGATGGTGTCACCAAAATTTCAACTTTCTAGGGTTAGAGGTTCTTCTGCAACTAATGAAGCATCTCCAAGAAAGGGTAAGAAGCTTGAGACTCTTTCCTCTCTCATCTTTAGCTCTGATCTACAGTACATTAAACAAGTTGTTTTGATTAATATTGGACAGGAAGCTTTGATTTAGAGAATGGAAAATCTTCAGAGAAGGCAAAAGCTGGAAGTGCTGATTTCCTTCTCGAGCTCGAGAGCAGGCGATCAATCAAGGTTTCGTTCTAGTGCGAATTGGCGTTTTTTCTTTTCTTAATTCCGCCATGCAAATATTAGATTTCTAGTTTTCATAAGCAAGAGTTTAGTTTTACACTTGCAGGTGTTTGGGAGGGGCATTTTCATTGGACTAGCTATTACCTTCTTTGCTGGTGTTTGCTTCTCTCTTTTCTCACCAGCTTTTAACTTAGCAACAAATGATCAATGGCACACCTTGAAAGAAGGTGTTCCAAAGTTGGTTGTATACACTGCATTTTTCTGGTTTTCAATCTCTTGTTTTGTAATTGCCATCATCCTAAATGTTACCTTCCTCTACCGCCCTATATTGGATCTACCGAGATCATCACTGAAGGCGTATGTTAATGACTGGAACGGTCGAGGTTGGGCATTTCTGGCTGGTCTTCTATGCGGATTCGGCAACGGCCTTCAGTTCATGGGAGGTCAGGCTGCAGGATATGCAGCTGCAGATGCTGTTCAGGTTAGTTTAAACGCACACTGGCAATCACTTTCTCATTTTATTGGTACTGGTTTTTTCTTCTTCTGATTCTACTGGAAATGCTTAACTGGTGTCAGGCACTTCCACTTGTAAGCACATTTTGGGGTATACTCATCTTTGGAGAATACAGAAGATCGTCCCGAAGGACTTACATTTTGCTTGCGAGTATGCTCTTCATGTTTATTGTTGCTGTTGGCGTTCTGATGGGATCTTCAGGGCACAGGAAATGAACGTTCATTTCCATAGTCAGTGACTGTAATCAAAAGCAAAGCCAAGGATTTGGAGCTGATTATCGGTCTGACTTTATCTGAACATCAGCTTTCCCCTTACTTGAAATCAAACAATGTTCTTGACTCGACTAAAGCTGCTTTTAGAACCCAAAAAAATATGCATGGAACTAGAAGACAGTTCTAAAAGCAATGCTATACAGATACAGAAGCATCAATTCTTCACCAGCGCATGTTAAACCAAAAGGATCGGCAAGGTTGTCAAAACTATTCCAATATAATATAACATCAAAAACAAGTTCCGATTCACTTGTAATAATGTTGTTTGACGTTTTACAGAACTGGATGACAGAAGTATCATACTAATGCTCAATTTATCACCTATGGAATGATGAAAACCTTGGGTGTATAACTTCAAAAAATGTCGAATAAAATAAATTGCATAAACAAGGTAAAGAGTAACCCACATAGACATTTCACGTATAATGACCCACCAGTACTTATGGTTGAACTAGTGCAGCTAGTATTTACAATCAAGAACTTGTCACTTGGTGCTTACGGTAGTGTATTGATGGCTCTGAATGCGCTCTCCCGACCAAGAAGCATATCTTGTACAGGGTTCTTGAGATGTTGATAATGATTCAAGAACAATTAATTAACTATGCTTCGGAAATGTGAGTCCTTGTCGTACCCAATTTGCCCATTGTACTCATTTCAAGTGTAAATATACCATCTTCTCCATGAATTACCTCTTTGCACAAGTTTTGTCCACACAACCTTGAACATCCCACTTAAACTGAAAACTGCTTCATGTGTTTGAGTCGATTCTTCAAGGTAAAAGAAAAGATGTCGAGATAATAAATTCAGCACCATTAAGAGTATGCTATAGAAGATTGTCCAGCTGTGTTTGCAGGTCTTCAATGGACACCATATTAATGATTCCTTGTTCTTCAGAGGAATATTCAGCTTTTACTAAGGATAGTACTTGAACATGTGCTTCCACAATGTTTGTCCTGCACCAATGCGATTCTCATTACAAAATGTCCCTCAAATGCTTTTAATGTATCAATATGCCAAAAAGAGAAAAAAGAAAGGAAAACATCAACCAGTTTCAGTCTTAAATACTAGGAAACTTGTAGCCAACAGATATAACATTTATTTTGCGTTTAGTAGAACTTGTGTCTCTCTTGAAACACATCTTTGGAATGTCATACTCCAAACTAATTACATTGCAATATACAAATACAAATTACATTGCAATTCAATAATGAAAGTAGCTACTTACTTTATTGGTTTGAAAAGTATTGTTCGTGTTGATGGGTTCTGCAGATAAAGTTTCATCTTTGCTAAGACTGTTGGTAATTCTTGCTGGACAGCTGCATGTACCTATTCCATAAACACAGCACAAGCAGCTCAAACTGAATGCACTGTTTTGTTCGTTGTCTGACATTAATTGCCAACATCAATATTGCCAAACATGTTTATGCAGTTCTTTGTGTCAAATTCTTCATGTTCTCGTCTCCATGGAAGAATATTTTCCATATATATTATCTTGCTGATATTCCTTTCTTCTGGTATGTTGGAAAACAGTACTATTCTTCTTTAGCCATACCTTTCGACTTACCTTATATCTCAAGGCACAATTTTAGTTATCTGAAGACAAGTTACCTTCTTAAAAATCTAGAAATAATTTTTAACCTGTAGAAGTTGACCCATAAATCGCAGCATACCTTCTGAACAAGTTCAGCAACCTTATCTGGACTGGCAAAAGCTTGATCCTTAAGTGGTTTGGACATGATTGAGTCTACCTTCTGGTTCTGACTGCCAGAGGATAATGCAACTTTCACAGCTGTCACCTAGAGAAACATATTAAAAAAATCATGCTTATAGACAATAGAAGAGTTCTGAAAGATAAATGTAGACATTGTTTGTTCATTTAGTTAGCTAACTGATCACTATTCTCCTGTATATTTGATCACCTGAATGAGTACCTAAAATCTCTCATACCATGCTTGCAAGTGTGTCTTTGTATGTAGGTAAATTGTGTATCTGAATGTTATTATTCTGATATTATGTCAATGATAAACTGCCTTCAAGTCTATATAGACCTTGCATTTGCCATCTCATCTAGCTAGATTGTGAACTTTAACTGGTCCAATTATGGTGAGTTTTGACAAGAAAAATAAGCAAACAGTGAACCTTAGTAACAAATGAGAGCATTGGATCCACAACCAGCTTTGTGACAGCCATAATGAACTCCTCACAAGTGGCCTTAAGACTTTTCTCCAATTCCTGCAGAATCATAAATGGCCCATTGTTAATCCAAAAATAGAATAGATCCAAACCTGGTAAAATATGAATATTGAATCAATTAGATATCTGAATAAGAAAAAACACAAGCATGGTAAGTCAATATTGTTCCACTAACCAAAGTTACCTAACATGCTTATATTTGTAGTAGAAAGATGAATAATGCCAAACTATGCTTGAGAAAAATTCCAGCAAGACTTTCAAAAACTTGCCTTCTTTATAACATTTGATGCTCTTAAGTTAATAGTTAAATGTCCAAAAGCAGAGAAGGCCCAACCTTTTTTGCATCCACTTGGCTTTCTAGAACTCGGGGAGATAAAGTCCTTGCCAGTGAAGATGATCTTGACCAATCAAATAGTGAAGCTTGACCTCTAAGTATCCGTCTCAGGTGCTCCTGTGATATTTATTGAAGTAATTTGATTATGCTAACATGCTTGTAGTTACATATTTGAGAAAGCGCACAATTAAGAATGTATAGATCAATGTTGAATAATTGATCCGAGTCAACTGACTCATTTGAATTACTAGCAAATAGCATGTAAAGCTACAACTACATTTTTCCCATAAGCAAACCCGAGAGGCATGGATGTTGTTAGCGGCTATTCTAAGCTTGTATGATGAAATATTAAGATACTGAACAGAGCATGTAAAATAGTAGGGGTACTAATTTTAAAAGAACTAACCAGTAAGTGAGAGAAATCAAGTTCCTTGTATGTGACTGAAAACTCTATATCATAAGGAGCAATCTGAAAGGCCAAATTATGAGTTCAAGATGAGTCATCTAGTAGGCAAAAAAAACCCAAAGAACAAATGGAGACAACGAAGGAAGGTAACCTGCTCCCTTAAGATTAAAAGATGCTTGACAAGGAAGAGCTGCCCATCCATGGCTGTTGCTCTCTTTGCTATCAGTTTACTTGCTTTCTGTAGGACAAACATGATAAGAAGAAGTAGCTAGTGAGAATAAATTCCAGTTACTACGTCCCGATATGTGAAAATCTTCATTTAGGTTACTCACTTGAATAGAGACAGAGCAAACCTCCACTGCTTCCTGATTGATGTAGTAATCACAATTGCAAACCAAAAGATTAACAGTTTGACAAAAACCAAATGAGTGAAACTTTGTTCTTTAAATTCTGAAAACAACAACTCAAGAACGAATGACTTCTGAAATTCAAGTACCTGAGCCAAGCCTGTGAAAACAGTTGGTTCTAGACATCGGTACAACTTGGAAAGGTATGATAGAGTTTTCTCTAGGGGTGGGTACCAAGTTTTAAAAGCATTATGGTCTTCATCAACCTAAAATTAAACAAGGAATTCAAAGAATAAGAAGCCAAGTTTCAACCTATAAAAGCAACATTAAAACAAGTTTCTCCATATGAGAGGTCAGTTCATGTTTTATTAACATATTCAAAAAAGATTGATGCTTGTATAATATGGATGTGCCAGTTAGGATGCACAAACCAAACGAACTCACCAGTTGAGATCAATCATCAGACAATTGCCATGCATTATCACCATAAGGTATATTATTCCATAATATTGATTCAATAAATATTCAAACAGTTACTATCTTGATATTTTCCAGTGCTGGACAATGGAAGGTCATCATCTAGAGAATGTATGTCATACATGTGTGTCACACTTTCCAGTTTTAAAACAGGCAAAAAATGTGATGGTTAAGAAACCATTGCAAATTTTACTTCAAGGAGAAGAACCTCTCAAATGGACACAGGTGAAATTTACAAAGTAAAATGCAAAACAGAAAGAAATGAAATAGCAGAAAATTGAATCATATAATTTCAGAAATTTCTGCACAAACTTAAGCGATTTTTATATTTTATTAAATAACCATTAGATAATTAAAATGTGTATGGGGCACTTTACAGCTGTTTCTGAGTTTGTCTCAGCAAATTGCTCCAGCTTTGCAGGGTAATCCAAGTCTTCATCAGAAGGAAAGTAATTTGCTATCTGCAGCCGGAAGAGTTAAACTTCAACCAGATCTTACCATAAAACTATCACGAGCAAAAAAAGAACAATCATGGCGTAGGGCTATCAACCGTAGCCATGTGCACTCTTCAAAGACAGTCAACTGAAAGAAACAACTCTCAAGTTTCTTGATTTCCAAATATGAAATTCCAACTTTGACACACTAAGATACAGCAGGGTATTGAAAAAGGAAAATGGGCAGTTACTTGATAATTCCATATTCACATAGCTTTGTGGATACATCTCAGCCATATACCATAAAATGATCATAAATATAAAACATTTCATGTAAGACAATGGATCATCTTATAAACATGCAAAACTCTGAATCAAAAGATACAATTCTGTTCAGGGAAAAGAACCAACTACAGACCTCATCATGAATATGTGTTCGAGCACGGAAAGTCAAACGCTCATGAACATCTGCTAATATTCTTTCTAATGTAGGACGTAAACCAGCTAATGATTCACTCCGTCTGCTAAGTTGTTCTCCCAAGACTTCAACTTTGAGTATATCAACAAGTTCACATAGAAGATCGATATTTGTTTCATGAATAAGTTTTGGGCGCAATGTATCATACAAGTAAGTAGACCTGCAAAAGATATCTGAGCAATCACTTCTTGGGCATAATCTTATACCGAGTATAAAACAAACAAATTTCATTCAAACATTCTACAGCATAAATGACCAAGGACTCAGAAAAGTAAGCCATAGAAATCCCATAAACACCCTTAGTGCCCCTACAATATGATAGAAGAATAGTTACTCACAGAGGATCCATCAGGGGAGCCAAGCTAGATATATCCTCTGAGGAAGAAGGGAAAAAGTGACCAAAGAGTTGATGCTCAAGTTGACAAACCTGCAATTTATGGTAGCATCAAACCAAAATATGATAACATTAACATACAAGACACAATGTTAGGACAAGTTCGGTCTCCCAATATAGAAGCCTATTTCTGGTACAATCCCATATTTACTTTCCTATTACAAGAACATTGTTATGGAAACTAAAACCCAAAAAAGAAAAGGTCAACTTAAATTTATTATACAAGTGAAGAAAAAAGTAGAAATCTGTTTTAGGGAAAAAATTTAAAAACAACATACATGTATTGAATGATAATGACAAGCTAATGATGCTTTACTAATATTTACGGTAAAAGTAACCAAAGAAATGATTGGAATGATCACAAAGATCCTTAATTAGTTCTAGTATCCCAATTAAGATGTGCTAAGATGCCTGCATTCAAATGATCCTCCATCATGAACTCTACTAAATCAGTACCTGCATTAGATATGCACATCCAGATCGGGTTAATGATGGCAGGGCCTCTTTCTTGGAAAATTCAGATATCCGTTGATGTACTATCCCTTTTAACTAGAAAGCAGAAAGCCAGCGAGTGATTTTAATTCTGTTAGCTAACCAAGGAGATTAAAAAGGACAAAGGCATTTGGAAGAGAATAAGTTGAAGACCCACCAGGGAAAGTCTCTGTTCACAATACAACTTATGGCATTCTGCAAGGATCTGAACATATTCTTTTCTTGATGCTCGGCTTTCAATTTCCTCAAGAACGTTTTTAAGCTGAAAATGCGTAAAGTTGTTAACTATACCTATAATTAGCCATATCACATGTCAACCCATAGTTTTGTTCCCATTTAGTATAGAATTATTTTATCCAATGTCATGTCACTAGCATAAAATCAAAATTTGCACTTTCAACTGATAATCAAAATGAAGTAAAAAAAAAATTTCATCACCTCACTTGCAGCTGCCTTGAATCGCACGTAGATTACAGATGCCTCTACCCCCTCTGACAGAGATGCTTTATTGCCATTAGTGCTCCGGATTGCTGCCTGGACCTGATGAAAGAAACAATTAAAGGCCCAAGTTAAAAATCACATCCACATTCACTGGAGCTTTTCGAACATCCACATGTAAAGCTCACCTGAGAAGAAGCTCCCTTAAGAACTGAATGCACATGAGAACGGATCATACCCAGGGCTCTAGACTGTTATACATGTAAACTTAATAAATGATGGAACTAGATACAAACTACAAAATTTTGAAATATTCCTAATCAAATGCTACAGTGCTGACTCCATGTCTATACCTGGAGTTGTCGAAATTTGAGTAAATAAACACTGGATTCTGCATATTGCGGGTTGCTCTCAACATACCTAATGTAATAAAAAAATAAGAATCCAGTGCCACATCCTCAGAACAAGAGAAAACCTACCATTATGTGCTGCAGAGATGTAGCCTCACATATGGCTATAAGAAAAATGTTCACTTACGCTATGCACTCATCAAGCCGTTTCAGTAGTGGCAGGAATTTCTCGTTTCCCACACTCATGCTTGGAGAATAAAAATTTGTAGAAATCTGCAAGATGTGTACACATAATTGAAATCCATCAAAAGAAATAATCCAATATAAAAGCATCTAAATAGTGCAAGGTACAAGTTTGAACTCCATCATAAGCAAGATTTTAACAAACAAAGACATCCTCATGATAAGTGAAATGAACTCGTGGAACAGAAATGATTGATCTAGGATTCATATGCAGATGACCAATAACAAGAGGATCTATTATATGATTAATTTGTCTATCAGAAAAAAGGAGATCCATATGCACAAGTTTGTCATTGAAGCTACTATAGAAACAAAAAGAAGTCAGCAACTATTGAATCAATCTTCTTCACCATCACAAAGTATAGCCATTCATCTACATAGCGATCTTCCAACTGAATCTTTACCAATTCAATTTGCATTTCATGCCCTAACTGACATAGAGGATTACTAGTCAGGCTTGGGAACCAAGCCGCCTTCTATAAGTAAGGTGCAGAAATGAAAAGAAAAAGAAAAACTGAAACTGAAACTGAAACTGAATGCCAAGTAAGATCAGCACAGATAACATTGTCGCTAGAATAAAGCCAAAGACAGAAAAGGAACTTTAAAGCAACTGAAACTGAGAATGTATTTACATCCAAACTTACATTCTCCAACTCGTCAAAGAAGCAGAGCTTGCTTCGAAGTGCATCAGCAAATTCAATCAGTCTTTGCTTTTCCACCAACTGAAATTGAAAATTTATTTTTTAGACAACCCAGACAATTAACTTCTTCATATAAATTTGATTTTGTAGAATACATGATCTATCTTACGAAATGGCATAAAGTTACATACCTTTATAAAATTTAAATTCACAGTCATAATTAAGTAAAAGCATATAACTTAATGCGAGTCTTGTATGAGAAAAAAATTACATCTAACTTGCTAATAGTATTCTAGAAAAAATATGAAAGAAACTACAAAGAAATGAAGGAGAATCGGATTCTATTTGTATCTTATTTGAGATCCATTTTGGATATTTCCACTTAAGCTCCAACACGAGGTGGGCTTGTAGACCATTTTTATACTCCAGATATATATGGTTAGGAATTTCTAGAGAAAAACAAGACAAATCAGTATAGCCTCAATGCCAGGCCTTTTCCAATATGTCAAGAAAACCTAAATTGAAGTCTTCAGTATTTGGCATCAGAAAATCTGACTAATCCAGAATGAAGGTATTGCAACTCATTCTAGCACATTACCAAACGATACAAGGAAAGAAGAAAGGAATAATACCAGACGATCACATGCATCATGAAGAGTCTTAGTCTTTGTAGCTACTGCCTGATGTTGAAGCTGTAGTTCATTAAACAAGTCCAGTGTTTCATCCACCTGCAGCCAAAATGACCTCAGCCATCATAAATCAAAACAAAAACCAATTGAACTTAAATTAGAGGCCAATTAAGCAAATTTCTTGATGGAATACTCAAAAATTTAAAAGGAACCACAAATGAAAAATCAATATCAACATGCCTGGCGAAGTATATCATCACATGTCTGTATCCTCTCTGTCAAAGTGTTGACATAATGCTGATATTTCTCTTCCGTCTACAAGCAGAAAACAAGAAAGGCAGAGAAATAAATTTCACAACAACCCCTCGCAATGTGACAGTATGCCAAGTAAGTGATTGCTACCAACCTCCGATTTCATGGCCAATTCAAGATCTGTAAACCATTTATAAAACTGCACGCACCCAAAAATTTTTTATAAGAGATAGGAGTCTTGCACCTAATCATCAAAATTCAAAATAATTGCAATTAAAAAATACCATTCCAATTAAAGAGATAAACTGAGATATGATTGCAAAAGAATGTGAACAGCTAACGAACAAACAAACCTGATTTGTATTAACCAAAACCGCATCTATGTCTTGAGCTTGTCCCAACGAATTGTCCTTAGTCGAAACCGTCAATCCACCATTCTCCTGCCCCGAGCCATGATCTTTGCTCTAACCAAAAAAAAAAAAAAACTCCCAAATCGTCACAACCCTCACGTTTCAGATCAGGATCACGCTTTAGCCAAGAAAAAACCTCACCAAATTGACAGGAAACGGTCGTTCGGCGACGGCGTGAGACAGGGCGAGAATCGCCGCTTGTTGTTGCTCCGTCAAAGGCGCATTCTGCGACAAAAAAGTTCACATCTAATAAAATTCTCAGAAATGTGATAACAAAAACTGGCAATAACAAGTCAGATCCGGACATCAGTGGTTATGTGGAGGAGAAGTGAAAGAGCACAGAACCTGTTCCCACGCAGAAGCGAAGTTGTAACCTCTGGAGACGGCCACCGACTTTTGGAGATTAGTCGGAGGGTTGGGTTTCGTCGCCATTTTTGGTCTGGATCTGTGAGGCGTGAAGTCAGTTACAGTAATGCATAGAGTCTACACCAAATCGAGAAAATGTTCAAAGCAAGTGTTTCTTTGGAGCAATTTGGATTTTAGTTACTCGCATCAAGTGAAGAAGAAGTAACAGCAGATGGTCTTAAGACTTGGAAAATACATGAAAGGCCCAATATTAGAAGCCCAAGAATATAGGCCGGACAACAAAAACAACAACACTCAGTATAAATCCTGCCGAAACTCAAGGTCTGAAAAAATAGTAGTACGCAGTCTTATTTATAACTAGTAGATAGGCTATTTTTAAATTGACTCACACGAAGAAGGGAAAAATAATATATAATATATAATATATAATATATAACATATTTATATAAATAATAATAATGATGAAAAACTTTATTTTAAAAATAATAATAATAATAAATAAATTGGTGTTAGTTAGGGATGGTAATGGATTAGTCGGCCCGAGTTGTTTTTTAATTAAAATATAAAAGTGACGCTTTGCTTATATGTATCGGAATTGGGCAGTCACAACTCAATCTCGGTCTAAGGTTCAGTTAACTGAGACGTAACTCGTTAACCACGGGTTGGGGATGAGCTTAGGTACAAATATCATCTCTAATCTTAACAGGATTCTAAAAGCTCAACCAAGTTTAAGCAAAACATTTAAATTTAAATTATAGATTGTAAATATATATTTTTATAATGTACTCTAATTTCATATCTATTATCCCTAAGTATATTTGTATTTTTATAATTACTATATCAATGATTGCTATTGCATATGCATCATTAATTAAGAGCATTTTTAGTTAATTTATGATTTATGAAAATATTGTGAATTATTATTAAATTAATAGAAATAGCTTTGGCACAAAATGTAATAAAATCAATTTAACTAATAAATAAAACAACTAGTATATTTGGATAGGTTTAATAATTATTATTATCATTAAATAAATTTTAGCTATATTATCCAATTATATATAATTACACAAATTATAACTTTAAAATAAAAAGATAATGCATAATCTTTTTTTTTACAAGACAAACGGTACAATTTATCTCACTTATTTTGTTCGAAGTCTAAAATAGTCTCTTATGTTACTTCTAGTATTAATTTACACTATAACATTTACAAAATGACATGATTTACACCTGTAAACCTAACTTCGTTAGACTTTTATTAAATTTTTGTCACGACATCGTTAACCCATAACACGTAGAATGTTAATTGTGTGATTTTAGTCATGTAGAAGCAATATGACTATTATAACCTTTTTTTTTAAGTTTCTCAATACTTAAGGCAAAATATGCAATTGGTATGGTAGCTTTTCATGTAAGATCTAAGATAGCTTTACTGTCATCTCTGATATTAATTTGTACTTTAACATTTACAAAATAATGTGATTTACACCATTAAACCAAACTCCATTAGTTTTTTTATCAAATCTCCACCATAACATTATTAACTTATGACACATGGCATGCCAGTAATGCAATTTTAGCCATATAGATAGTGATGTGAGTTGGGAAAAACATAGAAGATGAATCACACCTTTTTTATAACAATTACCTCATTGTTCATGTGACCAAAATTGCATAAGATGGCATGTTAAGTGTTGAGCAAGTTTTAATCTTATAAAACCCTCAATATACTGCAATTGCATGGGTCGTGAATGTAGTGTATGAGGTGTCGATCCCTCGAGGAGTTGGTGAACTAATCTAATTCTAAGTTATGTAAGGCCTAAAAGGATTATTAAAATGAAAATAAAAACTAAACAAAAAAGTAAACAATCGAATATGTATTGCTTGAAAATGAATTCGTAAAATTAACACAAGAAATCAAAATTGAGCACCATCAAATAAGAATTGGAATATAACCAGGGAAGATTAACAAATTACGGGAAAGGGGATTTATCCTATCATTAATGCTAATTTAGTCATTTTTTTGTTAGTGTGGTGTCGATTCTATACAATCAGCGGATGAGTTACTCTCTGTCATATTATAATCACTAAACCCTAATTAATAGCCCCTAACGAACATGTAATCTCTCGATTAACAATCAACCCACAACCTAATTAGATCTTAAAGCATTCTATTAAACAACCGGGTCTTCACACGAGATCTCTCTCCGTATAATTACTAATTTGATTATTTGCATGGTTTATTAGGGCGTTTAACTCTCATTAACTAACCCAAACATTTTGCATTCAATTCACTCTCTTGATCTATTACCGAAGTATGCAGTTACAACAAATAATCACAACACCCTGATACATTAACGCAAAAAAACTAGATTGATATTAAATCAAGAACAATTCCCTAAAGAAAAGTTAGAACATCCTTAACCCAAGATTCATCTTCATCAATCTTATCTGATACATCAAATATATGAAATAAAAGATGGACAGAAAGAAAGTAACTTAGAGGATTGGAGGTTAAAGCAGTTGAAGCTCCACCTTCTTCTTTCTCTTATTCTCTCTCTTCCTTCTTCATCTTCCTTGGATCTTTCCCATTGTAGCAAAATGGAGGCACCAAAATTAGGGCTCTCCTTTATCCTCTGTAGTCTTTTTTATTTAGGGTAAAACTAGGTTTTACTCAGGCCTAAAAAGTCCGAAATATCCCTCAAAAAGTTGAGTTTAGAAGCTAGTCCTCATTTGCTGCCTCGTAGGCGACGATTGTGGCACTTGGAAACTTCCACCGGGCTTCCTCCAAATCTTCTCCGTTGTTCGATATTTTGTCTCAAATACTAACAAACACATCAAGGCACCTCAAATACACAAAATTAAAGCTTAATAGCATGCTTTAACCCATATATCACTCAAAACACACATATCTAACTAATTAACACAATTGTAAACCTAAACACACATGAATCAATTAATTAACCGCTAAAAACATACTAAAATATCTATTAAAACATCATGCAACCTACAACTATCATTAAGTATCATATGTTAACAATTACTTGACAAAAATCTCATGGAAACCTAACATAGGACTTGTTTAATGAATGACTTATTAGTTATTATTTGGCGGATTGAAAGGTTTTAGTTGTTTGACCATATCAAACAACTCATAATTATGTTTGGTAATTAGCTAATTAGGTTGGCAAATTGAACTTAATCTGTTGATTTTGAAAACGCTCCTATTATATTTGAAAGTTATTACAAATTACTCAGAGAGACAAAAATATAGATAGATAGAGATAATAAGTTTATTATTTAAATTTAATATTTAAATTTTATTTTTTGAAGTTGAATTAATATCAAATTTGAGTTAAAATATACAAAGAGTTATCATCCTATTATATACATCTTTCTTTAACTGTGAAATGATGTTGTTGACTTCTTTTACTCTATCTAAATTCTTATGAGAATATTCAAATAAGGGTTAATTACCAAAAAAGCCTAAACTTTTGTCAAATTTTTAATTATAGCCTGAACTTTAAAAAGTAGCAATAAAATGCCTAAACTTTCAAATTTTTTCAATTCTAGCCTGATGTTAGTGTTTCCATTAAGTTTGCTTATGTAGCTTGTCATGTGTTTCAGAAACCTTAACTACTAATACATGTCAGCCAAAATTAACAAAACAAATGAAGATTAATGAAACAACGTATCTTTAATAATTAAAGCGACGTTGTTGTTTAACAATGATCTAAATCAGATTACGCAGCCTCAACGTCCTTACACTTTGATTTTAGTTTTTTCCTTTGTTTTCAGTTTGTTCTCTTGGTACCTAAATTACGCAGCCCTGACCCCCGACCCCCGACCCCCTAGGGGAAGGAACTAAAAGTGAAGAGTTTATTTGTATAGTACGCTGTAATGCCAGAGTAGTTTGGCACGTCATAAGAACAAACAAAAAATAAAGTGCTGAGGGCTGAGGGAGAACAACAGATAATGTCGGGCTAGAATTGAAGAAAATTGAAAGTTTGAGTATTTTATTGCCACTTTTTAAATTTTGAGCTAAAATTGAAAAAAATTGAAAATTTGAGCATTTTATTGCTACTTTTTAAAGTTCAGGCAATAGTTGAAAATTTGACAAAAATTGGGTTTTTTTAGTAATTAACCCTTCAAATAAATTCCAAGATATAATACTCATTTTTTAATAATTTTTTTAAGTCATGCCTTTATAAGTCATTTTACACATAAACAACTAATACTAAATAGTTAATTTTACCAAACATCTTTAAATAGTACAAATCATACCATTTGTAAAAGTTAGTATGCAAATTAGTACCAAAGATAACAATACGAGTTACTATAGACTTTATATGAAAAGTTAGAGGAGATTCAGACCTTTTGCCTTTATAAAATGAATGCTCAAGTTGGTTCACGAGGTCTAGAATTCTACAATTCAATATTGAAATTATATTGCAAAAGCATAGAAACAACTGAAGTAAGATAAGCAACAAATGGCACCGGTTAGTTTCAGTAAGCTGTGATGTTCTAATTGGGGCATCCATAATAAGTGAAGATTTCGAATCTAATTTGACTCTGTACAAGGATACAAGAGAGTCAACAAATTTATTTTAATTACATAATTGACAGAGAACCAACAAGTTGAGTTAGTGATGGCTTGCTTATTAGTTCTTAAGGACCCTGTTGTTAAAGTTACAACACTTATGGAATTCACCAATTTATGCTTTATATAAAGCTAAAGGATAAAAGATATAAGGAGAAAGTTTAAGGGAATGGTTTTCCTGTAGTATATACTAAATGACCAAAGGTATTTGTCCATTATCAATGGTTATCTGACTAAAGGAAAATATTTAGTTACAAGACCCTTTTGAACTTCAAAGTTTATACGAAAATTTAACTCATAACTTAACTTTTAAGAGTGTTTGCAAAATCCCACTATCATAGGGTATATACCCAAACTTTCAGGAACATTCAAGTACATATCCTATGATAATGGTATGTTAGAGCAAAACAGATCCAACTTATACATGACATCATCTAACATAATCAGAAGTCATCAAATTTTAAAACCATTCACTTCATTCATTCATAAAGCTTACACTCTTTCCATCAAACAAATATTTACAAAACCTTATACAGGTGCTAGCAAAACTACAAAAATAAAAAAAACTGTATCACTTCTGGTGTCAGCTGACAGACCTCTGAGACATTTCTCTATCCAAAAGATTCCTTAAGTCCTGAATAAGGAACTAGGTCTCCTGTCTCGTACCTAAAAACCCAAATTGCAATTTTTGATGAGTTTTGCAAACTTAATAAGTGAACCATCATTGATGAATTCACCGGATTACACACACATACCACAAATTTCACATATATTCATTCTTATCATATATATATATTCCTATTTGTACAATATGGTATATCATATAATCTCACAATCCATATAGCCAAGTATAACAAATAGATCATATCAATTTATCATTCGTTTCAG
>JANQBM010000001.1:1567478-1579584 GCA_025594535.1 Erythroxylum domingense | reverse complement strand
GTACCTATTCAAATGTAATAAATATTATTTTAATAACGTTAAGATTAAAATAATATCATAACTTACTTAATTTTTTTTATATTTTATAAAAAAGGAAATTAAGATATTTTCATAACATGAAAATCCAAATTTCTAACAGCCGCCTCGTATTATGTGCCAACTCCATCTAAGTCTTCAGCTTGCGATCGTTGACTTACCTTAACAATCGGACATTGGCCTGGAAGAAGATTCCATTTATATTGTATGTAAGATTTCCTGTTATCTACAAAATCGGCGTTCCAGTTCACTCCTGAGACATAGTTTGGAGTTTGGACATTAATCTTCTTCCTTGTGCTTCCTTCGTCTTCCACTTGCTTAGTCTGAATGATCATAGACCCACTAAAGTTTTGAGCTTTCTTCTTTTGTTTATTGCCCATTTGGTCTTTTTCTTGACTGCCAATTTAGTTCTTGCTCCAGGTTGTTGCTTCTTACTATTTATTCCTGATTTCTTGTCCGTTAATTTACTGTTTTTGTATACAATGACATTTCAAATTTTTTAAAGTATACTTCTTGGAGCTGATTTTGAGCTGATTTTGATGTCAGGGTCAATCTCTTTTTAGCTCTTTGTTGGCTGTTGATCTTTCTGTCGTTGAGCTGTCGGATATTTTTAACATTTCCCGTAAAGTTAGTACAACATTTAATTGCCTCTTTGTTTCTCTTGGTCGAATTTTCTTCTCTTTGCTTTATGTTAAGTTCTCTAAATTTTGTCTCAGATATTCGCTGGAATGGGAGGATTGAGGCTTATCTTTGCGATTGTTTTGGTTCTCGCAACTCTTAGAGATGCAAGTTCTCATGGAGTTCAGCCGCTATCTAAAATTGCTGTTCATCGGACAATATTTGCTCTTAATGACAAGGCTTACGTTAAAGCCTCTCCTACAATTCTGGGACTGCACGTAAGCTGTTTGATTCTAGTTTACCTTATCCTTCTGCTCCCTGAAACAATGGTAAAACTTAGATTGCTTAGCTAGTGGCTGTTGTTTGTTCCTTATCTTTAGGCTGTTGTTTTCTGGGTTGAGGGGTAGGTGTTGTTGAAGAATTAGCTGACACTCCCTGGTGTGAGGAAATAAATTATTCTCTGATTGTTAAACTTCCGGTCCTACTTCAGGGACAAAACTCGGAATGGGTGATGTTGGAATACCACTCTCCGAATCCGTCGAATGATGATTGGATTGGAGTATTTTCGCCTGCCAATTTCAGGTAGATAGAGGTTGCCTTGAATTGCAAAAGGACCTTCTTGGCTTTGACAATGCTCAACCTTCACAATGTTGAAATTGTTTCAAACTTCTAGTTGGAAGTTGGTTTCATTTGTTTGTTTCAATTTCAGTGCCTCGACTTGCACACCAACAGGCTCAAGGGTTTCTCCTCCATTTTTGTGTACTGCTCCTATTAAGGTTCTTCTGCATAGCCTTTCCATGATTGACCTGGTTTTGGTAGAAAGTTACATGATAAACTCATTCTTCTGTTGCAGTATCAATATGCAAACTATAGTAGTTCTTCATACAAAGATACAGGAAAAGGATCATTGAGGCTTCAGTTGGTTAACCAGAGATCAGATTTCTCTTTCGCACTATTTTCTGGAGGTTTATCAAATGTATGACCCTTCCTTTTCTCCATCTTCTACCTTTTAGTTTGCATATTTGGAGATTATAAATGATAACAGGCTTTAGACAAATGGCAGGGAACCAAAGCCAAAGCTAGACACATTGTTGATTTTCTTATACTTCTTACATGGTTTTCTTCCTGCGTCAAATTTTCATTTTCTCCACTGCTATAAAAAGGTGGTCCATTGAGAAACTACAAAATGTAAAGTCAAGGACCTCAAAGCTCTTGTAAATTAGTGCCTCTCTGCCAATTATTTTCTCCTTCTCCCTCTTTTTTTTAAAGCTCTGGTTGTACTTTGCACTATGCACCCACTGTTTGATTTTCCATTATTTCTCTTTATATTCTTGCGACTGCACCATATCTTGGAATTCTTATCCATTTTAACTTGAATGTTGGTAAGCTTCCATCACACATTTAAGCTTAGTGGACTTGAGAAGGGAAGCTTAGCATAATTATCTATTTAAAGGTGATCCAAGAAATTATGAATATAAAGGGGGGCAATGGTAAAATCGTTTGAAAAGTTGTGGACCTTTACTCAGTAGCTATTGTATTTATATCAAGCAGAAGCAAACACGGTTCCTCTTGTGGTGACTTCCAAAAATTTAGAGAAGAGTGGAAACTTTTCTCAGTTTTCTCAAGTGGACTTTGATTGTGCGGTGTTTTTCTACTTATCTCTTCCTGCATAACATCTGAATTTGGTGACAGTGTCAAATAAAGTTGCTTTTATTAATGGAAAATATGTTTTTGTATGTATTTCTTCTCTCTTAACAGCCAAAACTGGTAGCAGCATCGAACAAAGTTGCTTTCAGTAATCCAAAAGCACCAGTTTATCCCCGTTTGGCTCAGGGAAAGAAATGGAATGAAGTAAGTCCATGGCTTTTATATTGTCTACAAGTTTAGCGACGGTATGCACAAAAGAATACAGAAGTTCTATAGGCTCTGTTCATATAAAACACAGCAAACTTGTAACAAGCTGCAATTCAGGGACCATTAAACATGTTATCCTAGTTTCTTTTCTCTCATCCAGGGATATAATACAGCTATGGATATGTAATGCAGATGACTGTAACATGGACCAGTGGTTACGGAATAAGTGAAGCACAGCCTTTTGTTGAATGGGGTCCTAAGAAAAGTGACCTCAAGCGCTCTCCAGCTGGAACGTTGACTTTTAGTCGTAGAACCATGTGCGGTGGGTGACTATCTTAATACATCTTAACATTACACTATATCTTGGATATTGGAGGAAGCTGTCTGATCTAGAAGAGAAAATCAATTGATATAGCAGTGTAATTGATAGATTGGATTGCTTAGCACTTTAATGTTATATTTTGCAAACTTTGTCTTCTAATTGGACAATTTCATGTGAATATTTTTGTTTCCTTTTTCTTTTCAGTTTTTATTTCACCTCTCAAAGCTTATTCTTAAGTTGTTTGTTTTAGATAGGCGTGGATAACTCATCTTGTCAATTGCATAAGAGCAGGTGAACCAGCAAGGACAGTGGGGTGGAGAGATCCTGGATTTATACACACTAGCTTTCTAGAGGAGTTGTGGCCCAACCTTGAGTAAGTTGTTCCTTAGTATTCCTATAATATATAAGCCTTTCTATTACTTTTTTACATGACTTCTATTGGTGAAGGTTCTATAATTTTCATAACGTTTTTGTGCATGTCTTGATGTATGCCTGAAGTCAATTTTGGCTCAGTTAATTGGCAATCCACCATAATTTTCTTATGAAGTTACCATCTTTACTGTTTCTTTTTTTGTTCATTTTGTACCTTGGAGAAATGCTGTATGTTTCACTTCAGGATAAATTATAGCTTCTTTCTGCTTCTTTCTGTTAATCCAGTAACCTGAAAGATGAGTTGTATCATTTTTGCTAGATTACTTGGAATTTTGGAATTGTTCATATGGATTTTTGAGCTTGAAAATCCATTAATAGTTCATCCAGTTATGAAATCTTTCTCTATTTCATTCCTTTTGCAGGTATACTTACAGACTAGGGCATAAGCTGTTCAATGGTACATATGTTTGGAGCCAAGAATATCAATTTAGAGCATCTCCATATCCTGGTCAAAGTTCTCTACAGCGTGTAGTCATTTTTGGTGACATGGGAAAGGTTTGAACTGCATGTAAACATAGTTCTTTCTTCCATAGGTGACCTCGCTTTAATGATGCATAAAGCATACCCCATTTGGAGTAGCTAAATGTACAGTGCACTCTAAATGTATTTCTGCAAATGTGAATATTTTGTTTGATATTGCCTAGCAGGATGAAGTGGATGGTTCAAATGAATTCAATAACTACCAGCATGGCTCCCTTAACACAACTAAGCAGCTTATTCAGGACTTGAAGAACATTGATATAGTGTTCCACATTGGAGATATAACTTATGCAAATGGATATATTTCACAGTGGGATCAATTTACTGCACAGGTTGAGCCAATTGCATCAACCGTTCCCTACATGATTGCAAGGTTTGTCATTTTATTAGTCAATACATACTTGACCATGTATTAGCCTTGCAATTCATCTTACCTGGAGAGGTGATTTTTCTTTCTAGTGGAAACCATGAGCGTGATTGGCCAGGGACAGGTTCCTTCTATGGCAACATGGACTCTGGAGGAGAATGTGGTGTCTTGGCTGAAACAATGTTTTTTGCCCCTACAGAGAACAGGGGCAAATTTTGGTAAGGGAATTTCGATAAGAGAACTTATATTCGTAATTCAAATGCTACAACAATGGCATTCTTTCGATTTTAAATGGTCATATTACTAGATTTGTATTTTTTTCATTCACTAGCTGGAAAATTTTGATACCCACTCCTCCCCTGTAAACTTCATTCTTTTGTGTGAATGAACTGATTTTGTTTATTTTATTCTAGTTGAAATTCATTTTTTAATGTGGTCACTGCTGATGTTCGTAGCAGAACTTGTCATCTAGTGGTCTGGCTTCGTAGAGCAGAAAGCTAGAGGTTTCAATACGTGCATATTCCTTTGACCATTGCTTTGCAAATTGGGGGGAACTGATATTGGATATTTCCTCTTTCACCAGGTATTCTACTGACTATGGTATGTTCCGCTTCTGCATAGCTGATACAGAACATGATTGGAGGGAGGGAACGGAGCAGTACGAATTTATTGAGCGCTGCTTGGCTACTGCTGATAGACAAAAGCAACCATGGTTGATCTTTATGGCACATAGGGTACTTGGTTATTCTTCTGGTGAGTGGTATGCTAATGAAGGATCTTTCGCGGAACCAATGGGAAGGGAAGCCCTTCAGAAGCTCTGGCAGAAGTATAAGGTTGATATAGCCTTTTACGGCCATGTGCACAACTATGAGAGGACATGTCCCATTTACCAGGTACATTTATTACTTCCGGCAAGTCAATCGTCTATCTTTGCTTTAAGTTGCCAAAGTATCTTTTATCATTGACTAATACCCCCAACTTAAGTCGTCCTATTCTGCTTAATGGCTTATTTTAAGCTGGCTTACTCGAAAATATTCTTGGAGTGTAGGCTAGCTGTTAAAAACTGGTACACTGAAAATTGGCTTCTTATTGCTTTAAGTGAATATTAGTCTTTCCATCCTCTTCTGATAAGCAGGTCATGTCTGCTTGAAACAGTTGCTAGTAAATGAATATGATACTTGAAGTTCATAATAGTGCATCTCTCCTTTGGTATAATTATTACCTTAGAGCCTTACTTGAACACACCTTCATTTGACTTGCCGTCTTTGGTACAAAACACCCTCAATCAGATGATAATAGGTAGGTAGGTCTTGGGAAAATTTCCGATAGCAGCATAAATAAATTATCATATTCCTTTATGGAGTTTGAAATGCCATTGCACTTTCAGTTCATGTGGGGATGCATCTTCAATAACATAACCCCATCACTAAAGTCAGGTTTACCATGCATCCTTAGTAACTATATGTGAATGATGAGATGATCGATTCCTATATTTTGACTGCCAAATGCTTCCGATAAGGTGAGTTCATACTATTACAGTATGGTAAAACTGCTTCTATTGTTGGTGAATATCTGCGTCTGATATACTTTGGGAGTCATCAACTGATCTGTAACCCAAGTTATGTTCAAACTAGTTACTTTCGAACTGACATTGGAACTTGCTGCTGTTTTTATTTCTACAGAATATTTGCACCAACACAGAGAAACACTACTACAAGGGCACCTTAAATGGTACCATACATGTGGTAGCTGGTGGAGGAGGAGCAAGTCTTGCTAAATTTACATCCCTCAACACGACTTGGAGTTATTTTAAAGATTCTGATTATGGTTTCGTTAAGCTCACAGCGTTTGACCACTCCAATCTGTTGCTTGAATACAAAAAGAGCAGCGATGGGAAGGTCTACGACTCTTTCAGGATATCAAGGGATTACAGGGACATCTTAGCGTGCACGGTAGATAGCTGTCCGAGCTCGACCTTAGCATCATGAATTTTTTATGAAAATTTTTTCTTCCAGGCCATAAGTGTTACTGACTGCTTAAGAACATTGTGGAGCTGTAAATAAATAACTACTTTCTGCTTTCCAGTTTTCTGCATAATTGCAATGTTCACAAGGGTTCTTAAACAATTTACGCAGATTCACACCATTAAAAAGTACTGTGCTTGTTTTGAGAACTGGACAACAATTGATTGTGTATAGAATTTTGTTCTCTTTGCTTTCCTGGAAAAACTTGATATGAAAAGGGCTTTTACCTTATAATCAGCACACATCTTTTTTCTGAGAAACCTGTTCAGATAAACAATCATCCAAAGATGTTCTATGTCTTCTAAGACTAAATGGGGAGACTTAAATACGCCACCTTTTTGCGTAAATGACTGGTCTTTATCAGATAAACTATTTTGGCTGAAAAGGCTTTGAGTTATCAATCAGAGACACAAAAGGGAAAAAAAAAAAGATGAAATTTTTAACTGCAAATTGATGTCGTTGCTTCTTGTACTATCTGCAATCATTGTTCAGACACGACGTGATCGCATGGAAGTTAAACTATTATAACAAGGAATGTTCTCTTGGGATATTCCAAGTTTTCGTAGAACTCCCAAGCCTTACGTTGTCAATTTGTAAATACTGTTCTTATCTACAACTAAGAACTGCCTCACCAAGCTCCGACAGAAGCTTCCAAGTTCGATACTGCAGTTATTCTGGTTCGGAACTCTGCTTTGTCTAGTGTTGTTTTAGGTGGAGATGAAAGGAGCGAGATTGGTCATCTCTGCAAATTTGCTGTTACTTTTTCTTTCGATTCTTCATCAAGCAAGATCACATGGGGATCATCCATTATCGAAAATTTCTATACACGAGACGACTTTTGCTCTCAGTGATCTTGCTTATGTCAAAGCCTCTCCTTCTGTTCTTGGATTGAGAGTGAGTTTGGTTATCTATAAGCCTCTATATTCCATTTGGTGGTTCACCAGGCTTTCTTACGATTAGATTTCGTTTCCATGGAAAGATATGCTGATTAACAATCCTGGAAAAGAATCTCGGGTTATGTCTTTTTTGTTAATGGCTAAGCAGAAATCAAAATGTTCTAATGCTTCAGGGACAGAATCCAGAGTTGGTGACAGTGAAGTACAGCTTTGCAAGCCCATCAGTCGATGACTGGATTGGAGTATTTTCTCCTGGAAATTTCAGGTACTTTATATCCTCAGCACAGATTTTACTTCTGTGAAAAACCCAATTTTACTTACAGTTGTGCAATCTTTTAATCATTTAAGTCTTAACATGTATCGAAAATGACTGCAAATGTTCAGTGCTTCCACATGCCCCTGGGACAGTCCAAGAACTTTTCCACCATTGTTGTGTTCTGCTCCTATTAAGGTTCTTGATCTTGAAAACAGTTCTATAGTTTGGTCTTTTAGCTTTGCCCTTAAATTCGAGTAAACTCTGCAGTTTTAAGATTATAATGATCTTGTTTTTCTTCAGTTCCAGTATGCCAACTACTCTAGTCCCAAGTACAAATATACAGGGAAAGGATTGCTGAGGCTGCAGTTGATCAACCAGAGATCAGACTTCTCTTTTGGACTATTTACTGGTGGTTTTTTCAATGTAAATTCTTGATTATTCATTAACTGTTTACAATTCTCTTCTTTTCCAATATGCATCGACATATTTCAGCTGTTATTGTCCATGTCTTATTTTCTAGTTGCTACTTCTTGATCGTATGTTTTTTGCAGACGCTAGACATTATGGCTGTTTCTTATACACTAACTTCTCAGAACAGTTTGTGACTGCTTTTTTTCCTTGTCCTGATATAAAAGCCAAAGCTGGTTGCTGTGTCTAATAAAGTAACTTTCTCAAATCCAAATGCGCCACTGTATCCACGCTTGGCACAAGGGAAAGAATGGGATGAAGTAAGTCAATTTTCTCCTTACTTGTGATTCTGAAAGCTCGTGGTTTATATGTTCAGAATAGAGTTCATGTCTAGCATCTACTGAGTATAAACTCCAGAAAGAATTGATGTAGTAGCACTATTAAGGTTATGCATCGTTCTGTGTTTGATCACATAGATTGGAGCTTACAATTTCTCATTCGTTTTCTACATTTCCATTCTGATGCTTAGATGACTGTAACATGGACAAGTGGATATGGGATCAATGAAGCAGAACCTTTTGTAGAATGGAGATCTAAGGGTGGTGAACCTGTCCGTTCCGCTGCTGGAACGTTGACTTTTGATCGTAGCAGCATGTGCGGTAGGTAACTCACGATTTATTTACCTCTTCTGCACCGAATTTTTTGAGAAATTATGAAGAAATATGCAACTTGGCAAATGTCAACTTACCATTCATGTGATTGCTGCCTAAGTAGCTTACTCTAGCAGATCATCAATTATCTAAGTTAGCATATGTCTTTGCCCCCAAAGAGTGACAAACAAGTGGGATAACAGAAAAAAGTTAATATTTGCCTTAGGGTTCGGGTTTTTCTGCTTCACAATCTCCACTGAACTCTAACTTGGTATCATATTATGGTGTGATGTATTTGCTACTCATAACATCATTCAGCACAATCCTAATTTTTCCTATTGAATTTTTCTGTCATTTACTAACCTGTAAATGTTTGCTTACCTGTCTTTTACATTTCCAACCAACTTCTTCTCCATAGGTGCACCAGCAAGGACAGTTGGCTGGCGTGATCCTGGATATGTACATACTAGCTTTTTGAGGGACTTGTGGCCCAACAGAGTGTATTTTTTTTATTCCATACGCCAATTAGACAATCTTGTTTTGTATGTGTTGATTACTTATATGCATTCTTAGATTGATAATTACTCATCTGGGTTTTATCAAAAGAATATCAGCTGATATGTGTTGTTGGAGAAGATCCATTTTATGTTAAAAATGCATACAGAAACTAGATAAGCTTTAACATGCATTGGGACAGAAGATCGGTGATATATTTATACAGGACACTCAAAACATATTATGCATTTTCAGTGATTTTTTAATTTTGTGAGAGAGTGAATTTCTTTGAAGAAGTGGGAAACTCATAGCATTTAAAGAAAATCTATCAATCATCATCTCCAGTAATTCAGCATGCAAACTTGTTAATTGGCTTAGAACTGTAGCTTTCCTTACCCAACTCCATATGAATTCTGCAGATATGTGTACAAGCTGGGGCACAAATTGTTCAATGGTACATATATTTGGAGCCAAGAGTATCAGTTTAGATCATCTCCTTTTCCTGGTCAAAACTCTCTCCAGAGAGTAGTTATTTTTGGTGACATGGGGAAGGTTTGTACTGTCTTGAATTGTCCTGTCTCACAATGATCTCATCTAGGGTAACTTCTAATGTACGAATGTATGATTATGTCATCAAATGCCTTACGTATTGCACTTTATTAGTTACCAATCCTTGTATATTATCAAGCTTATTATCACACACTGGGGTTTGGGGTGACGATTGGGTGGTAGGAGTATCTCCCGATCTGCCAGGGTTCAGAACCTGGTAGGTGCTTGGGGGTGAGAGATAGGTTAAGGATATAGTAATGCTTTCCAGTGTACCAAAAAGGTTATCAAAAATCAATGTTTAACAAAACTTTCCCCAACTTCTAGATGTTTATTAGCTGGAGTGCCTTTATCAGTATGCAATCTTTGAAGTAGTTAACAAACTCTGCAGGGTGAAGCTGATGGTTCTAGTGAATACAATGATTTTCAACCTGGCTCTCTAAACACTACCAAGCAGCTTATTCAAGACTTGGAAGACATTGACATCGTCTTTCACATCGGAGACATATGCTATGCAAATGGATACCTGTCACAATGGGACCAATTTACTGCACAAATTGAGCCCATTGCATCAACCATTCCATACATGATTGCCAGGTTCGTCGTGAGACAGTTATCATAGACTTGAATATTACTTCAGCTGGTAAAAAAACTGTTGGGTTGCCCTTGCAGTGGTAATCACGAGCGTGACTGGCCAGGGACAGGATCCTTCTATCAAAGCATGGATTCGGGGGGAGAATGTGGGGTTTTGGCTGAGACTATGTTCTATGTCCCTGAAGAAAACAGAGAAAAGTTCTGGTAAAGGAACTCCTGCAAATGTCCAAGCCTTCATGCAGGCATCTAATTTTATTATGTTGCTTTAGTTTATGGTTATGGGACCAACTTCTAAGTGCAGTTTACTGATCGGATGCATATTCATACAAATTCTCTCACTTTTCTGACAGTCCCTCTATCCACTTAATATATGAAGAAAGTTTAAACCATCTTACATGAAAAACAACCACATCAAGGTTCTGTGTTGCATATCAACATTCTATAGCAACTGAGCTATGGTGTCTTGATCCATTCTTCTCTTTGTTGTTGATGTGCTGGATTGTGGATAACGTAAGTGATCTTTTCAGGTATTCCACTGACTACGGAATGTTTCGATTCTGCATAGCTGACACAGAACATGACTGGAGAGAAGGAACAGAGCAATATAAGTTTATTGAACACTGCCTAAGTTCAGTTGATAGACAAAAACAGCCATGGCTAATTTTCCTTGCACATCGAGTACTGGGTTATTCTTCTTGCCTGTATTATGCTTTAGAAGGATCAACTGAGGAACCAATGGGAAGGGAAAGCCTTCAGAAGCTCTGGCAGAAATATAAGGTTGACATCGCCATGTTTGGTCATGTGCACAACTATGAGAGGACGTGCCCCATTTATCAGGTATTTGAACAAATTTTGAGGGTTTCTTTTCTGCTTTTTGAGCTACTCTTATAAGTGTTATTAAACCATAGATCAGCATGCAAATAATGGCATGTTTCAGCTTGTTTACTGAACAAGTTGCATGCAGAAAAGATTCCAGGATAAACAAGTTATTTGTTCATGTTGCCTCTCAATCCCTTTCGCTGACTAGGCTTTCCCATTTTACTTTTCTGCAGAACACATGCACCAGCAAAGAGAAACACTATTATACTGGTGCACTAAATGGAACAATACATGTGGTAGCTGGTGGTGCAGGAGCATCACTTTCAGAATTTACCTCAGTCCCAACATCTTGGAGTTTATACAGAGACTATGATCATGGATTCGTAAAACTTACCGCGTTTGATCATACCAATCTCCTATTTGAGTACAAGAAGAGCAGAGATGGAAAGGTTTATGACTCTTTTAGAATATCCAGGGATTATAGGGATATCCTGGCCTGCACTGTGGATAGTTGCCCAAGCACAACTCTAGCATCTTGATTTGGAGGCAAAGACCAACTTCATTATATCAGTTTCCTCTGTCAACTACTGTTTGTAAGTTGTCCTTATAGCTAAACACTCACCTAAAATCCTTTGAAGTCCCACTGCTGTTTTGAACCTAAATTCTTACCCCACTCACCAAATTTTCTAAAAGGAACACTGGAAATGATTCCTTTTCAAGTTATATCTTCAAAGTTTGGGAGAAATGTAAAACCACTTGCTGTAACATCAGAAGGTTTAGATGTTCTTACTTGCATATGACTGACATGAAGACTTTTAAACAATTATGCAGGCTCAAGTCCAGAATCTTACAAGTAGACTATCAATGGTGAATTATTTAGACCTACGATCCGAGCACAAGACAACCGTGTGACATATAATTCTGCAAAGCACAAGAAGCTTGGCATCTCATCTCTATATTTAGTTTCAGCACTACATCAAACCCTCAAACAGTTGATAATGATCAAATGTACGTCCTCGTCTAGTGATCCGGGCATTAATCATTTGATTGATACGTATGTATAAATGTATGTACATACTACTCTATTCTAAAAATGATAAAGGAAGATGGATAATGATGTTACCTTGTTTAGTGATCCATACTGTAGTTTGACTTGTTCTTTATTTTCTTTTTCCATTTTCCTGTTCAGAACTCATATGGTCATATAAGAGTTACAGAACTGTTATACTCCGTAATTTTTCCTAATAACACCTCCCTCCCTCCACACCATTCTTATTTCTTACCTGCTCATCAGAAAAACGTTCTCTTC
>JANQBM010000001.1:1545707-1562853 GCA_025594535.1 Erythroxylum domingense | reverse complement strand
GTGATGATACATCTAATCTGTTCAAGATTAACCACGATAGCCTTCTCCCGTCCCAAAATAGAAGACGGATAAATGAAAATGGGGTCTAAAAGCCGCAGATCCCTTGCAGGCAAGGAACAATGTCTCATTATAGTAGCCTTATCAAGTTCCAAAACTTTTGAATTGCCATCTTGATCAATCTTAATCCATGAACGATTTCCGTGTCCCTGACCTCTCTTCTTTAAGCCTGGAAAGGCAGGTCCACGATTTCCATGTACATCAAAATTAAGGCTTCCAGTGTTATGAGAAGACCTTAACTCTGGAAGATACGAAGATAGAAGTGGTTTTCGTGCTTCTTCCATTTTTTACTTCAATTTATTCCAATTTGGATAATGTTTCCAAGACGAATGCTGCACCAATAATCTTTGATTGGAGGTTAAATTGCTGCTCTGCAACAGCTGAGTTAGCCATTGAGCACTTTGAAGTTTCTGTGGTTTCTATCAACATTATCCATATTCTTTCTGCATCTCTCAGTTCAGACCTAAATAGCAATCACAAGAGTACTTAATAATCCAAAACCACTTGTCTAGATAAAAGCAATCAGTTTTACTCGAAGAACTCTATGAAGTTTTGAGGAAGACAAATCAGTGAAACTACAATACCTCCAAAGAGTTGCCTATAATTCACATCACTCACCATATAAATTTACATAATTACACATGACACGAGTGTTCTACTAAATTGACAAAAAGTGCAGCAATCAACCACCTCCAAGCAAATCGTGATCAAGTGCACCAATCTTGAACCGAATCACAAAACCCAAAAGACTACTAAATCACTCTGCTTAGTCAATTATAACCAGAGCCCTGTCTTGGAGTTATCTTTCCTACACTTATAACAAAACTGAACGCCACCCATTATCCAAATGCAACCCCACTCATTAAATCAAAGACTACCTATGAAACATAACACAAAATTAACGAAAACCCAATTGGCAGAAACAAGAACCGTACCTATAGGACAAGAAACCTCGGACTACGAATCCAGAAAAAAGATAAAGTTCCAAACTTGAAGGTCTACACAATGTTCAGTTCTATGCGAAAATGGAGAGAGAGACTTCTCAAAATTGATCATATCAAAAAAAACGGTCTATATGGATTTGGGCTCCTGAAACTTGGAGGTGACGTGAGATTATCTATACCTTGTAGCATAACCATGGTCGGGGATGGCCGTTGTCGGCTTTTCCGTTTGTTTACCTGTCGTTTTCTATACGTTAATTTGCTTTATTGATGAACGGATCCACACCCGACACGTCGACAGGTTATCTACCGACTTGTGTTCTTTAGTGATGATAGTGAATATTGAATATGTGAGATTTTAATTAATTCACAATTTTCCTTTCTTCAAAACTTATTATAAGGGTACACTATATCGATATTAATTGAGATAATAAAAAATTAATTTATCTAATAAAACGGTCGTGCCAAATTTTATATTCATAAAAAAAAATTTCACAGTACAAATCAAAGAAAAATTATAATTTTTTATTATTAACTTATTGTTAGAGGTAATGTTGCGTACTACTTAAATTCTCTAGATCTGTATTAGTGAGATTCTTATTGTAATATTAACTTATTAAAAAGGGTAAATTAAAATTTACATAACACGCCAATATTAATTAAGAAATGACTTGAGGATTAAAAATATACTCATAAATAATATTTACATTTAAAAATTGAGTTAAAAAAATTAAAAGTCAAGTTTGAATTATATAAGAAAATAAAAAAATAGATTTTTATAAGCAACTTATAATTGTAGTCTAATATTTATTTTAGATTAATTAGTATTTATACAAGGTTGTATTATTTAGATCTTTTATAGTTATTTGTCTAATTTAATTTTTTTATGATCAATATTTTGCATATATTATTGTACAAGATTACATTATAGTTTCAAAATAATTATATATTATTTTAATAAATAATTTATATTTTTATAATTGTAAAAAGTTTTTAAAAATTAAGATTTATTGGTTGAGCTTAAATTTAAATTTTTTATAATTAATCAAATTTGAATTTGAAATTGAGGTCCATTTCATTTTATAGGCAAGATGAACATCTACTTCAAAATTTTTAAAAATTATAGATTTAAACCTTATTTAAACTCAATTTAACTTAGTAAACTCGATTTAACTCAGTACACGTGTTTTGTAGTATTAGGCTTAATCGTGAGATTAATAATAAAAAATAGTTAGATTAATCACAAGAAAAACCTAAATTATGACAAAAGTTAGCTTTTGAATTAATTGGTTATGGTAATCACACTATTATTAGCTAACATAAATCAATATTCAAGAGTTAATAGATAGAACAAAAGCCTGGAAATATGAGAAGAGGAATTTTCAAATAATAAAAAATAATCAAAAGATTAGGATTTGTTAAGTAGTTATATATTTTTTAATTCTAAATATTTTAAAGAAATTTTGACTTCAACTTTTATTTCTTATCAATGTTTTAAAAATTGACTAGAAGTTAAACCGATAACATAAGTGGTTTAAAGTTTAAAAGGTTTAACCGATATTAGATATTGTAAAATCAACTAAAAATTAAATAAATTTAAAAAATTTGAAATGTGATCGAATTAGAATGTGCTTACTTAAATTTAAAGTTTATTTGAAAAATAAATCGTTAAATAAATTTTTTTTATTTATTTTAGTTTATAAAATTTTTTAATATACTAAAATTAATTAATTTATAACAACAAGAGTTATTAAAATAAATCGAACTAAAAAATTAAAAATTGGACGATTCGAAAGTTTTATAATTAAACTGACCGAACGGGTTAGAATGTTTTAATCATTATTTCTTGTAACTTCTTATAAATGTTGGAGATAATAAGTACATATATAACCGAATTAACGATAAAGGAAAGATCTTTTAATTTTTTTTAGAAAAAAAGGTATCTTTTGGGAGGTGTAAGAAAAAAAAGTTCGTTAAAAAATAAACTTTGTCAGAAGGTAGTTAAAAATGGCGCCAAAGGTATGTTAGTGCTCAACAGCTTCCAGCTCCATTCAATCCAAAATTTTAGCAATTCCAGAGTTTCTTTGCATAACCCCTAAATCTTTATACTTTCTCATATTTCTCCGAACAACAATTTGAGTTCAAATCTTCAATCAGATTGAACAGAAACAACCTCTACAAGATTTTCATAGCAGAAGGAAATCATCAAGCAAAGATCGATTTCGATTTCCAGGGTTTGCCTTCAGGTAATTGGTTTTCCTGTTTTTTTTTTTTTTTCCGCCCTTGTATTGTTTCGTCAAGCTCTTTAACGTAAAGGGTTTGATGCAAACTGTTTCTTTTCTAGTTTCCTCCATCGTCTTTCTTATCCATTTCTGTGATTTTCTTACCATCGTCGTCCTATTACCCTCAGGTGAATGTGCACATTGAAAGAACTAATCAAGGAACAGGTGTTCAAGGCCTCTGATTTCTGCTGCTATAAGTTCAGGAGCCAAATTGTTAAGATTATTGGAGCATAACATGACGAAAAAGTGAGTGCTTGATTCTTATTTTTCTTGAGAGCAATCTGTACGTCCTTGTTTTTCTCAATTTTCCCTTCCGGGAATGAAAGAGGGAATCAGAAGGAACGTTGACAAGAAACTGGTATAAAAATTGAAGCTAGTTGTGTAATGACAACAACAAAACGTGAGGAATAACTAGAAATGGCATAAACAAGTTCCACTTTTGCGATCATTATCCCTGTAAGAACATTCTGAAAGCCTGAAATCATATAAAAGGTAGAAACACGGGCTGGAATTTATGCTGCAGCATTTGCCCTGAATGATATGAGCTTTATATAGTTACACAGATATGGGCCATGAATGAATGTTTGTGAGAGCAAATCAAAAACCCTTTTATTTTTTTTCCTAAAATGCATTTGTTTTGATCATGAAATCTGAATTTGATATATCTTCTCAGGTATGGACTTTGATGTTGATGGTGGAAGCAGTAACCTTTCAGATTCATCACGAGAGGTTATTGGTTCAAATGAGAGCTTCAGTCGCTTCCTGCCATATACGAAGCTTCATTTCCGGGTAGCAAGCGATGAATCTGATCAGTTAAAGATACATCAGGATATAAATCATGGGAGTAGCAATAGTATAAATTATTCATTATCAGACTATGGTGGTAGTATTGATTCTCTAAACATTCCAGTCATTCACTTAGGTTCTCGTTCATCGCTATCAGCTGCATTGGAAGATCTCGTTCCAATGAATAAAACTGAAGGTTTCAACTCTATACCTTTCACCACTGACAAAAATGATGGAAATGATACCTGTAGTAGCAATTCCTCAAAACCAAAAGATGTTGTGAATGGCTCTTCAGGTCTAACAACAAGATCTCCAGCTTCTGATATGGCTCATCAGTCCGTAATACATGGCCTTTCGCCAACTCAATCCCCTCCAATCCAGGTCATGGAACAACCACAAGTTTTCGACCCACATAGGATTCCTTCAAATATCTTTGAAAAACCTCCAACGCCAACAGAGTGGAGTCTTGCTTCAAATGATTCACTATTCAGCATTCGTTTTGGGAACAACAGTTTGACTAGAGACCACGCCTCTGTGAAGAATGATCTAACTAAGAGCGGGAGTAAAACAACCAAGCATGCAGAACTCCGAAGTTCAAGCGAGTTGATTATGATTACCCCACCACCTCCGATTGTAGTAACAAGCATCCGAAACCAATCTGCAAATCCTACATTGGAAAAGCACAAGACAGATGAACGAACGAGCGGAACTGGCAAAGATGGTTGTAAAGTTAATTCTCTCAAACCTAAGGATATTACAGAAGGTGGACAAATCAATGTAACCATCAAAGATGACATAAAATCAATTACAAACCCTCAGCTCGAGCCAATAAAACAAACTCCAGAGGTGTCCTGGATACCTAATAGCACCTCCAACCCTTCTGATGAAAGAGGAAACAGAACTCTCTCTTCGGCTCCAGTGTAAGTAGTTTTAAAGAATCTGTATATCTACCGTGATATCATGCCTATATCATGCACTATGAATATATCAAATAACATTTCCAACCTCTTGCATGCTGCAGAAGAAAGAAGAGTTCATGGCCATCATGCTACTGTTCTAGTTGTAGCCGATCAGTGTGCTGTTCTACATGGCCAAAGTGGAGGTTTGGATGTCCAAGCTGCGATTGTAATTGTCCGAGTTGTGAGTGTCCATGCTGCGATTATAACTGTCCAAGCTGCGACCTTAGGTGTCCATGCTGCGATTGCAAGACAAGCTGCGATTGCAAGTGTCCTAGCTGTGATTGTAAGTGTCCAAGCTGCAACTTTAGGTGTCCGAGCTGTAAGTTTGGGTGTCCAAGCTGCAAGTTTGGGTGTCCAAGCTGCAAGTTTGGGTGTCCAACCTGCCGGTTTGGGTGTTTAAGCTGCAAGCTTGGGTGCTGTTGTTGCCCTCCTGGCAACTTCTGTTCTAATTGTAGTTGGTCTTGGTGCTGCAACTGGAACTGTGGCTGTAAAAGATGTTGCCCTCCTTGCAACTTCTTTTCTAATTGTAGTTGGTCTTGGTGCTGCAACTGGAACTATAGCTGTAAAAGTTGTTGCCCTCCTTTCAATATGTACGTCCCTCGCTCTCTTTCTCCCTTTCTCCCCAACCTGAGCAACTACTTGTAAAAATCTGCACATTTGCTAGCCATCCATATTGCAATGCAATTTTGATCACTGCTACTTAATAGCTCATCTGATTTATGCAGTTTCTCAAAGAGACCAAGGAATAGAAATCAGCAATCAGAGTCCAGAGTGATTAGGATACCTGCTCATCATCGTTGGTTTCGTCACTTTCATTGCTGGTCATGGTGTTCTATACCTCGTTGCCGTTGTTGCTGAGAACTGATTCCTGCAGAATCTCTACTGACACCACACATTTGGATCAATACCACACCAGCCAAACTCAGGTGTTTATGAACATTGAGAAGGAACCTGTACACGATTTCTCTTTGGAGTTAAAATCTGCACATCCCTGTCAGTTGATACTTGTAGTTGTATCACACAATTGCTTCTCGAATAATTGCAATATTGTTGATCAATAACTATGATACATGTTGCAACCAAGATCAAACATTTATTTATTGTGATCGTATGAATAAAATGCAAATGAATTGAAAGCCTGAAACTTTCCTGTTACTTTGTACATCTTCTCCAAGTCTCACAAGAAAACCAGAACGAAGATGAATATATGATCATACAGTTTGGTATCGAAAAAGTACATTGTAAGAGGGAATAGAGCTAACCATTATATTGAGATGGAAATGGATGTCTATCAAACTTTATTTTTGTCCCCTCTTGATCCTAAACATATACAACAGCCCAAGCGACTGATACTAATACAGAATATCAACACAATCTTTGGTTTTTACTAGTAAGCAAGTTCCAGAACTCGTAATATCCAGATACTTAATTCTATACCAAACTTATCTTGATCTGATAGAGCTTCTCTTACTTCAGTGTTAGTTGCCAGAACTCCACACTAAAAACCAACATCTCGCTTACATGTATAGTATAAGGTTGCAGGAGAATAGTTATTGCTGCTGGTTTTTCTTCTGCTTACAAGCTTAGTTGCTAACTTCGGAGATAGGAACGAAATGAAAGTGAAGTACTAGTTTACAACCTGAAAGATCCATTTAAAACTCGGCTAGAACATCAAAAGAATAGTCAATTATAATTAAGTTCGCTTGAAGAACTTAAGAATAAAGTTAAGACCCATCTTCCTGAAATTCTCTGGCAATTTGCTCTTCCTATTTTCACATCCTCAAGTTTGCTTTTGATTTATGAAAATGAAGCACCCGCAGGGTCTGCAACTTTTATATGTCTAAGAGGATTATCGACATCACCTCCGCCTGCATGCTTAACAAACTCTGCAGGGGAGAGAAAGTTGCCATGGCATACACACATTATTCTCACTTCCTCTCCTTTACCATACTTGTACAGGATTCCTTCTACTCTCCGCGCATTTGGACCATCTCCTTTTGCAAACACACAAGGCATGTCTTCCATTGCTTTCGTCCCAACTTCCCTCTCTTTTTTTTCCGAGGGATCAAACTTCTTGGATGGTTTCTCAAACTCTGATCTTGAGGTTCTATGTAAATTTTCATTTGTTTTTGATGCTGAAAAATCTACACCTTCATGGTGACTTTGTTCTTGAGCTGATTGATTACTGCTAGCGCTTTTTGCTTCACCAACACTGCTTGATCCTGGATACAAGCGACAGATTATCAGAGAAGAAAATTTTATTCTTAAGTTTCAATGCTCAATCTTACTTCCCGTACACAAATGCAACTAAAAATTGTACACCGCAATGGCATTGTTCACAACCACATAGAGACTCAATTTATACCGCAATGACATTGTTCACAACCATATAGAAACCTAAAGCATAGACCAACTGAAAATGCTTCAAAGTACCGATAACTACTATATGTCAGGATAGATTAGTGAAAACGTGTATTTCCTACAGATACTTTGCCTATCGGGAAGGAAGAAAGTGAAAAATCTTCAACAACCTGAAGAAGGAATGCTTTCACTTCTTTTATTTATTGCAGATACTAAGGGAAGCATTTGTTTAGACCTCAAACATTGCCCATCTGATGGGCCTAAGTAATGGATAACACTAATCTACGAATCAGAAGTTTAAATCTTCTGAACATGCTGAAAGAGTGTGTCTTTTCTTGCTGCGGTTTACGCAACAAATATGTCTCAGTATTGATGAAAATCTATTTAAGAATCAACCCTCAGCTCTCAAACAATGCAAATCCTAAAGAACTATAGATACAACAATACTATAGTAGTTTTTCTAGAATGTCACATGCAACAACTTCCCAGTATGAATCTCGCTGAGACGCAGGGTCTAGTTGAGAGGCGCTAGAATGTCATATGCGATACACAAATATTGAGCTAAGTTGAAGACAAAATACTTAACTGCTAACTAATGCTCTAGCACATACATGAGGATATGAATCCAAAAGAACAATGCACTAACTCTCTCTGAAACTTCTTCTTGAAACTGAAAAAATTTCAAGAAATTTCTAAGCTTTATATGGGAAACTTATGACATCAAAGGATTCTTTATCATCATTTCACCTCATTAACTCCTAAGACCAATCAATTTAAACAAAAACAAATTTCTTGCTTCATTAGAATTAGAATTCATTCACTTTCTTCAATGTTTTTGAGAGGCTAAATAAATCTCCTGAAAGAGCCTAACACTACTACTTCAACCAGTAAAGTTCCATTCCTCAAAGACCAGAGAACAATCCCAAGTTAGTTCCTTTCTCCATAGTTGAAACAAACTACTGTTCCAAATAGGTAATGACATTGTAGCTGACAACTCCAAAAATTGAATTCTATCCTGCGATCATTATAGCATAGAAATCCAGAAACTCCAAAAATACAGAAACAGTGAACTGGCAACCAAATTGACACAGAGAGGATGATAAAAAGAGTACTTTGGACATTCTCCATCTCCGAAAAGCTCGAGGAATCCCCTTTATGAGACTCCAGAGAACCTTGTGAACTCTGTTTCTGCGCCAACAATCCATGCAAGCTATTACTCCTGTTGGCATTCATAGTCCTAATAACACCCTCCCTGGCCCATGTTTGCATCCAATTGCCTCTATTCAAATTCAATTCCCTCCTCTCATCCTCCAAATTCGCTTCACCTCTCAAGCCAGAACTCACGTTCTTTTGCTTCTCGCTTCTCCTCCTCTTGGCCTCCATCCTTCTCAAACTCTGCATTTCCTTCCTCTTCCTCCATTCCTCTTCTGTCTCTGCAGGCAAAGAAGATGTTCTCATCAGGGGAGGATATGACACAGGTACTGTGCTGAATACATCATGCTCTCTGATTAGAGGTATGGAGCCAGCTATAGAAGATGATCGCGTCAATCCTCTCTTTGTTGTCTTATCTACACCGAATCTTCCTCCTAATGACAGCCCCAGGTTTAGCTCAATCTCGTTTTTATCTTCTTCCTCGGTCACCAGTGTACTGTGTTTCTGTGTATCACTTGGCATAAATCTCTGCAATAGATCTCTGGGGTACCTGCTAATTTCCAAGGAAAGCCGCTCCATTGCTCTGCTGCTGTTACTACTACTTCCTCTGTTTTTGTTCTCGTTTCCGTCTCCCATGCGTGCAGTTCATATAAAACACAGAAAAAGAAAGAAAAACAAAAAAGAGAAAACAGAGCAAGAAGCCAAGTGCTTTAATGGATTAGAATCATTAGATATCAACATCATGCCCTTGAAACAGAACACTGAGAAGAACCACCAGTTGATCAGATTGAACCAAACCCATGAGCAAAAACGAAAAAGCTTTCAACTTTCTTGTCCTTATCAAAGACTCCATAGTTAAACACCAATTGTAACACCACCCCATCTGCTTAAACAACTTTTCTCACAACTCATTGCAAAAAACCCCAGTAAAATAATCCCAAAAAAGACAAAGAAAATAAAAGATTAAACAAAAGAGAAGACTGTAAGCTACTGATTTGTTAGGACCAGAGCGGAAAGGGAAACAGAGTCGCACTGACTCAGAGACCAGACGGACAAAGGCAGAGAGCGTGTTGAGTTGGTGAATAAAGACCAAAGAGATGATAACGTCAATAATATATTGAATGACCAAAATACCCTTATTTCAAAGAAGAAAAGATACCTGTCAGACTGCCAAGTGGCAATCAATAAAGCATTTGATGGACACGTGGGTGTGACTGACACAAACCTTTTTTAAATTTTTTATATGAATTGAATAATTATTTGTTTTTTAATTTAATTTATTTCCAGTTTCCAAGTGTTTTGTCCTTTCGGGAAGTGCTTGTCTTTGTCCCAAACAAAGTTGGGTAATAGGTGAGGACGCGTGTCGAGAACCCAGTAATCAAGCAGATGTTGCCAAGTGTCACCCTGTTTAGGCCTCTCGGAATTAGCCACGCGTTGGGTTTTATTCATAAAAGGAGAATCCTACTGTTTTGCTTATTAGGGATGACTATGTTTGGTAAAACTTGAATAGCTTAGCTTGATCCGAAATTAACAGACTTAACTTGTGTTGATTTTTTTTTTATTTCTCGCTTCGAGTTAGGTTTGAATTCGAGCTATTTAATTCGAAATTTGAAAAATTTGTAAGCTATCAATCAAATTTTCAGTTGAACTTAGAACTTAAATCCAATTTTTTTTTACCGGACTTAAGCCCTAATGTGTTGCATTGGGTTAGGTCAAACTTGCTCTAATTTAAACAATTTATAATTCGAGATCAATTTGAATTAATATTTTTTAGTATAAATAATATTTTTACTTTTAAATTTAAGTTTATTTCGATCAAATTTTTTAGATTGAATTCCAAGTGTTTTTAATTTAAACCTAATTCATGAACTTTAAATCAAAGTTACATATAAAAAATGTTGCGAAAATTGTTAAAGATGAAGAAGCATGAGTGAAGGAAGCAAAAGACTCTGGAATATTATTAATATGCAGCATTTAGAATAAAATACAGTATGATGTTCTGCACTCGTGTTTAGGGAAGTATTCATAAATGTATTAAAAGAGACCCTAGCAAGTGTTACGGATATGTCTAGTTATGAAGAAATGAAATCCTCTTTCTATGTATTTCTCTCTCTCTCTAAAATAATTTTTTGCTGTGTGAGGCGCTCTTGGTGCGATTGCGACAGTGCATGAATTATTTTATCAACAATTTGGTATCAAAGCAGACGAATCTAGACCCAAAAATGGCAAAAGGAACCCGAGGAGCAGAGTTTAGAAGGTTGGAAGATAACTTCAAGGAACTCATCGAAGCACAGAGTTGACAAGAACGCTGGCTATTATAAATGCATGACCGGAGTGAGTGACTACTGTCGGAAGTTCACAACCGAACATAAAAACTAGAAAAGAATATGTTGGAGTTACGAACCATGCTCCTTTCAGGAAGGCTAAAATAGGAATTAAGTGGTATAGCGGAACATACGTCCCAAAACATTCAGACACTATTTGAAAAGGAAAGTAATGTGACCCCTACGAGGTTGAGCAGGATTGAGTTCCCTTCGTTTGATGGGGAAAATGTTACGTTGTGGTTGTATCGATGCGAGCAGTTATTCCAGCTAGATCAAACATTGGAAAAGATGAAGGTGAATGTAGCCATCCTTCATATGGATGAACGAGCTTAAGAATGGTATCATTTATTCATCAAAAATCGTAATAAGGCAGAAGCGGTAGAGTGGGTTTAATTCACATGAGCGCTTAAATAGAGATTTGACGCAGAAATCTTCGACGATCCTATGGGAGATTTTAAGTAGCTGAAGCAAAACGGTGCCCAGTTTGATCATCATTCTAATAGGCTATCCCTCCCAAAAGAATATTTGGTTTTTTTTATCAAGGGCCTCAAACCGGAGAATGGTGTTTCGGTAAAATAACACGAGCCTCACTCATTACATCAAGCCTACACACTAGCTTGGAAACAGGAAGCTATTTTAATATTAACGGAAATTTACTACTACACAGAACCCATGCAACCAAGAGTGTGACGTCTGGTAATAATTTCAACTCAACCTTTAAATCACCTTCTTCCACAACTATTACCCGGAGCTCGAGTACTGAAGGTATATTACCTACACCCTTTTCTACACGGTGGTCACTATCAGTAAGAACTTACAAATCTTCAAAGTCTATCAGTAGTAGAGATTTCAAAGAAAAAAGGGTAAGGGACTTTGTTTTTGATGTATGAGAAGTACACGTTGGATCATAAACGTGAAAAGAGGCTGTTGCAGTTTTATCTAGTTTCGGAAGAGAATGAAAGTGGGAAATCGTCACCAGACTAGGAGGAGGAGGATCTAGAGGAAGGGGGTGAAGAGGAAGAATGTCCTATAGTTTCTATGCAAGCCATGTTGGGATTTTCAGTGGAGATAGAATATAAACAGATGCGAGTGATGGGTATACATCAACGAAGGCAGATTCACATACTTATTGACAACGACAGTACCCATAACTTTATGGATATTGCAGTGACAAAGAAGGGAAAGTGTGATATTAGAGAGATTGATCCCATCTTAAACACGATGGGTGGAGGCTTACGACTGGAATGTCAACAATGTTGTAGGAACTTCGTATGGTCCATGCAAGAGGTGCAATTCAACATTGGTGCATTGGTGTTATTGCTTGGGGGTTGTGATGTCGTTTTGAGGGTTCAATGGTAGTCGAACTAAACAACGTCTTATGCAATTTTAAGAAGCGGATGATCACGTTTAACTGGGAAGGAAAAACGGTGACATTACAAGGAGACCCCGAAGGCAAATCAAGAGTTATTTCAAGTAAAGGGTTACAGAAAGCTCTATAATGATCTTCGAGTGGCCAGTTGCTCATGATACACCTCTCAACTCCAATAGAATATCAACTATAACAGATGCGAATGACGGAGGAGCAGGGGAGTGTCTTTGATGAGATTAACGCAGTATTGTCGAATTAAGCAGAGGTGTTTCAAGAACCATCTCAACTTCCTCCAATTTGTAAGTTTAATCATCAGATTGTGTTGAAGGAAGGAGTCGACGCTATCAACGTAAAGTCATATAGATATTCTAGGAATCATAAGGATGTAATCGAGCAATCTGTCAAGGAGCTCATGAAGCAGGGGTTCATCTGCCATAACTATGGCCCCTACGCGTTGCTGGTGGTTCTTGTCAAAAAGAAGGACAATTCGTGGCAAATGTATGAAGACTATAGGGAGCTGAACAGATTCACGATGAAATATAAATTTCTGATACCCCTCATCGAAGAACTACTGGATGAATTGCATGGTGCCAATTGGTTTTGCAAATTGGATTTGCGTTCGGGTTAACACAAATCCGCATGTAGCCAAAAGATATTTCGAAGATCGCTTTCAAGATACATGAAGGGCATTACGAGTTCTTGGTAACGCCCTTCGGGCTGACGAACGCACCTTAGATATTCCAACGTCTAATGAATGAATTGTTCAAGCCATATCTGCATCGCTTCATTTTAGTCTTTTTTTGATGATATAGTAATATACAGTTCTTCCTTGTCATTACGTGTGGAGCACCTCTTAGTAACCCTTCAGACATTATTAGATAACCAATTGTTTTTACGAGGAAGCAAGTGTGTCTTTGGAGTTAGGAAGGTGGATTACCGAGGTTACACAATTTAAGAAGGAGTGGCAACCGATCTCCAAAAAATCAGAACAATTGAGGAATGGTCAGAATCAAAATGTGTTAAAGAATTAAGTGATTTTTTAGGAATCACAGGGTATTACAGGAGATTCATAAAAGGATATGGAGTGTTGGCAAAATCGCTAACGAAGTTACTCAAAAAGGAAAGGCTAGCTAATTGGATTTGGCAACAAGAGGAACAAAGAGGTTTTGAAAGACTGAAAGAAGCAATGATGGCAGCTCCGACGTTAGCATTACCGGACTTTTCAAACCATTCATAGTAGAAGTTGATGCAAGTGGACACAGAATAGGTGCAGTACTGCAACAAGAAGGCCCCATTACCTTCTCGAGTAAGTCAATGGAGAGGAGGCACCACGGGTTATCCACATGCGAGAAGGAATTTCTAGCAGTCATTAAAGCCATCAAGCACTAGCGTCATTATTTGAGTCTCAACCCTTTTATAGTCAAGACCGATCATTGTAGTGTAAAGTATTTGTTATAATAGCATCTTTCGACCCTATTCCAACAGTAATGGCTTCCAAAGCTCCTAGGCAATGACTTCGAGGTGCAATATCGAAGTGGTAAAGAAAATGCTGTTGCGGACGCTCTCTCAAGAGTCACGAGCACATAATTATTGATGATGTCTATATCGCAAATGCAGGGTGAGTTGCTAGATGAAATAAAAAATAGTTGGCAAAAGGATGGGGTTATTAGGGAGTTAATTCCGCTTGCAACATAGCTGAATTGTTTTTTAACAATGTGTTTAAATTGCATGGAATGCCGGAGTCTATTGTTAGTGATAGAGATCCAGTTTTCTTGATAAATTTTGGCAAGAACATCTTCGGATGCAAGGGGGTTAAGTTGAAATGTCTGATTGCTTACCATCCTCAAACAGATGGGCAGACTGAAGCAGTAAACAAGATTCTCGAGACATATTTGTGTTGTTTCTGTGGAGAAATGCCTAAAAAATGGGGGGAGTGGGTAGCATTGGTAGAATGGTGGTACCATACCACTTACAGAGTTGCCATTAATACTACTCCATTTGAAGCTTTATACGGCTACCCACCACCGGTATATACTTTTTATATAGCAGGAGATTCAAGGATCTTGGAAGTCGATCGAGTTTTACAGAATAGGGAAGCTATGATTAATGTCACAAAATTTCATTTACAGAGGGCTCAGAATCGCATGAAGCAGTGCATGAATTCTAAGCGATCCGAGAGAGAATTCAGGGTGAGGGACATGGTATTATTAAAATTACAACCGTATAAGCAATTTTTTTTACAACGGAGGAGTAACCAGAAGCTATCGCCATTGTACTACAGGCCATATAGAGTGATTCAACGAATAAGAAAGGTGACTTATAAGCTAGATCTTCCAACTGAGGCAACGATCCATTCGGTGTTTCATGTATCTCAGAAAGCACACGAGGTGCAAATTTGAACGTCTTCCTCCCTACCCGAGTTTCTCACACAGCGGGGAAAGAGCCAGTAGCGATTTTGGATAGGAGGATGACCAAAAAAAATAAATAGGGCTATTACTTAATGGTTAATTCAATGGTCAGATGGCGCGAACACAAATGCTACATTGGAGTACGTTTTTGATTTCCAAAGACGGTTTCCTGAAATCAACTTGGTGGTCAAAGATGTTAAGGGGAAGGGAATTGTTGCGGAAATTGTTGAAGATGAAGAAGCATGAGCGAAGGCAGCAGAAGACTCTAGAATATTATTAGTACCATATGTAGCATTTAGAATAAAATATAATATGATGTTCTGTACTCGTGTCTAGGGAAATATTTGTAAATGTATTAAAAGAGGGACCCTAGCAAGTATTACAGACATGTCTGGTTATGATGAAATGAAATATCTTCTATGTATTTCTCTTTCTGTAACTTCCTTTCTCTCTCTCTAAAACAACTTTCTTTTGCGTGAGGCGCTCTTGGTCTGATTGTGACAGTGCGTGAATTACTTTATCAACAAAAAATGTCATCATATTTAATGGTGAAGACTTTGGCCTAAATTTTTTAAAAAGAAAATGGAATGTCAATATCATTTGTTCCTTAAGATAAGATTTAAAGTATTTGAGTGTAATATAAAAGCAAGCAATGGATGTGAAAGTTACACTAATGATTAACATTACTAGCACTTTCATGTCAAGTGGCATCACATTCTTATAAACGGCGCCGTTTTTGCAATCATTTTTTCTTTTAACTTCAGCAACTTTTGGGTAGGGGCAAAAAAGTACTTAACCCTTTCAATTCTTTTTATGAAAAATGATATTTTTAAAATTATACGTGATTAATGAACTAAATAAATAATTTGGTAAATTTAGACAAGTTGAATTATGCAATATTTTAAAAATTGAACCAATTCAATATATTTAACATTGAAAACTCTGAATTAACTAACTTTTTATTTGATTTAATTTAATAATCTTTGTTGTGAAAACGGATCAATTTATTAATTACTCGGTCATTTTTTGTTTACTAATCAACTTTTATAAACCAAAATAAATAGATTAATTTTAATTTAACAGATTATTTTTTAATTAAACTTTAAATTTTTCAATATGTAATAATAGTCTTCTTTAATTAATTTTCAAATTCTTTAATTTTATTCAATCTTTAACAAGTTTTATGACAGTCTAATACCAATTGAATATTTCAAATCTTAAACTTCTTATTTTACCTGTTTAAACTTTCGATCCAGTTTTGAAAACATTTGAATTATGAATATTTGGAATTTGTGACTTGAAATCTTTAACTCTTATAATATACATTAGTTTATTATAAGAAATTTATTATGCCTTTGTTAAGTTTGTTGTGTAGAAATATACCATTTTCATATTACTAAATATTTATAAATTATTATTTTTAATACCAATATGTTCAAGACTTAATTGAATATTTATAAAAAATTTAAAGATAAATCGTAAAAATTTGAAATTCTAGTGAGAATGGATATCTTCAAATTAGAGATGTCAAAAAGGCCCAGATCTATCCGATCCAACTGGGCGCAACTCAATCCCAATCCGATTTATTGACATCTCTACTTAAAATCTAATTGAGTTATCTTCTACTTAATATATACTTGTCTAAGTTTCTATTACGGTGATGATTGAAATGAAATAAAAATAAAAAAAGATTAAAGACATAATAACTTTTGAAAATTTTAAAATAAAAATTTTCAATTTTTTAAAATTTTTCTGTTATATTTTTCAAAATATTAATAAAACATGTGTGACAATAATATTATGCACAGATTAATTAAATATCGCTGATGCAATAATTCAATTCAATTTTTAAATCTGACTCGAACTAATTAAATACAATTCAAATTTAATAATTTAATTAAATTCTTAAACCAGTAATAGTCAATTACTCTACATATTATATTAATATCACATTTTTTATTATTATTTATAGCAAGTATAAAAGAAATTTTTTTCCAAAAAATTGAAAGTTATAAAAAAATTTAAATATATATATTATATAGAGTAAAAAAGAGAGTGTTGCGTACAAAGGATTTGATGCTTTGTTGTGCTATATCAAATTTTTTGTTTTAATTATTAATTTTTTGTTTCAATTATTTTGTTTTAATTTTATTTTATTAAATATAATTTATATAATTATGTAAAGTCTTTAAAAATATATAGATAAAATCTAATAAAATAGGACAGTAATCGATGACCGTTGTTGTATTATATTGAGAAAGGCCGTTATTGCTTTTGTTTTTGTTAAAAAGAGAGAAGATGATGTTGTCCGGACACGTCAATGATGTTGACGTTAAATTTTATAAGATATTCCGACATCTTTTTAGTAAAAAGTGTTTTGTTCTTAGCTGGCAAGGGACAGGTCTTTTAGTCAAAGAGAGAAGGATGGGTTTATTTACTATTTCTCAGGATGGCACGCTTTGCTCAAAAGTAATCATTACATTCCGTCTTCAAGCTCGGACTAATTT
>JANQBM010000001.1:1369100-1381564 GCA_025594535.1 Erythroxylum domingense | reverse complement strand
TTCGATAAATAAGAATAATTTTCTCCTTCAGTCTTATTTCAAAATATTTAATTTTGTTCAATTTTTATTGTATACCAATTTTATGACAACCTAATATCAGTTGAATCTTTAAACTTCAAACTTCTTATATTATCGATTTATTTTAGTCTGGTTTTTAAAGTATCGAAAAAATTGAAAAGAAAACTGAAATTTTATTCATAAAAAATTGGTTATTATTTTTTTGTTTGAAAAATAAAAATTGGTCATTATTTCAGTGTAATTAATTTCGTACCGTACTGGGCGGTACGTAATATACCGGCTGAAAAATTGTACAAAATGGGATGTTTGGAAACTGAGTCCAAATACCAGTCTGTATCAACCTATTTTACCTGGTACTGGCTAATACTGCTAGTATGTGGAATACCGGCCGATATTTGGAAATTTTAAAAAAAACCAAGAGCATTTACGTGAAAAATGAAATTTTTTTAAAAAAAACCCACCACCCAACTCTGCCTCTCTTTTTTTTTCTCACACTCTCACTCACTCTCTTTTTCACCGTCGTCATCTCTTTTTTATTATTAATAATATAATATTTAAATTTATATAGTAAATAATAGTTATATTTTTTACAAAAAATACTTAAAAATATGTTAAAATGTAAATTAAAAGGGCTCAAATTTTTGTATTTCTTTTTTAAATTGTTAACATAAATATAACTATATTTTATTATTAATGACAACTACATATTAAGATAAATATATTTTTTTATTACTGAAATTTAAATATTAAGATAGAAATTATATTTTATTATTAATAATAATTATTCTTTTTATTTGATATTTTAATGTAATTATTATTTATTATATGATAAAATTGTAATATTTTAAATATGTTGTATTGTTCTTAATTTTATATTTCTATGATTATAAAATAATTTTTTTCATATAAATTATGGTTATTATTTATACGTGAAATGCGTGAAAATAATATTAAAATAAATAAATAAATAATAATTATTTTAAATTTATATTATCATAATTTTCGAGACAAAGTTAGTTTAAATTATATAGTACAATATTAAATAATTATTTTATAATTTTTAAAAAATTAAGAATCATTTTATAAATTTAAAACACTCGACGCACAACCGTATCAAAATTCAATTCAGATTTACAGCCGAAGAAAAAGTGACTAACCAATGGGCATTCGACACCGTTGTATTCAGACAAGAGAGGATTTGACATTTGATTTGGTGATTTGTTAGATTAGAAACCTTTTAACCCTAGATGTGTGATAGAGATAGACTGTCAAAAAAAGAGCTACGGCCTTTTTTTTTACAGTACTTTTCACGCTTTTACTGTTCGGATTAACTACCTACACCTATAGGCATTTTTAATTTTTTATAAATATTTTAATCTTAAAAATTTTAAATTATTATTTAATTATCTAAATTTATGTTTATGTATTACTCATTTCTAAGAGAAAATTATCAAACGACGTGGTATTACTTGTTTTTACATAATTTAACCAAGACAATTGTTATACTATGTAATACCAAAAAATATTTTAAAGGAATATTATATGAGTGATAAGAAAATAAAAATCAAGAAAGTTAAAATTAAGAAATTAAAGTCAAAAAAACCAATTTACAAAAGTGTTTCATATAAATTATCTTATTTATGTTTGTTAAATTTGTTTAGTTTGTATAACAACGTCAATAATAACTCAATAAAAATTTAACTGATAGTGAGGGTATGAGAAAGTTTAATAATATGCAAACTTATTCTTAATTAATAGAGAAGTTGTCATTGTCACATTTTAAGTAAAAGATAAGTATGGGATGAAGGATTCTAATTTTGATCTACAAAAATAATTAACACTCTTTGTTATCAATATTGAATTTGATTAATATGAAGCTAAATAAATCTAGGAAGAAGGAGTGAATATATCCCATTATTACATTATAAGTAATGAAAAGTACTAAAGTAAAACTATTGAAAAATATTGAAGTATAGCTATTAAAGCATTTTCTTTTTTCAGTTGTTTGACATATTTATTTATTGTTTAAATTGTTTGATATTCTTTTTTATTTAATAAAAGATATGTTCAATAGATAGAAAAATAAAAAATATAAATAGTTTATATATAAGATAAATTAATTTTTAAAGAAAATAATATTGGAAGAGTGTATTTTGCTTGTTACCCTATTTATGAATAAAAAAAAGAACTAAAAACTGATTTCTAAAATATATGATAAATACAATGTTTTATATTTTTATTTTGAATCATAAAAAAATATTTTATTTTCTATTAAAAATTAAAATGCAAATATTTTTAATACAAACATTTAAATATAAATATAGATAGATATTTTTCTGGTGTTAATTAATTTATTTTGGAAAATACTTTGGATAATTTATTTAAAAACTTTAAATATTTGCAATTAATATAAGAATTATATTAATCTCCGCCGTCAATACAGTAATCAATGAGGCAGAGACCATCCAATGCTCTCTCATACAAGAAGACAGAAAAGATTAAACTACATTAATACTCACATGGCTGGATTGATTTTTTAATCTAAGTTTTCATAATTTTAATTTAATTTAATTACATTATTTAAATATCATCAATTTTTATATTTTATATTGAGATAATAAACAAAACACTCTTAAATTTTTAACAAATTTTTAATTTAGTATCAATTTTTTAAAAAGTTAATTTAATAATTAAAATTTTTAAAATTCATACAAATTAAATTAAAAGATTACTTTTTTAACATATTATATTTATATGTTAATTATATAAACAAAAATAATGTTTTAATTTGAGTTATACGAGTCTTAAAAAATTAGTTATTAAATATAAAATATTAAAAATTGAAGGTTAAAACTTTTGAATATATTATTTTTATTAATTACTTAAATTAATATGCTATTAAAATTATTAAACTTTTAATATTGCATGATTTTAGAAGTATAGATAAATAAAAAAGAGGTAATAATAAATGTTGAAAAAAATATAAAATAATTAAATAATATAAATAAATTTCATTGAAAATTTTGAGGTAGACTGTCTAAATAACCCTAAAACAAAAATTGTGGCCCTTACACAGGGACACCGTACAATGTGATGACACTAACGACTAGACAGTACAACACCCAGCCAATGGGAACTCGACAGCACAACCTCAAAAAAACCACCGTGGTTTTGCCCATGATTTGTTTTTTTCCCTATTAAACCACTATTCACCGTCTTCTCTTCCCTTACTTCCCTTTGCTTTATATGTGCATGCCTTCTTGGGATAAAACTTCACATTTAGCAAGGGAGAGCAAAACCCTTTTCAGGTTTGGTGTTTGTTTATTGTTTTCTTTTCTTATTGGGTTCTGTTTTGTTGGGGTTATTTAGAGGAAACAAAGATTTGTGTGCTGAGAAAAGAAACAGATTAGATAGATAGATATGGGAAGAGGAAGAGTTCAGTTGAAGCGCATAGAGAACAAGATCAATCGTCAGGTTACATTCTCCAAAAGGAGAGCTGGTTTGTTGAAGAAAGCTCATGAGATCTCTGTCTTGTGTGATGCTGAGGTCGCTTTGATTGTCTTCTCTCACAAAGGGAAGCTCTTTGAGTACTCCACTGATTCTTGGTACTGTCTCAGTTCTTTCATTTACATAATCTACATCTTCGTATCGGTTCTTCTCTTATGGGGTTTTCTTCTTTTTCTTCTTTGTTTCTTCTCAACTTCACTTTCTTTCAATTTGTAACACAATTAAAACCTTATTTCTCCTGATAATTTTTCTGATATTTTCTCGTCCCAGAAACACGCATGATCCGTATGTTTCGTCAACGTTAAGACATCCTTAAATGTTTTTGGGACTCTACCAAAAGATATCTTAACCATCTCATGGACATAAAAATAAGGGTTTTCGTTTTCACAGAGAAAGTGGTTCAATCTCTATATATACAATTGAGCAGTTTCATGCAGACTTAGCTGTTACAAGCGTACAGTATTCATGAAAAAGAGAGTAACATATAACACACTACAACATTCATAAAACTTCGCTACAAGTCTTTTCCCTACAGATATTGACCCTACGTGAGAGGATAGACTTCGTTTTAGCTTGTTGGTCCTGTTCAAATTCTGACTAAAATCAAAATGATGACAACCTCTTGACCTTTGGTACACTCGCAGGTACTACGTTGGTGTAACTTCCTAGAATAAGGTTGATTGACAGAAAATGTTGAGAGGGTTTACATATCCTATAGGTTAACATACACTTGACTATTGTAGATATTTGGTTTTATGTTTTGTATGAGTATACATGTGATGTGAACTAGAAGACAGGGTTAAAATGACAAATGTTCATGGTGGTTGTATAGTGTGATTTGGTGTAAACTTTGTCTTCTTTTGCCCTACTATTTTTCCACATTAATGGTGCATTCTCAAGTTCTTGCAGAAGGTATGTATGTACTCAATCCGTCATTCAACTTATTATAATACTTTTAACAGGTCGTCCTTTGGTACGTGAACAATATCCCTAATTGTGTTTTGCTTCTTGAAGTCTTTTGGTTCCTCTAATTTTTAACAAGAAAACTCACTCTGTTTGTCAACATAAAATTATAGACAAAATCCCAGTGCTTATCATAAGTTCGAATTATATAAGTCTAAATTTAATCTCAGGAATAGGAGTTGTGCATATAGGAAAAGTATTAATTACCACAAAGATCCATATTAGATGAGTAAACAAATGTAAATAATGTTGTGAGATCTAAAGTGTGAGTCGTTTTACTAATAATTATTCCATGGATCAATATTTTCATAGAATAATTGTCGAAAAAAAGATTATAGTAATACTTAAACGATGTGATTTTGAGAGTCATTTAATGGTTTTTTCTCATGTAAACCTATAATTACCTTATACTTTTAGCAAATTAAGAAATGGTCGAACACACATTATAGAAGAGTCCTTGTTCACGTACTAAAAAGATGAAATTTGGTCTTCAATAAGTTTCATGAGCTAGCTTGGAATTATGTGTTTATATGGTCTCCAAATAATAAGTTTCATGAGCTAGCTTGGAATTATGTGTTTATATGGTCTCCAATACTCTCCATGTTCTTGGCAATGTAGTTATGTTGACATTAGAAGTGGAATAGGGAAAGCAGAATTTAGCGATAATTATTATCTTATATATGAATTTTCGAAAACAACTTATTTATTAGTTTATGGTAAAGTTGTATATTATCGGACTATTTTGGACTCTAAGTTTTTGTTTTTTGCTGGAATGTTATTGTTATTGTATTCTATTATATATGAATTAGTTTATGCTGACCAAATAGAATATTTATTCACATAGAATGAAGTTTATGATGTCATAATTCAATTATTACAAGGAACCAGGAAGTAAATGATAGGTACCCAGACCCAAAAGCTGAACAGGGTGTTTTTATATTTTTCTCAAAAATAAAACCTAGATTTTATAGTTGCCTAATAAACTAAGCCAAATCAAACATACTTATAAGGAAGAGGAAATAAACATATTTATTAACTATTTTTCTTTAAAAAATCATTAATATATTAAACAATCACATATACATTGTCATAAATACATTATATATATATATATATAGAAAACTTCATGATTAATGCATTACATATTATTATTAGTCATTGAACTTAGATTAATGACTTCAAAACTTTTGAGAGGTTAAATCTAGATTTATTTCTTCTCAAGTTGTCATAAGACGATTGGAGTTCCTTGAATTGTTTCATAACCTAATCACTTAAAGAGTCTTGTTACTGTAATTTTGCTTTCATTTCAACCAAGTCATTGATAACTTCATCAAAACTTGTTTCCAAAGTCAACACTTATCATAAATAATACCTAATATTGAATTTAAACTATTGTGACATTTTAGTGTATCATTTGCACAAAATTGCTTTCACAAATCTTAGTATTTGAAGAAGACCTTTCTTGTTTTTGACTCTCTCTTCTTTCTTTATGCAGTTTTTCTCCCTATTCTCACCTCCTCGATAGAGCCAACCCGAAATACTATTTCTTAGAATACAAATAGCTTCATTAATAGATATACAAAATTAAAATCATAAAAATACCCATAGTCAAGATTGAGAGACCTAAGTTCTGATACTAATATGTCAGCTTCTTGAAAGATATTACACAGCAATCACATATAATATAGTAATAACTAGATTTATGATATTGTTTGATATATTGAATATACACAATTTCATAACTAGAACATTTTTATATCATTAAGAGACAATAAACTTAATTAGATTAACGAATTACACTTTCTTAATGTATTGAATCTATATTAATAAATCATATTCAATGTTAGACTACTTCCTATATTTTTAATTGTTGGCTTCTCAAATAAATGTTTAAAAGGAAATAAAACAAAAGCCTGAAACTCTGAAAAGATGGAAAGACATTTGTTAGAATATCCTATATTGACTAAACATAAAAATGTTAAAGAGTTTATAAGTGATAAGGGTGATCAACTATCCAAATGACTAATTTTAGTCATTTGACAATGATTGACCCAAATTCAATTCTTATGAATGGGCTCTACACTCTACCCATATTAAAATTTCTAATATGGTATCAGAGTAAGTTTGGTCCAGATTATTGATTTCTTGATTGTTCGTTTGGATATCCAGTCCTAGCGATCTGGTTCGATTACCACTGCATTTATTTCAAGTGACAACTGGATGTTCAGTTCCAGTTGCACTTGAGGGAAAGTGTTATAATATCCCACATTAACTAAACATGAAAATGTTAAAGGGTTTATAAGTGGTCAGAGTAAACTATCCAAATGACTAGTTCTAGTCATTTTAACAATGATTAATCCAAGCTCAATCTTTATTAATGGACTCTACATTCTACCCATATTAAAAATTCTAATAACATTTTCAACGTGAAACATTTGGAGATGTTAGCCCTAGGCCTTCACTTTAACTTTTAGAGGATTTAGCTATGTTAGAAATGTAAGTAGTTCAAGATACTATGCCAGGATATGGAGGAACAAAAGTGTTTTAAGTTCTTCTGGACTTCTGTTTAGATCTATCTAAAAGGGATCTTAAAAAAAAAGAAATTTTAATTGTTATTTATGGTTGAACAGCATGGAAAAGATACTTGAACGTTATGAAAGATATTCGTATGCTGAGAGGCAACTTGTTGCTAATGATCTTGATTCACAGGTACTTTTCTCGAACTTTTATCTTGTTTTATGATTGTTATGAGAACTGGAAATGCTTGTGATGAACATGTCATATATATCCAACTTCAACCCTTATGCAGGGAAATTGGATTCTGGAGTACAATAGGCTCAAGGCAAAGGTTGAACTTCTTCAAAGAAACTGCAGGTACTGCCTACGAACTCATACTAACTTTTTAAGATCGATTTGTTCCTAAATTCTCGAACTTTAACAGGCATTATTTGGGAGAAGATCTAGACTCACTGAGTCTGAAAGAACTTCAAAACTTGGAGCAACAACTTGATGTTGCTCTTAAGAACATTCGATCCAGAAAGGTAAGTATATGGCAGACTTGAGTATGCTTAATTGAAATCTATCTTTTTTTTTTTTTAAGTTATTGAACTCGTGCCCTCTCCTGTAGAACCAACTGATGTACGAGTCAATTTCTGAGCTCCAAAGAAAGGTGAGAATATCGTACTTCAATTGATTTCAAGTCACTGATCACTAGACAGAGGAAAGTAAATGTATGATTTTCAAATGTAATTTATAATTTTAAATTTTAAATAAAAAAGATTTATCATAAAATATCACTGTTCAAGTAATAGGGTGAAAATTTTTCTTTCATCTTTTTCTAAGTATGTTAGCTTAGATATAGCTTAGATAGCTTAGCATCCATGATTCACATTAAGAATGGAGTTTAGTGATTGATTAGCAAGTAATCAAGAACTGCAAATCAACATTTGGGCTTTTGTGCAGGAGAAGGCGATACAGGAGCAAAACAACATCCTAGCAAAGCAGGTGAAAATGCTTTGATGTTTCGTGCAGACTCTATATGACAATCTTTTTGAACTTCAAGACCCTATAAAGCTTTGGTAATGGAACTTAACTGAAGACTCCATTTTCTTCTGGTATATATGTAGATCAAGGAGAAGGAAAAGGCAGCGGCAGAGCAAGCTCTCTGGGACCAACAAAACCATGGCCCTACTACTGTGTCACCGTTCCTTCTACCACAGCCTACACTTCCATGCCTAAACATCGGGTAATCACATACATGCACACTATGTTTTGTGTTTGCACATATATAGGGTTTAAACAGCACTTGAAACTGGTTTCTATGGAGGTCTCGTTTTTTTTTTCCTTGCCCACCAAGTGACTAGAATGTTTGGAACACAATGCAGCGGCACTTACCAGGAAGAAACTCCAGAGGCGAGGAGGAATGATCTTGACCTAACTCTCGAACCGATTTACTCGTGTCACCTTGGTTGCTTCGCTGCATGATTTCCTTGAAGAAGATAAACCACTTTGTCAGCTAGCAAGGTCAAGGTTTTAGTTTTTGAGGATATGGGCATTAAAGAATATAGTTAACCTAAACGTGAAAGAGACATGAGAAATCAACTGATATGATTCATGCTCTTACTCACTATCATCATCTGACATAAGATCAAGCTAGTGTGTGTCTTGCTGGTAAATATATATTTCCTATATATATGTTGGAATATGATATGTTGGATATTTTTTATTTTACTTCTCCTTTATTAAAGCCTTCATGTCTGTGATATATAGTGTTTCTGATATTGTGTCTAGTACTTGGAAATGACTTGTTTTGGCATTGGCATATCTGTACAAGCGATCTTTTGCTGTTACAAACTAAGTACTTATCACTGCACCATGAGAAGCCATGACGAACTCTTCTTAGTTTTTGCATGAGAATGTTGCCAGAAAAAGTACTACCGAGATGATATTACTACACAACTTTGAAACAGTAAGGAACAATTTGAATTCAGTAGGCTTTTGGGGAAATGGAGAGCTATTATATTCTTTACTGAAACCAAAAAACTTAGTGAGGAAGTGATTGTTGCAGTTGAAAAAGTACTGACTAGACTTGAGAGAAACCTTCAAGATTAATGAGTAGGTCATGGTCTCTCTTTAGTTAGGAGGTTTAGGTGTTACAGAAGGTTTCAGGCTAGGAAATGACTCTGAGTGATGCAATTTATTCTTGTGAACAGACCATATAGGGAGACTAGCAGGTATAAGTTGTTTCTTATATATTTGTGATATATAGGACATATGTGAAAGTATATTTAAGTAAAGAGGTAAAATAAATAGTAAAAAAAGTAGGAGAAAAAAAGCAAAGAAAAAAGCAAAGGGAAATCCTTAGAGAAAGATATACAAAAATCAAATAGTAGGTTAAGAAGTTATTTATAACTTTGTAGATTACATTATGAAGTAGCAACGTTAATTAATCGATCATTAGCAAAAATTACATGCTTAGGTTGTTTTAGATATGAAAAGTTTCGATTCTAAAATTCTCACTCTCACTCTTTTTCTCTTTTTCTTCCTTACTTCTCTATTTGTATTTTAAAGGCAAAATCATAGCTAATTATACATTTATTATAAGTCATACAAAATTTCACAACAGAAAGTAGCTAGATCGTTGTCCGTTTCAAATACATAGCTAAGAGAGTTAAGCAAATTTAGGTTACTAATTCCTTTGTTATGGGAAATATATGAATAATATCTACATAATTCTTGTTGATTTTCTAGAGCAAGTTATCAAGAATTTAATTCACCAATATGCAATAAAATTGCTAATAAAGTTACATAAAAAAAGTTAGAAAATTTTTTCTTTAGTATTTTTCCATACAAAGGTGAAGGAAGTGAAACATGTAATTGGTCTAAACTAATATAGGATGAAAACTGAGACCTCACGTTGAGCCATGATAGTCCAATATTTCAGGAGGAAGTATTGTTGGTTTCATAATTTTGAATTTTTGACTACGAAACTCGCCAAGTGCTAATTTCTATCGACTTAACACATATAATTTATTAAAATATATGAAGTCTCGGTTCTCAACTCAGCAGCACAAGCCGCAAGCATTTTCTTCCTTTATTGTTAAAGTTGTTATTTTTTGTCTCCGTCGTACATATTTCGTATCATTAGTAACGATGAGTTGTACAAAGTTTTTTTATTTTTATATTTCCAGCACACCATGTACGTGAAAACCTTGTATGTATTGAAGCTTCTGTACACGTTGAAATATATGAGAAATTTTCTCATCCATTGCGTATTTCCTTCTGCTTCTAAACCCTTTACTGCATTACTTTCTATTCTATTCATGGTATCTGAGCCTGTTTCTTGAATCTGTGAATTTTACCTACCCCTATTTTTGAAACTCAATCACTTGTTTTATTTTTCTTCATGGCTAATGTTGATGAAGTTGTCGACCCCGCAAATAGACCCACAAACATGCCTCAAAATTTCGATGATCCTTTGTTCTTACAAGGATCTAATAACCCAGGAATGACTCTTGTAACCGTGTTGCTTAATGATAACAATTTTCTCACATGGAACAGATCAATGAAGAGAGCTTTAGCAGCTAAGAACAAGCTGGGATTTATTAGTGGTACTATAATAGAACCGACAGATGAATCTACTCGATCAAAATGGAGAAGGGTGGATGAAATGATTAGCTCGTGGATAATTAGTTCCATGCAGAAGGATATAACAGAAACTTTTATTTACTCCACTTCTGCAAGAAAACTCTAGCAAAAATTAGAGGAACAATTTGGTGAGAGCAATGGCCCTCAGATTTACCAGATTCAAAGACAGATTTCTTCTACGGAGTAAGGTAATTCCTCTGTTGTCATGTATTACAGTAAAATGAAGAAACTATGGGAAGAGCTGAATGTGTTACAGCCTATTCCATAATGTTCTTGTGGCGCTATGAGAGAATGCACTTGTGATGCTGTTGGAGACTTTCTGGACATTATATCTCAGACAAAACTTATGCAATTTCTCAGAGGTTTAAATGAAAGTTATGATAATGTTAGGAGCCAAATCTTAGTTCTGGAACCAATGCCTTCAGTTAATAAAGCCTATTAAATGATTTTGCGGGTAGAGAAACAGAAGAATGTGCAAACAAATTTCTCAGAAAATGCTGAAATGAATGCTATGATGGTTAAAGGAATGAGATTTGGAGCTGATGGCCACCAAAATAATTCATATAAGAAAAGAGAGTTACAGAAGAAAGATGATAGAAGCTGTGATTATTGCAAGGGAGGAGGACATACCAAGGATACTTTTTTTAAACTTTATGGGTATCCAGATTGGTATAAACAACTGAAAAAGGACAGACATGCAAAAGGGCAAGTTAACATGGTTAACAATCCTCTTCAAGATAACCATAGTGATGACGTGAAAGAATCAGTGATGAAGTGGTCACCTGCAATCACAGAGATGCTTCAACAGGAAATTGCTAAGATTTTGAAGGGAACGCAGGTGGTAATACCAGAATAAGTGAACTTTGCCCAACTCTCGAATTTTGCAGGTAATTCTGTTCTTGAACCTATATCTGATGAACATAAAGATGAATGAATTGTGGATACTGGTGCAACTAATCATATACGTGCATTTAAACATTCATTCACCTTACAAAAACCTTTAACCAGAAAAATTTTTGTTCATCTACCTAAAGGAACTATCAAACAAGTTAAGTCATATGGAGATGTGATTCTGTATGATAATGTGAAGTTGAAAAATGCTCTATATATCCCTGGTTTTAAACACAACCTACTGTCAGTGAGTAAACTAGCTGAAAGGGAATTCTTATATTGTAGAGTTTACCCAAAGTTCTGCATTTTTCAGGACCTGAAGACTAATAGATTTCTTGGAGTGCGAAAATTGAAGGGAAACCTATACATACTTGATTCTAGTTCCTTCACACCAGAAGTTATCCATAGATACTGCAACTTTCTCACCTAGTACCTAGAGGAGACAATGTTTGTTGCTTGAATAATGTAGTTGATGTAAATGTTCCCACTTGGCATCAAAGATTGGGATATCCTTCAGACATTGTGCTTAAGCATTTACCTTTTATGAAAGGAATCGAATTTTCTGTTGATTGCAATATTTGTCCCCTTACAAAACAAACCAGATTACCTTTTCCATAAAGTAGCAACTGATGGGAAATCGGGTTTGGATCTGATCCGACCGCAGCGGAATAATCACGAAACTTTTTTGTGATTTTTGATTTCCCGAAAACCAAGATCTATTTAATTCTATAAAATGATTAACACGAATCATAATAAAGCAAAATTTAATTCGTACCTTATTCCGAAGCTTGAACTTTATCTTGATGCATCCCTCAAACCGTTTTCGAAACCGATCCGTCTCAACCACCGTAACCGCACAAGTGTCCCGCCTCTAACGGTATCCACAGAACGAATTGAGAGAACTCTGTAACACTTACAGAGAGGGTTAAGCATGAAGT
>JANQBM010000001.1:1314080-1325101 GCA_025594535.1 Erythroxylum domingense | reverse complement strand
CTGTAGTGTCCGTCTTGCGTTGTTCTTGTTTGATTCTTCTTCGTTAACAAGCTTCGATATGTACCTAATCTTGTGAATGACTCCAGGAGTAATTTCAGTTAGGGAACTCTAGTAAGAAAACTAGCAATTAAACAGGTTTGACAATCCAGATTCAAGATTTTGGTATTTGAGGTAAGGATCAGTGCAAAAATAAATCTTCACAGCATCAGCTATATATCCAAATTCTGATGATATGTTTGTTCTTTCCTGAAATGTTGACTTTCAAGACAAAGAATGAGAGATTTCATGTTTCAAATTCATCACCTGTCATGACAAGGCTAAGATAGGCAGATTGTGTTACCAAAACTCAGAAGCTACAGCAATCCAACAATTATATTAGCATCCTCACGCACACGATTGAGATTTCGGATAGCAAAAGAATTGCAGACTACATCAAGCTGTGACATTTGCTTCTTATCTTAATTTTTACTCAATTACAGTAAACGCGAGACACCGTGAAGTGTGAAGCTCTAGAAAATGGAGCTTTTTTGAGGCTGTTCAAGTCGTGGAAAATTCGTGATTTATTAACGATAAGCGATTCGTCGGAGTCGTTGTTCTTCCGGTGAGTTGATGGAGATTTGATTGATTAAAGCCAAATCCAAACACTGAACTTTAGTAGCTTGGTAAGAGAGAAAGTTTGGTAGCCGGGAGATCGAGGCCCGGGTTTGACCATTGAAGCAGAAGATTCTGACCTTGGGGCAGGAACTTGAAGATCTCCTTGACTATGTTGGTTCGGGCAAGTATACTCTGCCTGATAGCTCCTCAAGTTAACATACTGAAATAAAATAAAATTGCAGACTACGTCAAGCTGTGTCATTTGCTTCTTATCTTAATTTTTACAAATAAGGTACTCTTCATGGAAGTCTACATCCCAAATCTACAGATGCTTCAAACATGAATTTATAATCATAAGTCAACATGCATGACAAGTACATTATTCCAAAAAATTAAGATAAGAAGCAAATGACACAGCTTGATGTAGTCTGCAATTCTTTTACTGTCCGAAATCTCAATCATGTGAGTGAGGATACTAATATAATTGTTGGATTGCTTTAGCTTCTGAGTTTTGGTAACACAATCTGCCTATCTTAGCCTTGTCACGACAGACGATGAATTTGAAACATGAAATCTCTCGTTCTTTGTCTTGAAAGTCAACATTTCAGGAAGAACAAACATATCTTCAGAATTTGGATATATAGGTGATGCTGTAAAGATTTAATTTTTGCACTGATCCTTACCTCAAATACCAAAATCTTGAATCTGGATTGTCAAATCTGTTTAATTGCTAGTTTTCTTCCCAGAGTTCCCTAACTGAAATTACTCCTGGAATCTTTCACAAGATCAGGTACATATCGAAGCTGACGTGTTGATGGGGTTTCTGTCAGACATTTCTATGTTATTTAAATGAGACTATTTTGCACACTTGCAGAGCAAAACTTGATATCACTAAGATTAGAAGACTATTTTGGCATGAGGTGCCATTGCTTCGGAAGGTAATGTCAGATTTGTTAGTTGTGTTTATCTTAACATCATTAGCCTTCACTTCTCAAAACCTGAGCAGATACTTTTCAGAAAAAATGAGTTCTGCATGACAATGTTCAGTAGAAACTCAAAAGCTGATAAACACATTAATAGTTTGGTTTTCATAATTTATTTAAGCAGAGTTTATGTTCTGATTTACAATGCCTCTAGCATGACTTGAACTCCATGTTGTGGACACATAGTGAGAATCTGAACCGGCAAGTGGATGTAATTAGGTGACAACGTGAACCTGTAATGCTGCAGAATCATTGCCAGAACAATCTTCATTTCTGTCATTGCAAAGTTTAATCCAACACAGATTCGAGGTCCCAAACCAAATGGTAGAAATGCAGAGTTATTGTTATTTGTAGCATTAGCCAGGCCTTTAACAAATCTTTCAGGTTTGAAAAGATGAACATCGTCTCCTCATATCTGAGGGTCATAGTGAAGTGCAAGATTTGAGATGTAGACTTCCATTTTTGCTGGAACCACCAGGTTTCCTAATCTAACTTCCTTTTGGGCCTCCCTTGTTATGTTAAAAACAGGTGGATATAGCCTGAGAGATTCATTTATGATCATGCTCATCTACAAGCCAAAAGATCATAAAATTGGAATTCAGAGAAAAAAAAAGCTCAATGTGATCACAGATTGAAAAATTGGTAGTAGAAGAACAATCCAAGTAAAATGTTTCTTACAATCTTCAGCTTTCCAATGCCATCTGCTGTTGGATTTTGGTGGCCAAACTGTTGAAGAACCTCTTCCCTTGCTTTGTCTTGCCAATCTTTGAAAATGGCCATCAGAAGAACAGTCCACGTAAGGCCACTTGCTGTGGTTTCTTGTCCAGCAATATAAAAATTCTTACACTCATCAATCAAGTCATCTATTGATATCTTCGTAGTCTGATCAGGATCAACATAAGCTTTGAGAAGTAGTCCGAGAAAGTCTCTTTCGGAGCAATTAGGTTCATCTTTTGTTTCCTGGATTTCTCTTTTCTTTATAATTCCTATTATGGCTTCTCTTACCCCTTGCTGGATCTTCTCAAATTCAATATCATCCCTTGTTCTGAAAATTTCTCTGCCAACAATGGAGAGTGAAAAATTTTACATTATTTTACAGATCAAAAGAAGAATAGAGCAGAAAATTACCTAATCCCTGGAATCCCAACTTTGAAATGATTTCTTCCTACTATGCTTATCATCTTCATTAACATGTCAAAAATCCTCCCCCCTTCTTGATAGCTGCTTCCAAAAGCTGTCCTGGAAATCACTTCTGATGTCAAAACCTTGAACTCCTTGAAGACATCAATCTCCTTTCCTCCATTGTATCTCCATCCTTTAAGCATCATCTCTACACTTGAAATTATTGCTGGAACCATCCCCTACAAAAGGATCCATTTACCAGTTCTGCTATGAATGGCTTAGCAGCAGCAAGTTTTTGTGGTATAAACATGAACTTACTCTCAATCCTTCTGCATGGAACGCATGATTTGCAAGCTTACGCATCTTCAACCATTTTTCACCTCTAGATAAGACAAGCCCGTCTCCTAATAATCTCTGAACGTATTCATAGTATTCCACTTTGCAGAACACCTCTTCTTTACTGTTCATTATCTCTTTAACAAGCTCAGGTTCAGTGATCACCAGTTGAGGTCGAGTACCATACCAGAAAAGGAAGTTCATCCCTGTTAGAATTTGTGTAGATCCCAATTACAATCCAAGACTGATGTTGCTGAAATATCAGATTAAAAGTATTGTTCTTACCATAGAGTTTGATCCATGAATAAATGTGTGGTTGGATTCTTGGCAGCATTACATGTGTTAATTCTATAGGATAGTTCCTGGTTTCCTCCCTCATTTTGGATATCTCTTTGGTGTTTCCATGGAGGAATTTGTAAGAAGGGCCTTGTATCCCTTGAGACCTCATCACCGATTGTGTCTGAATTGGGGCTAACCATACTTTGTTGATGAACTTGATGACAATGTAGAGAAAATACAGAAACAAGCAAGTTAAGAAATAGCTTACAAGGTTTTGCATCTGCACTAGCATGGACTATAAACTGAAAACCCTGATAAACTGAAAACTCTATGATTGCAGGTAGACCTTATCCTTTAAAGGGCTTCCATGAATGACTTCATCTAGAGTTTGGCTTTTTATGGCAAGAACTTTGTTAACTTTCTTTATAAAGATTCTTGAACAAGACCTTGCAATGTATCACTACAATTGTTTAATGAAAGCAGGTTTAGACTTTATCAACAGGTTCGTCATAAAAAAAATAATCTCTTCTGTTGGTTTATTATGCTTTAAAATATGAAGTTTGGCCGACTATATTGTCCAATACATTTGGAATTTCTCAACTATGATCAGACACCAACAAAAGGGGCTATCACACCAATCCTTTCAAAGAATATTATTTCTATGCAAATTCTGTATTTTACTATATAGATGGGAATTCTGAATGATTTTCCAAAATATACAAACAACTTTATTTGTTTCTTGGTGAGGAGTGTATTTTTAGGAGTTGAATCATAGTAGCAGGTCCTAATCAGTGAGATTCCGGTGGCACAACCATGGATCCTACACATCGGCTGTATTATCATTGAGATGCCATTGATGGAACAAGGTGTGAGTGACATCATTTGGGATGAATTATGATAACAATTAACAAGTTACAGCTTCTGGTTAATGGGATGCCTAGAGTTTCATAAGTTGAAAAGTTTGAAGTGTCGAGAGCAACCAATGGATCAATCTCTTAAGATTCTAATTTGCAATGCCTCAAGCATGATTTGCAGACCATTTTGTATGAAAACCTGAACTGGTGTCTGTACATACTTTGGTGAAAATGAAAATCTGCAGCTCTGCAGAATTGTTGAAATCGCATTCTTGATATCTGTAAGACTGAAAATTCAAGCGAACATCAGTTTGACGTCCCAAAACAGATGGAAGAAACGCAGACTTACTATGATTTGTGACCTTAGCCATCCCTTCAGATATTATGATTCTTCAATTAGTCTACACCAAGCCCTGCTTAACACAAGAAAGTTGAACCATACTTCTTGGTTGAAGTTAAACTCCTGAACTGTATACTCAGATCTTCTAAAATATAAACAGAAAAGAAATACAGAAACTATCAACAATGAAAATTTCACAGCTGCTGTGACAGAATCGGATTTATCAGGTTCACTAGATACAAGTACATTGACATAGTTATTCTTACCTGTCCATACAAACTTGATTGTACATTAGATAAGGTAATTACATTGCTGTATTAAATATGTTACATTCAAGCTTCATCCGAATGATCGATTGTGTGCCTTAAATGAATTAAACGAGCATACAAATTAAAGCTTCAGCAATCAGGCCTTGTTTATTACTGTGTTTACTTCCTTTTTTTTTTTTTTTCTCAGCCTCTGGAGCATGATTTGAAGCCCATATTGTGGGCACATTCCTATGAGGGCGACCGGTGAGTGGAGATAAGATGGTGAATTGAAAGAGTAAACCTGTAGCGCTGCAGAATCATTGCAAGAGCAATCTTTGTTTCAGAAATTGCAAAATTCATGCCTACACAAGATCGAGGTCCCAAACCAAATGCCAGAAAGGCAGAGGCATTATTGTTAGAAGCTTTAGCTACTCCTCCTTCAAACCTTTTTGGCCTAAAATGGTGGACGTCATCTCCCCAGATTTGAGGATCAGAGTGCAGTGCTAGTACTGGATAAGGATTTCCATATCAGCTGGAACTATTAGCTTTACTTATCTCGATCCCCTTTGGACTTCTCGTCTAGTAACCGGAATTGGTGGATATAGTCAGAGAGATTCATGGATAGTCATGTTCATCTACAAGCAGCAAGGTAGAGACTTTAGAGTGAATCATAAATGACATAAAATTCATTGGACAAGGGATTTTCCTTACAGCCTTCAATTTTGCAATCCCTTCAGGGCTTGGAACTTTTCTGCCAAATTGTTCCAGGACTTCCTCCCTCACTTTTTCCTGCCAATCTGTGTTAATTGCCAGAAGAAAGATCTGCCAGGTGAGCGCACAAGTGCTTGTCTCCTGTCCTCCAAGATAGAAGTTCCTGCACTCATCAATCAAGTCATCTAATGTTATTTGCTTGGCCTTGTCAGATTCATGATATAACTTCATAAGCTGTCCGAGGAAGTCATCTCCATAGAAACCTGCTTGTCCCCTCCTAGCCTCCTCCTCGCTTTTCTTCACCAGCTCTATGATGCATTTTCTTTGTCCTTATGTATGTTTGCCTGATGCAGTATCATCTGTTGTTCTGAAGATTTTTCTGCAACAGTAACATCATATCAGCTTAGAAGTTAGAAGTGTTAAATTACCAAAAAAAAAAAACTCAAACTTTGCTCAATTTTGCAATTATAGCATGAACTTCAAAACGTAATATTAAAATGCTCAACTTTCAATTTTTTTTTAATTCTAGCCCTATGTTAGTGTCTCCGTTGAGTTTGTTGAACCAAATCAAATTATGCAGCTCCGACAATCTCACACTTTGATTTCAATGTTTCTCTTCATTTTCTAATTATTCTCTTGACACTCTTATCTTTCGATTTTCAGATTATGTAGCCTTGACGTCCACACACTAAGGGTATTGAGAGAATGAACTAAAAACAAAGTACTTGCTGGTACAGTACGCTGGAATGCGAAAGTAGGTTGGAGCGTCGAAAAAATAAACAGAAAACAAAGAGCTGAGGGCGTAGGGAGAACAAATAGATAAAGAAAGGCTAAGGCTGCATAAACTGATTTAGGGATTTCATTTTTAACAACGATGTCGTTCATTAATCTTCATTTATTGTATTAATTTTGACTGGCATGTATTAATAGTTAGGGTTTCTAAAGTCGGCCTAGCATTGAAAAAAATCGAAAGTTTAAACATTTTATTATCACTTTTTGAAGATTGGATTATAATTGCAAATTTGAGCAAACTTTGAGTTTTTTTTTTGTAATTAAGTCATGTTAGAATATATATGTTTGAGCAAGAAGAGACAGATTAGACAGAAAGCTCACATAAGTTCAGGACTTTTACTTGCATTAGGATTTCTTCCAATAATCATAACCATCTGCATCAGCATCTCGAATATTTTATGTCCTTCCTAGTAGCTGCTTCCAAAAGCTGTCCTGGAAATTGTTTCCGATTTAAGAACTTTGTGTTAGGATATATTATATATATATATCTTTTGTTTTGGCTTTTTATTTATTTTAATTGGACATACAACATTCAAGTGTTGGAACTAAAGTGGAACACTTGTATTTAGATTTAAGTGAGATTGTTTATTGAGATGATTGTGTTTTAAATGGATACAAAGAGATCTGCATATTATCTTCCTAGTTGGTGTGGAAGTCCTCTTGATTTAAGCCATGTGTGTGCAGATTCTCTTATGAAGGATTAGGTTATTTTCCTAGTTGGTTTAGAAGTCTTCTTGGTTGAAGACACGTGGATGTAGACTCTATTATGCAAGTGTTGAGTTTCGGCTGAAAGTTGAGTCACGTATGTTGAGTAGCGTGGGTGTGTGATTTTCGGCATTGAAGATTTCTTGGTCTGATATTTTTGGTGTGTGAGATAACGTAGCTTTAGATTTTTTTTGTTTTGTGTGTGTTCTGCGTGGGTGTTACGAATTGATTGGGAAAACTCTGGAGTGGGCTGCACACGATAATTTCGTCTCTCATTGATGGTTATTGGTTCTGTTCTTTTTGGGCTGCTAGTTGCGTAGACTAAGGCATGTTGAAGTTTTGGTTGCGGTAGAGTGGGATGTGTTTTTCTGATTTGAAGGTGCAACACGCCATCATCATTTCTAGTGGGCAGCACACGTTGATTTGGTCTCTTTTCTGTGGCTGTTGATTGCGCACACTGCACAGTCCGCACCTTATTGTTCAGCAAGCAGAAACTTGTCATGAGATATATATGCAGTGAGTTTGTGCGGCAGTGGGTGATACACGTTTTCTTTTTGGGAGCACAGTGATCAATGTCTGTGAAGAACGTTTATTGCCGTGATATTTGGAAGAGACAAATCTATAGGAAAGTCTTGTTTTAATCTCAAGTATTTTGTTACTAAATTTTATGTTGAATAAATTCTTGAGATATTTTTAGTTGTTATTGTTTTGAGTGAAAGTAGGTAGAAAAATCCTCTGACGAGGTTAGCATGAGTCGGTCGTGTTATCGGGTGTGAAAGTCTTTCACGGGTAGTTAGGTTGAGAGATAGTTGCAGAAATTGAGAGGTGTTGTGTTAAATCAATTATGTGTAATTCTATTAAACTCCTGTGAAAGTGATTAAGCTGGGTAAAGGCCCCGCAGACGTAGGCCAAGTGTGTCGAACTACGTTATCAAATTTCGACGTCTTCTCGTTGTGTTGATTTTATTTGTTTTATTTTATTCACGCCAAAGACGTTTGCGGAAAATATAGAATTGATTAACCCTCTAAAATTTTTCATTTGGTATTAGAGGCAAGGTCGCCGATTTAGAACTTGGTAGCAAGTTGGTAGAGATCCTAGACTCACAGATATGGCAACGAGAGAGGGTGCATCAATTACTAGACCGTCACTATTGGATGGATCTAATTACCCAGCATAGAAATCCCGGATGAAAGTCTTCATTCAAGCACAGGGAACGAGAGCCTGGCAGTCGATAGAATACAGTTGGACACATCCTATGATTACCGATGATAAAGGAGATGCAGTTAAGAAAGACCCATATGAATCGACGAGAATGGAAGAGGAAAGTGCACTGGGAAATTCACAAGCAATGCATGCAATATTCAGTGATGTTGATGAAGGACGCTTCGCAATAATTTTAGCATGTGAAATGGCAAAAGAAGCGTGGGATGCGTTGCAAACCATTCATGAAAGATCAAAATCTGTGAAAGCATCGAAATTATAAATGCTAGCAGTGCGATTTGAAGAGATAAAGATGGATGAGCATGAGATCATTGGTGAATTTCACGAAAAATTAAGAGACATTGTAAATCAAGCTCATCAACTGGGAAAGAGGTACTCTAATGTGAAATTGGTCAAGAAAACTCTGAGATCGCTACCACCAAGATTTATCCCGAAAATTGCAACAATAGAGGAGGCTCACGATATTGATACTCTATCATTAGAAAAGGTTATCGAAATTTTCACAAATTTTGAGATGAATCTGAAAAAACGAAAGGGGTAGTCATTTTGCAAACTTTCCAATTTATTCCTAGCAAACAAATAATATCAAAAAATTTAAAAGAACCAAAAATAAATCAAGATCAAGATTTGTTAACGCATTTCGGCACTGCTTGCCTACGTCTGCGGAGCCCTCACCTAGCTTAATCACTTTCACGAAAGTACAATAAAATTACTCAAGGCTTTATTGAGTCGACACCACTCAACCCTTGACATTATCACTCAACCTCACTTTCCGTGAAAGAATTTCACACCTAATAGTACGACAGTCTCGTACTAACCTCGACAGAGGATTTTCTCAATAGTATTTGATAATAAAGATATGAAATAAACATCTCAAGTGATTAAACAATAACCAACATAAACAAAGATAACACTTGAGATAAAAAGTAACTCCCCTAAATATGTCGCTTCATCAACAAAAGAACGGGAAGTTAACCATCGAAAGATTTGCAGTGAGGCTTCAATATCTTCACTAAAAATCCTTGGAGCATAGAATGTTTATACCAACAAAGCTACCACTCTCGTACAAGACGATCTCCAAGTTGTTGATGTTCTCTTTTTCATAACTCCATTAAACAGAGAGGTTGGTGGCCTTAACTAACCATGCAACAGCCCAAAACCAGTTTGTTCTCGTAGCCACTAAAATCACAATAAAAAAGGGCACACACAAGGTACTCGTCCACTACACTGTTTTATATCAAAATCAACCACGCAAGATGCCCTTGGCATACACAAGGTCCTTGTCCACTACGCTATTTTTTTATCAAAATCAACCATACAAGATGCCCTTCTACTATAGATAGAGACATGCACACATCAATTAGTAAAAGCCCTTCATAAAACACGCAAGTCAACTTGCCTTTATCTTATATCCCCAAAATCACGTAAGCTTCCTTTCTTTCGTATGTAATTAATGCTCACAACACTCTTCATTAAACCAACACCAACGCAGTCCAAGGTGAGATGACCAATCAATACTAGAGTCCCACACTAACACTCCAAAAGATAAAAACGCAGCTGATAAAAAAACACACGTACACCACCAGCTATATGTTTTTCACACACTCAAAACCACACTCTTGTAGATAGACTTCTACTTTAATTAGGAGATGTGCACAATCCCACTTAAATTCAAAAACGCAACAACCTCATCCTTTTAATTTCATCAATCTACAAAATCAGCAAATCCATCAGTAATTTCCAACATATCCAATTATCTTATATGTCCAATTTAAAATGTCAAAACCAAACAAAGAATATATATAATATATTCTAACAATCTCCCCCTTTTTGGCAATTTTGTCACAACTCTAGAACTCCACATAAATAATCATAATTGGAAATATAAATATGAAATTCACAATGCTTCCCCTTAATCAAATATCAAGTTCCAAAGAACATCACAATTATCTAAATGTCTGCCCCTTAAGACAAAAAGATGCCTAAAAGCAAGACGGATAATCACACATATCTTGAAATCTCCCCCTGAATGGAACATTCATCATAAACAATCTCGTGTCTTCCCCTTGGGATAAAAAAAAACATAATCATAATAATCACCAATAGATGCAGCAAAAGAATCATAAGTACGCCAAGATGATAATTTACCACCATTCAAAACACATGCCAACATATCACTGCTTACTTCAATTTCATCTTCATCAGACTGATCAAATTCATAAACCCAAGCAATGAACTATAAGTGTTGTCAATATAGTGAGAGAGAGAGATACCCAAGAGAGAGACACACTGATGAGAGAGCTGAGGAGTCATCGGTAGAGCCAAAAAGAAGTCACAAAAGAAACTACTAAAAATATGAGACAACTATAGCAGCATAAAAAATTAAAGAAGAACTAAAGAAAACATTTTTTTTACTTTTCTTTTCCTTTTTTTTGTTTTTTTAATACAAAAAAATACTTCAAAAATGTAAAGCACACTGTCCCTGTGCCCTTCGAAGAATCTCAAACCTGGGCTTATTCCCTGTCTCATTATCTCGATCATCGGTTTCTTCTTCAGAAGTAACTAACTTGTCCTCTGTTTGACCAGTTACTTTACAAATAGTAACTAACTGTAAATCTGTACAATTTCTTGTTTTTTCTTCACTACATTTTTGTGCTTGTACTTGACCCTTTCTAATCCAAGCTTGCTTTGATACCATTGGATGCTGCTAGAAATTTAATGAAGAGCGTCTTGATTTTCAGTTTTAACCCCTTTGAAATATCATTTGTAGTAACTGATAACACCTTGGCCTTATATGCCCAACAACTCCACAAAAATGACATGTGGGTATAAATCT
>JANQBM010000001.1:1292241-1304548 GCA_025594535.1 Erythroxylum domingense | reverse complement strand
GCCTCTATATGAGAACTGATTAATTTTTTTCCTGTAAGTTAAACATATAGAGATAGCCCCAATAAACATATAAAGGATAAATTATTTTTATTTTTATTGAGGGTAATAATGGTATTATATTATCTTTCATTCTCATTAATGCAACAAACCAAACAATATTATTGGTATTAATACAGAAACTCAAGTTACAAACCAAACATCATTTTTTTTATTTTTCATATACCCATCCCTATCCCCTTCTACTATTATACTCATATTCATAGCCAATCCCGTGCTCAAACCAAATGCCTAGTAACTTCTTATTTGACAAATCCAAGAAAACTTTGCACGACACAGTGTCACATGACATGGACACATACTGGGCTTCAATTGGCCCGTATTTGAATTTGGGTGACGCTTACGTGACCTAAGGATTCAACCATCAAATTCTCTGTTCCATTTACTCTATTCCAACCCTATTATATTAAATCTCATTCGTACATTTATGTGAGGTCTACATAAATATATGGACAAGATTTAATAGAACATGATAGGAACACCATAACTGATACAGGAGATCTAACCCCTAGGATTCAAGCATGAAGTGAACGAACTTCTATATTAAAACGAAATCCTCTGTTAAATAATCTTGTGTCAATCTTGTTCCAAACGATCTCATCCACATAAATATGTGGAACCCAAAAAAATTTGTGGATGGGATCGCCTGAAACAGGTTTAGTACAGAATTATAGGTACAGAGAATTTGATCCCCTTCTATACTAAGCAGTTGACGAGTCAAAGAAAACTTTGCATATACAAATTAGAATAATTCAATTTTATGAAAATTGGGGGTAGTTTTATATAAAATTAAAAAAATAGAAAAATATATAAGATTTTAGTTTTAATATATATGTTCTGAAATTACGTACTCCGTACAATGGTTTCTAGTTTTGCAAGGTCTGGAGAAAGTTATAATGTACGTAACCTTCTTTTTGTAGTTTTACAAAAATTGTTGAACCTGTGACTTTATGGTCACAAAAAACTAACTTTACCGATTGCTCCAAAGCTCACTCTCTTTTAATATATATTTTCTATTTTGAAATAAAATTTTCTTATTTTTCAAATTTTTACTATTCCTAAAAATTTTGTGCCATCTTTTCTTAATCATGATAAAATAATTATTATTCCATTTAAAAAATGATTTTATATTTATAATTTTATAATTTTTTTATATTCAAGAATATTACTTATTATTTTTAATTATTACGTATTTCTCAAATGATGAAAAAAATCAGATGAGATTCTAACACTCAAAATTTTGCATTAAAATTCACTTAATGTTAATTATTTTAATATTAAAATTTACGAATAATTCAAATCAAATTTATCATTTTAAATTCCTGAGTTTAATTTGGAGTGTTAATGTCAAAAAGGAATAAAATTTTATCATATATATTTTAAAAAGAATAATAAAGAGCCTGAACTTAGTGTGTTTTAAAGTCATGACTATTTTCGAGTTAGCTTTGTAATTGAGTGATTTCCAACTCGAATTTAGGTTAATTCTCTTCTCTAACTCGAGTAAACCTATTGAAATCTTTTTATATTCACATTTTTTATAAATTGTGAAAAATTGTAGGGGCTAGTAGTTTTGCAAACTTTTCAATTTTACCGTGGTCGTCTCTAGCACAAATAAAAAAAAATCAAAAGCGAAATAATAAATAATACCAGAAATTTGATAACGCAGTTTGACACACCATGCCTATATCTGCAGGGCCCTCACCCAGCTTAATACGTTGACCAAAGTACAATAGATTTACCCATGGCTTTACTGAGCCGACATCACTCAACCCTAAACACTATCTTTCAACCTCACTTCCCATGAAAGTTTTTCACACACAATAATACGACCGACTCATGTTCACCTCGTCAAAGGATTTCTCTAAACAACTTTTAATTAAAAGATAATTAATAAAAATAACTCAAGTGACGAATCAACTAAGAACATGAAACAGAATACGCTTAAGACAAAAAAGAAGACAACTTCCCAATCGGTTCAACTCCTCCAAAATAGATATGAAAATTATTTACCAACTGAAATGATCCACGGCTACTCCAGAATCAAACTATGGCTGCTCAGTTTACAACTGACAAAACATACACGCAGTGCTCAATTAACTTCCAGCTGAAAACCAACGCATAAAGAAAGAGACACTCCCAATCGTATGCTACTCCAACAATCCAATATCAAAAACAAGAGTCCCAAGGTTCTTCCCTCACGTAAATTATCTAGCTTTAATAATTCTAATTAAATCACGTGGGACATGACATACACCATCCACTCAAAAATCAAAAGACGCACATCTATCTTTTCACACACAGCCATCATAGAGATATACACTATACACACCATGAAGAGCCATATACCAACCAGTAAAACCAATTCACTTGATTCCTATCCCAAAAATGCAACAGTGCGCATATCAATCACCAACGTGATAATGTTATACTTTAATTTTGTGTAGGATTCTTTCATAGCTATAAGTGTAGCAACCACATGTCTTTGAATCCAAGTCTAATTAATATCTTATATGTTTAATTAATAAATAAGATGTCAAAACTAAATAAAAAGATATATACTATATATCTTAACAATCTCCCCCCTTTTTGGCATTTTTGTCACAACTCTTAAGCTCTCCCTAAATAACGTAATTGGACATATAAATATCGAATCCACAATGCTCCCCCTCAACAAATCACAGAAGATTAAATACAACTTCAGTTAAGTCTTATCTTCTCCCCCTTTGGGACAACATATGCCAGAAAGACTAATTCAAGGAGCGTCGGGAAAGCATATAACTCGCTGCTTTAAGTGGCGAAGGGCATCAGTAGCCACTTGAATGAGACCTTCAATCCTTTCAATTTCAGTAAAGAGAGCTGCAAGAGGAATGACAGAAGTCATCCCCGAGACATCTGAGGGGCCAAAAGTAGTGTACGGTAAATCCATTACTCGTGGTTGACGAAAAATCCTTGGAGAGATGTTCATCAAGGCCACCAACTCAAGTATACTCGACTCTATCCTAGGAATTTCATTGGCATATAAAAATTGAGAGATTAAACATGGAAAATATAGTAAAGAATGTGACTTACTCTCAATAGCCAATATAGATTCAATAATGAGGCGTTCAAGATTGAATAGCGTCTTAGTACTGATCGTATAAATCAATTTCACCTGTACCATGTAGACAAAAATAACATGTGTGCTCGACATCCAGTCGGTCACAACTAATTTAAATAGCACGAAATACTTTTGGGTAAGCATTGAGGAACGAAGTACAGAGTTAGACAACCATGCAGTCAAATTCCCACTAGTCAGTACCATAGCAATTAAGTCATTTGACACATTCCAATCATCATCATAAAGTAAATCACCAATCAAATTATCAAATCCCAGAAACAGATTGAGTTGAGCAGCGTCAAAACGGGCTACCCGACCCCGCACATATACTGCACTATAAATCGTAGCAGTCTCATTCAGAATATCATAAGATAAATTGCAGTAAAATTCTTTTATCAGATCTGAATCATAGTGCTACGGAAGCAGTGAGGTTTGCAGTAAAAATCGCTCCGATAATAAAGTGTCCAGACTAAGTTGTTGAAATTCCTCTAAGTTGATTGGGCGATTAAGAACAAACCTGACAGTGTTGAGAGTTGCCCATTTCTGTTCAACCGTGGAAGAGTAAGACTTGAAAGAAATCGCAATATCCACTATCAGGCAGATAGAAGAATTACGTCGAGGTGGTCAGATTGATTTCTAAGCCTACACCTTTGTACATTTCTGAGGAGCCATAGGAGGCACAGTTGGTGGAGCAAGTGCTGCAGGAGTCTCATCGGAATCTGAAACAAAGTCTTCAACCATGGATAATATGACCTGAGTAACATCATCATCTAGATCTGGTACTTCTTCTCAAACAGAGGTGGCATCAGGAATATCAATTGGAGACGCAAAAGATGTCTCAGCCCCGGTGAATCTCCTGCCGTGTGTTGAATTGAGTATTAATCGACTGGAATGACATGTTGGAGCTGCTGTCTTCTTTTCTAACATTGAAGGGAACATTTTCTCTTTGTTCTTGTCTATATTTTTCCCCAAAAAAAAGCAAAATCCTAACCAAAATCAATAAATTAAATCAACCATGAAGTGAAAAGAAGCAATATCGTAAAGAGAAGATATGGGTCTTCAATTGAGGTTCACAAATTTCACTTTTACACTGAGTTCAAGGTGGAGAAAGCTTCAATCCAATGTTGTGTGTGCCTTACGAGCTTGAGAGCCAACATATGTAAGAAATAGATGAAGCTTTAGTGGTGATGTCCCTTTAAATCCAACATAAATCCAATGCCCACGATGAAGATGTCTTCAACACAGCTACAGGAGTGATTTGAAGCTTAGGAGTGGACGAATAGAGAGTTGTAACAGAGGCGTTGGTGAGTAGAGAAAGACACCTAGGGATTTTTAATCCCTTGGATGGAAAACTTTTTTTATTTTTTTATTTTTTTAAATAATACATCAATAATATAAAGTACAAAGTCCCAAAGCCCCTCGAAGAAGTTCAAACTTTACTGCATAAAGAGGTTTCGTAAAGATATCTGCCAACTGGTTTTTTGAATATACATATGACAAAGTGACTATTTTGCTTTCCACAAGCTCTCGAATAAAGTGATACCTGAGATCAATATGTTTCATTCTTGAATGTTGAACTGGATTCTTAGAGATATCTACGGCACTCTTGTTATCGCATAAGATAGTCAACAAATTCTTATCAATCCCATAATCTTCTAACATTTGTTTCATTCAAAGAAGTTGTGAACAACAACTACTTGCAGCGATATATTCTGCCTCAGCGATTGATAGTGAGACTGAATTCTACTTCTTGCTAAACCAAGAGATCAAATTGTTTCTTAAAAAGAAACAACCTCCTAAAGTGCTTTTCCGATCGTTAAGTTTTCAACCCCATCATTATATCCAACTAGATAAGATGTTAAGTCAAATGTATACCATATCCCAAAATCAAATGTTCCACTTACATACCTGATAATCCTCTTGACAGCTGTCAGATGTGTTTCTTTCGGGTTGGCTTAATAGCGAGCACATACGCCAACGCTATAACAGATATCAGGCTTACTTGCAGTCAAATATAATAAACTTCCGATCATGCTCCGGTATAGACTGACATCGACACTTTTACCATTCTCATCTCTGTTTAGTTTCATTAAAACACTCATAGGTGTTCTCGCATGTCAGGCATTCTCAAGACTGAACTTCTTAATTAAATTATTGGCATATTTGGTTTGCGATATAAAAATTTCATCCTTCACTTGTTTAACTTGCAAACCCAAAAATAAATTCAGCTCACCTATCATACCCATTTCAAATTCAGATGTCATTAATTCAATAAATTCATCTACCATCTTCAGATGTGTGGCACTAAACACAATGTCATCAACATAGATATGAGCAATCACAAAATCAAATTTAAACTTTTTAATAAACAAAGTTTTGTCAACACTACCTTATTTATATCCTTGCCTGATGAGATATTGTGTGAGCCTTTTATACCAAGCCCTTGATGTTTATTTGAGACCGTAAAGAGCTTTCTTTAGCTTAAAAACGTGATCTACATGGGATGAATCAGTAAATCCTTTTGATTGCTCGACATACACTTCTTCATATATAAACCCTTTCAAAAAAGTACTCTTTACATCCATCTGATAAAGCTTTAACCCTTCACGCATGTTATGCCCAATAATAGTCTGATAGACTCAAGTCGTGCCACTGGTGCAAAAGTTTCGTCAAAGTCTATTCTTTCAACCTGAGAATATCCCTGAGCTACTAACCTTGCTTTATTTTTGTTTACATTACCCTTTTCATCTGTTTTATTTCGAAACACTTATTTTGTTCCAATCACATTAGTATCTGATGGTCTTGGCACTAATTATCATACATCATTCTGTGCAAATAGAATCAATTCATCTTGCATAGCTACTGCCCAGAACTCATTTTGTAGAGCTTCTTTAACGTTCTTTGGCTCGAATGAAGATGTGTAGCATAAGTATCCTGCAAGTTCTTGATAATTAACCCTTTTTCTTTCCCTTATTTTTCTTCTTTCACTAACATCTCCAATGACGTTCTCTATTGGATGATTTCTTCTTATTCGGGAGGGAGAATCCTGGTTCAAATTAGCTTCTCTCGAGTTTTGAACATTTAAAGGAATAATTTCCACATCCAATGTTTTAGTTGATTCATCATCTGAAGTAACTGACAATTCTTCAATTCGCGCAATTACTTCCTCAGCAGCAACTGACTACAAATCTGGGCAATTTTTCAATCTTGTCTCGCTACTTGTTTGAGCTTGTTTAGAGGGTCAATTATATAGATTTTCTTCTGCCACTTAACCATTAAACAAAGATACATCATCTATCACAACATTTATGAACTCTAGCACTTTCTTGGTTCTTTGATTATACACTCGATAAGCTTTACTATGAGTTGAATAACCAATAAAGATTCCTTCATAACTTTTGCTCTTATATTTTGCGAGCTGTTCCTGATCTTTAAGAATGTAGCATTTACTACCAAAAACATGAAAGAAACTCACATCTAGTTTCTTTCCCTTCCAGATTTCATAGGATGTCTTGTTCAAGATGCTTCGAAGATAAACTCTGTTACATATGTAGCATGCTGTATTAACTACTTCAGCCCAAAATTGCATAGACAATTTACTTCCATTCAACATAGATTTGTCCATTTCTTGAAGTGTTCTATTTTTCTTTTGACAACTCCTTTTTTTTTTTGGAATTTTGGGAGATAAAAATTCTTGTATGATGTCATACTCTTCACAAAAGTCATTAAAGCTTGTATTTTAAAATTCCCTTTCATGATCCAATCGAATTCTCATTATAGTCATATTTTCATATTCATGACCTACACACATAGGCTTCTAAAAGCCTTGAAAGCATATGATTTTTCTTTCAAAAATGATACTCAAGTATATCTCGAATAATCATCAACATAAGTTAAAAAATATTTCATTCCACCAATGCTATCATGTTGTGTTGAAACAACCAAATTCATGTGAATTAATGCAGGTATGCATGATGAGGTAACGTGTCTAACCCTTTTATATGAAACTCTTATCTGTTTACCTATTTGGCACGCACTACAAATTGATTTCCCTTCTTTGTTCATTGTGGCTAGACCCTTCACGGCTTCCAATTCCATCAACTTGCTAATAAGATCAAAATTTGCGTGTCTAAGCTTTTGATGTCGTAAATCAATGTTATTGTGGTGTGTGACTAATTTACAGGTGGTCATGACCTGCAACATGTAGCAATTGTCGGCTGATGGCTTGCCGATCACAAGACATTCTCCTTGTTCAGTTAGCACCATGCATTCATCACTTGTAAATTTAACTAACAAACTATCACCACAATGTTGGCTTATACTCACCAAATTGGCTTTTAGTCCATCGACGTGGAGTACATCTGAGGGGAGGCAATCCATCCACACATAATGTTCCTCTACCAATCACTAAAGCCTTCTTTCCATCTCCGAAGGTCACATGACTATCGATACAACTCTGATAATTGGTTAAGTAATTCTTTTCTCCTGTCATGTGACGTGAATATCCACTATCAAAATACCAACCATTTTGTAAAGTTGCCTTCATCGATTTAAGAACCACAAGAGCTTACAATTCACTCTTTTGCACCTAAGTAAATTTCGGTACTAAGAGCTGATGTTGAGATTTTTATGAGGGACGTAGAATTTTTTGGTTTTGGCTTCTTTGAAACAGCATCTGCAGTAACTGGTAACATCTTGGCTTCATATGCCCAATAACTCCACAAAAATGACACGTGGGTACAAATCTTCGATTCTTTCTCGATGTTTCTTCTTCTCGGACAAATCATTTTTCTCCTCATTCACCTTAAAGCACTCTCCCTTATAGCCAATACCTTGAAGATCCCTTTAACCTTACCGATTTTCATTAACTGTTCTAGTTTTTCTGTGCCTCCATTCAACATTCTCAATCCCTTTTTGGTACTTATTAATCTCATTCTAACTTGACCAAGCTCATCTTTCCAACATCAATTTCTTTTCTAACTCTTGGATGATGTTCTTTATGGAGAGATTCTCTTCCTTCAATCTTTCATTCTTTCTACATGTTTTCACCCATTTTTCATACATAGCTTTGCAAGCCTCGTAAATATTCTCCTTTTTATCATCTAGGCCACTTTCATCACTGTCATAATCTGATATTAGGTCTTAAGCTGAGTTACTTGTGTTTTTCTGGAAATTTTCAAATTTCCCCCCTTTTTTGTCTTCAATTACTTCCTTATCAGTTGCTGTTAAGCAAGTAACTGAACTTTTCGTATATAAAGCAATTAACGCAGCACCATTAGCGATTTCTTCTTCACTACCATATTCACTCTTGGATTCATTCTCATTCCAAGTGTTAGTAAAGGATTTTCCTTTTCTTTTCTTCAAAGTATTAGCACATTCAGCTTGAACGTGCCTGAAGCCTTGACACTCATGACATTGGATTCTCTTCACGTTCCTTTCACCCTTTTAAGTTTTGTCTTGTTGTTTTAAGTTGTTATTCAATGAACTCCTACTATGTTGTCTAAATTTGGGTCTGTCCTTTTTAATTCTTTTTAGCTATTTACCAAAATTTCGTGTGAGTAGTACCAAATCTTTATTCTCATCGGATTCATCTTCTGCATCATTCACACATTTTCCAGTTTCAACCTGTAGTGTCAATTCTTTGCTTCTTTCTTGCTTACCCCTTAAAAGATTCATTTCGAAATTTGTAAGAATTCCAATTACCTTCTCCAATGACAGATCATTAATGTCGTGGGCTCCTCTATTGTTGCAATTTTTAGAATAAATCTCAGAGGTATTGATCTCAACGTCTTTTTAACTAGTTTCAAATTGAAATATTTCTTTCTGAGTTGATGTGCCTAATTCGCTATATCTTGCAATATTTCATGAAAGTCCCCAATAGTCTCATTTTTATCCATACTTAGTTCTTCAAATCTCACAACTAACATCTATAATTTTGACGCTATAACAGATTTGAACCCTTCTTGATTAGTCTGCAACGCATTTCACGCTTCTTTAGCCTATTCACAGGTTAATATCATTGAGAAGCGTCCTTCATCAACAACACTAAAAATCGCATGCATTGTTTGTGAGTTTTCAAGTGCACTATCTTCTTCGCCTCTTGTCCATTCAAATGGATTTTTTCGAACTGCCTCTCCTTTATCATCAGTAATCATCGGATGCATCCACTCATGTACTACCAAATGCCAAGCTTTTGTACCTTGAGCTTGGATGAAGACTCTTATTCGTGATTTCCATACAGGATAGTTAGATCCATCCAACAGTGGTGGTCTAGTGATTGATGCACCCTCTCTTGTAGTCATGTTTGCGAAACTAAGATCTGCACCAACTTGCTACTAAGTTCTGAATCAGTAACCTGACTCTGATACCAATTGAAAAACTGTAAGGGGTAGTAGTTTCGGAAACTTTCCAATTTTAGCGTGGTCGTCTCTAGCACAAACAAAAACAAAAACAATCAAAAGCGAAATAACAAATATCACTAAAAATTTGATAACACAGTTCGGCACACCTTGGCTACGTCTACGGGGCCCTCACCTACCTTAATACTTTTACCAAAGTACAATAGATTTACCCAAGGCTTTACTGAGTCAACACCACTCAACCATTGACACTATCTCTCAACCTCACTTCGAGTGAAAGTTTTTCACACCCAATAATACAATTGACTCGTGTTCACCTCGTCAGAGGATTTTTCTAAACAAATTTTAATTAAAAGATAATAAATAAAAATAACTCAAGTGATTAATCAACTAAGAATAAAAACATAATACACTTGAGACAGAAAAGAAGACAACTTCTCAATCGGTTCAGCCCCTCCAAAATAGATCTAGAAATTGTTCACCAGCTGAATGGATCCACGATTACTCCAAAATCAAACCATGGTTGCTCAGTTTACAACCGATAGAACATACACGCAGTCCTCGATTAACTTCCAGCCAAAAACCAACGGATAAAGAGAGAGACACTCCCAACCGTATGCTACTCCAACAATCCAATATCAAAAAAAAAGAATCCCAAGATTCTTCCCTCACGTAAATAATCTAGCTTCAACAATTCCAATTAAATCATGTGAAACATGACATACACCATCCACTCAAAAATCAAAAAACACATTTATCTTTTCACACACAACCATCATAAAGACATAAACTATACACATTGATAAAGAGTCATATCTAACACGTAAAACCAATTCACTTGATTCTTATCCAAAAAATCCAACAGTACGCATATCAATCACCAACGTGATAATGATATAATTCAATTTTATGTAAGATTCTTTCACAGCTATAAGTGTAGCAACTACATCTCTTTGAATCAAAGTCCAATTAATATTTTATATGTTCAATTAATAAATAAGATGTCAAAACTAAATAAAAAGATATATACTATATCTTAACAAATTGAATATAATATATATATATAGAGAGAGGAAGGTTCAAACTCTAGTAAATTATAAAGTTTCTTCCGCATCATACAACAATCGAAATGAATCATGAAGGTTTAGATTAAGTTAGTCAATTTAGATACAAACTTAAAACACTTCAACACATCAATCTATGTAGTTGATGTTGATCAAACCATATGTTGATTCAGTGCCAGATCTTGAAAAAAGAGCAAAAACTCTATACAATACTGAACAAAACAAGATTAAGCAAAAGTACACAAAAATGGTTTCTCAACGAGAAGTTGCAGTGTTTCCTTGTTGAGTAAACGCATGGTCGAACAAAGAAGGCAAAACCAGAGGAGAAAGTAGAGGTATAGGGTCTTTATTGTGGTAAAATGGATTAAACGAAGAAGTTGGTGCCATTGATGTCGAAGAAGATGCTTCAGGGTCGCCATTAAAACCATGTTTAGCATTGGAATTTATCTGCAGTGGACGTGGAGCTTGCATCTGTAACCTGCTCAAAACCCTCCTGTACTCGAACTCGTCTTTATGAAAACTAGCCTGAAAACCTGGAAACTCAGTGCCAGAGCTCTCCATGAAAACTAACCTGAAAATCTGAAACTTGTTTTCTCTAGATCTTCCCCTATGTCTGTGTCACAGTCATCCTCTCAAGGTATTAACTGTAGGGTTACAGACCAATCACGAAATAACAGGATTGAGGACGATCTTGTGTGATTTCTCTGACAGGTTCTTGCAAGCTTGAGATTGGAACTTCTTGGGTGGATCCTGTGATTGAAGTTGAACTTGGATATAAAAAACTATATTGGGTATGGAATCTTTTTTGTGCTTAGCGCTTGGGAAGCCATCCATGTGAGTAGATGAGATTAGTCTCAGTTGCTGCTGGTTTAAGAAACCTCCATTTCCCCATGACACTGCCCTTCATGTGAGGTAGGAATCAGTGCTTTACTTTTACATTTATTAAAGTTGAAAACTTTTTACGGTGACGGGAACTTCCTATTACATGACAATTTTTATTAAAATTTCTTCTCTTATCTTCTGCATTCCTCCAGTAAGTTTTGGACAAGTATGTACTCCTGACAGAAACTTATAAGCGTCTGTGCTTTTCAATTATCTTTAATGCCAACCTAGGCCATAGCTGAATTGTAAATTGTGTCTAGTTGTCATATAATAAGTAGCTGAATAGTGAAGTTGCAAGAAACATGTGCTAGGGCAAGAGCAAAGCATTGACTATTGACCAGTCTAAGCAACGCAAAGCACAGATTCATGAACTCAGAACTTTTTGTGATGATGGATTGCCAGAAGTTTACAAGCTCAGTGATCAAAGAGATTTTGAAATTCCAAACCAAAAGAATCTAAGTTAAGGCAATAGTTGATGTTGCTGAAGCATTCACAACTACATTTCAGAGAGGCTACAATGAGAATCTCATTTACAAGATAATTAATTGTTCAATTTGTTTCTGTTTAACCAAGGTTGGTGGCTTTTCAGAACTTCATCTGGTCCTGATAATGCATCACCAACACTGTATCTATCTATCTACTCTGTAATGAAAAGATATCAGATTATGTGGGTGCTTTTTGGATTCACATAAATCCATCTTGAAGCTCCTGAGATGGCAAAGAACGTCAACAACAATAGAACAGCTACTTAGCGCTACCCCACAAGGACTTTTAGTGTCTGTGGCAGCCATGGACCAAAAAAGATGAGAACTTGGCAATTACTGTTCCATTTTCTGACCTATTCTGCT
>JANQBM010000001.1:1187403-1198901 GCA_025594535.1 Erythroxylum domingense | reverse complement strand
CGTATTATCAGACTTTTACTTGGTTATTGATGTTATTCAATTTAAAATTTTTAATACAATTAAATACTTGAATATGATAAAATATAAATAAATTTGGTATTAGTTTGTGACTTTTATATATATATATTATCGTCATCGTTAACATTCAGATGAAGTCTTATCGAGGACGTGAGATTTGAGGTGCTTTAACTCTACTTAATAGAAATATTATTTTTGATAGACTGACATATACTTTATTATGAAGTTTGACTTATATATATATATATATATATATATATATTAATACATTGCGACAGCCTCTTACGATAAAATTTTATATTAAAATTATTCTTTCCCTATTGAAATTGATAGAACTTTGAAGCCATCTTCGTAATACCATATGAGTACTTACTTGGTAAGATTGTTAGGTTCTATGAAACTACGTGCCGCCCACCACACACAGCCAGCTGAAAGAGAGTAGAATCATTGGTGTTGTCTGCCTTATGCGTGTGGGGGACTCAGAAATCAAGCAAGTTGCAAAATTTTGGATTTTTGGACAATTATAAAAAAAAAACCATATCTTGACGAAGAAGAAGAAAAACAAGTTGGCCACGAGAGTGATCTTTTAAAAAATGAATCGAAAATTAATACGATAAGATAAAAAATTTAAGATTTAAAAGATTTAGTCAATATTAAATAATTATAAATTTAATTACGACTGAATAAAGTTAAATTTTTTTTAAAATAATTAAAAAAGATTATTTTTATTCATCGAAAATTTTAAAGTTTAATTAAAAATAACAAATTTTTTTGAAACGTAAGAATCCTTAGTTATTATCCTTTAGATGCGCACTGAGTAAACATTTGGATTAATACAATTGCTTACAATTTACGCCAATTGAATACTCCACATTAAAAAAGCTCTATACAATAAGCTCGATCGAGAGAACGTAAATAAAATGATTTAAACACAGGATCTGTTCATGTTTCCTACTCCACCAATTCAACCACTCCTAAAAGGTTAAAAAATAAAAATAAATAAAAACTATTAAATAAAAACTAACTCGTTTATTTTTATCAATAAAAATTAATCAGTTTATAAAATTAACTGATTAATGAATAAATTAATTAATATTTAATAATAATAATTATTATCTTAAATCAAATTTAAATGTTAAAAATAAAATAAAAATTGGCGTTTTAAATTTTTAAATCAATCGAATGAGTGTTATTTTTAAAATATAAATTTTTTAATTTTATTTTTTGTCCGTACCAAAAACAAATGGATAACAATATATTTTAATTGACATCATCATTCTATTTCACATACAGTTGTCTGCCATGTGCTGTTAGATACATTGTATTTGTACCTTAGAATCTGAACTTTTTATTATGATATTTAATATAATTAATATTTACTAATTTATTAATTTTTATTTAATTAAAAATCAAATATTAAACTTTTTTACTAAATTATAACTTGATCAAATAAATTTTTAATTTATATTTAGATAAATCTCTTAATAAGGGCGAGTCTTACAACAATTGATAAGGTTACTTCTTTGTGACTAAAAAGGTCACATATTTATTCCTTCTCTATATTCTCGCAAAATGGGAAGCCTTGTGCATTAAGGTTGACTTTTTGACAAATCTCTTAATCTTTTAATTATAATAAATATATTAAATTATGAAAAAATCAATGTATCTATTTATAAATTTAAAATTATGATTTATTAAATAAAAATAAAAAATAATAATTTTGATAAATTTAATAATTAAATTCAATTTTATTATAAAATAACTTACTCATATTCACTTTAACCTTATTTCCAAAAAAAAAAAATCATTTGAACCACTATAAGTAGGGTTTAATCCCTTTTGAAATTGAACCACTGTACTTAAATCACTTTTTACCTACTCTGCACTTATATTAGGCTTGATTATAAATTTAGGCACCTTTTTACACCTTTAAGATACTTTAAATTACTTTATCCATTCTTTTAAGCACTCATAATTATAGGTTTAGAATCAAACTCATTATTTATAGTCTCTATCACACTTTACTTTATTATCATTTATTGAATATATAAAAAGATTGAGTTAGGTTTGAAACAGTCAAATACAAAGGTATATAAGATCATTTTTTCTTAAAAATTTAAAATGAATTGTAATTTTAAATATTTTATAGAAATTAATTCTATTATTCTCCCAATGCTCTAAGTCATTTATTTTCTGTTTGTTTTTCTAACGTCTCATATTACTCTTACATTACAGCGTACTATATCAGTAAGCTCTTCAATTTTAACTCGTTCTCTTGCTGCCTTTAGTCTGAGGGCGTTGAGGTTGCGTAGTATAAAAATCAAAGAGTGAGGGTGTCGAAATAATAAATTGAAAATAAAGAAAAAATTGATATCAAAGCAAAAGGTCATTGAGGCTACGTAATCTGATTTAGGTCATTTTTAAATAATGACGTCATTTTAATTATGTGATTAAACGACGTTATTTTATTAATTTTTATTCGTTATGTTAATTTTGATTGACATGTATTGATAGTTAAGGTTTCTGAAACACGTAGCAAGTCACGTAAACAGACGTAACGGAAGCACTAACGTTGGGCAATAATTAAAAAAAATTTAAAGTTTAAACATTTTGTTAAATTTTTTAAACTTCGAGCTAAAATTGAAAAAAATTAAAAAATTAAGTAATTAACTCAAAAATTAATCAATAAGCTAAGTGAATAAGTTTGCCCATAAGACTTTATCACTGTTTGGAGACATATAGTTTTTATTTAATTCATGTGACAATAAAATATGCATATTACGTTAATATAAATTTAATTCCTTGTCATTTAATATATACATTTTATTTTCATATCATCTAGGAAATTTATATTGCCAAATGTAAGATTTGTAACACATGAAAATGTTTATGAAGTGGACTAATTAGGGATGTTAAGTAGTCCATTTCAAAAATTTATGTTTGAGCTTAGCTCAGACTAAACTTTGATTGAACTCGAGATAGGTGGTCTGAATTTGAGCTCGATTGGACCTGAGTTATCCAAAGCTTTAATTAAGCTTTTAATTATAATAAAATATATTAAATTATGAAAAAAAATCAATGTATCTACTTATAACTTTAAAATTATTATTTATTAAATAATTTTTTTAAAAAAATGATGATAAATTTAAGGATTAAATTCAATTTTATTATAAAATAACTTACTCATATTCACTTTAACCTTATTTCAAAAAAAAAAAAACATTTGAACCACTATAAGTAGGGTTTAACCCCTTTTGAACCGCTGTAATTAAATCACTTTTTACCTACTCTGCACTTATATTAGGCTTGATTATAAATTTAGGCACCTTTTTTAACCTTTAAGATACTTTAAATTACTTTATCCATTCTTTTAAGCACTCTAATTATAGGTTTAGAATCAAACTCATTGTTTATAGTCTATATCACACTTTACTTTATTATCATTTATTGAATATAGAAAAAGATTGAGTTAGGTTTGAAGCATTCAATATAAAGGTATATAACATCATTTTTTCTTAAAAATTTACAAGGAATTGCAATTTTAAATATTCTATAGAAATTAATTCTATTGTTCTCTCGATGCCGTAAGTCCTTTATTTTTTATTTGTTCTTCTAACGCTCCAAATTATTCTCGCATTACAGCGTACTGCATCTGTAAGTTCTTCGTTTTTAGTTCATTCTCCTAATGCTCTTAGTATGAAGGCATAAGGGCTGCGTAATATGAAAATCAAAGGGTGAGAGCGTCAAGAGAACAAATTGAAAACGAAGGGAAAATTTGAAATCAAAGCGTAAGGTCGTCAGGGCTACGTAATCTGATTTAGATAATTTGTAAACAACGACATTGTTTTAATTATGTGATTAAACGACGTCATTTCATTAATTTTCATTCGTTGTGTTAATTTTGACTGGCGTATATTGATAGTTAAGGTTTCTGAAACACGTGACAAGTCACGTAAATAAACTTAACGGAAGCACTAAGGTTGGACAATAATTGAAAAAAATTGAAAATTTGAACATTTTATTGTTACTTTTTAAAGTTTGAGTTATAATTGAAAAAAATGAAAATTTGTTTAATAATTAACTAAAAAATTAATCAATAAGCTAAGCGAATAAGTTCGCCCGGAAGACTTTATCACCCTTTGGAGACATATAGTTTTTATTTAATTCACGTGACAATAAAATATGCATATTAAGTTAATATAAATTTAATTCCTTGTCATTTAATATATAACTTTTATTTTCATTTCATCTAGTAAATTTATATTACCAAATGCAAGATTTGTATCACATGAAAATGTTTATGAACTGGACTAATTAGGGATGTTAAGTGGTCCATTTCAAAATTTATGTTCGAACTGAGCTTAGTCTGAAGTTTGATCGAAGTTGAGATAGGTGGTTTGAATTTGAGCTTGATTAAACCTGAGTTATCCAAAGTTTTGATCAAGTTCAAGTTTAGCATGATTTTTTTAAAAAAATTTTAATAGATGACTAAAAATTTTAGAAAAATTTAAATCTGATTCAAAACCAACTTAAACCAAATTCATTAAAAATAATAGATTATAGAAATTACTTAATATATAATTTTGCCATAATTATTATATTATTTAAAATAAAGATGTGATAATATCAGGTAAATCGAGTTTGTTATTTAATATTACTTGTTATCTCAAAATTTTTATTAAAATTCCATTAGACTCAATCATAATAATAATTATTTAAAATGAAGAAGTGTAGATTTGTACCAATTAAATTTAAATTTCTCATTTAATTATTATTTATTTCATAATTTATAAATTATGATAAAAAAACTGGGTGGGGCCTTAAAATAAAACCTATTGTTATCAACAGTTAAGCATCTACTTAAGAAATTAGATAGTATTTATTTTGGAAACAACCTCTTAAATAGTTAGAGGCTTGATTTGACGGAGTGGTGGCGGTTGAAAACCTACTGAAATCAACATGTAGAAATAGTAAGTACTTATTTTTATGTGTTTGAGATTACTGTTTTGGTAACTGCTGAACCATGAAAATAGGTGTTTGGCAAATGCTGTTGCGATCGTTGAAAAGAGATAAAATGACTAAAAAGTCTATTGATTGAATAAATTATTAATTGTTATATAAATAATTAAAAATATTATTAATCATATAAATTTAAAATTATGAATAATAAAATATTAAATTAAAATAACAAAAATATAAATAAAATAAATTTAATAAATAAAATATTTCATAAAAATATATTATTAGTTATATAAATTCAAATTATAAACAAAAATATTAAATTAAAATAAGAACATATAAATAAAATAAATTTAGTAAATTATCGTAAGATTATTAATGAAAAGTATAATTTCTACCGTAACCCTCTTTCTACTTATCGATTTTTACAGTAACACCGTACTTTCCTCCAACTTCCGGTTGTTTGCCGACAGATCCAAACAAGTAACTGCGTTTGAAACAACGGTTAATAAATACTTATCCCTATCGTACTATAGATTCAAACGCAACTAGAAATAAACTTGCATGTTACTAGACCTTCTTATATATCTCATGCCTTAACGAGATTTATACTGAATATTGTTATTGTTATTGATTAGATCGTATTTATCGTGCCAATTAATGGATGATTATGAATGTTAAGCGACCATTTTACCACAATAGCTTAAGCTGTTGTGTGAGGTCAACTTAATTAGTTTTATGTATTCACTAACACACCCCCTCAAGTGAAAGCCTTTTGAGTTTGAAACTTGCACATGCCTACTTTACCTTGTGCTGGATAATAAGTAGGTGGTAGGATTTGAACTCCTGACCACTTAGTCACAGAGGTTCCGATACCATGTTAAGCGACCATTTCACCACAATAACTTAAGCTGTTGTGTGAGGCCAACTTAATTAGTTTTATATATTCACTAACAACGAAGACCCTATCATATAATATATACCCTATTCAGTTTATAAAAATTATTAGTTTATAAAATCAGTCACTTAATTAATAAATTAGATGATTTTTAATAATAAAAATTATTAAAATAAATAAAATAAAATCGAAACAATTAGCCTTATTCATTAATATAAATATGCGGCGTATTAATAAATCATCTCCTAAGGATTAATTATATTTTTAGTTATCTGATATATCCTCGTACGTAAGACAATAATAAAAAATTAAAAAAATTAAAACTTCTTGCTTAGACCGCGACCTTTCCCACGTCATCACCCAATATCTTATCTCCACGTCACGAGGTCCTGTCTCCGTCTCGAGATCTCCAATCCAACGGCCCAGATTCAACATTCTAGACTCTTCCAAGTCTCTCACACGCACACTGTTTAGAGAGAGAGTGTAGTGAAGAGTTAACCATGGTTGAGTTAAATTTTAACCATGGTTGAGTTAAAATGTTTTCTAGATATAGAGAGAGGTATTAGAGAAAGTTAGTCAGAGTCCAAAAGCTAGAGAGAGAAACATAAACAAAGGGTGAGAAAGAAAAGAACGGATGTTTTGATTAGGAGAAGAGGGGTTTTTGGTTTATTGGATTAGGGATTTGGAAGAATTCGGGCTTTTTGTGTTTGTGATTTTTTGTGTGTGTTTCGTGATCATGTGTTGGGGTTAAGGAAGAAGGCGGATTCAGCTGAGTTAACTCGGGCGATTCCTTACTCCCCAAACTGTCCCGTTCTTGAAACCTTCTTTTCTCTTGATCCATTTGTTTTGTTTCGAGGTTTAACCTGATTAGTGACTCTGATTCATTACCGATTCCTGGTGGGTTCACTTGGATCTTGCTTTCTGGTGAGTTGTTCGCTGTTTTCTTTAATGCCAATGCTGTCTTTCTTTGTTTTCGTTTGTAAGTTTTGTTCTTTCTATGTTCTGATCATGCCTCATTTGATTGAAAGGAGGATTCTTTCTGTTTTTTGATTGAATCTTGTGTTTTTGGGTTCTTATCGGGTTTGTGTGCGTACTGCCAGTTACTTTGCTTGGTTATAGTTACTGAGATCGATTAAGGTTTGGTTTACTTTATTGTTTCTCATTAATCAAGGAAAAGGCCTTTTCTGATCATCTCCTGGGTTGTATTGAGTGTTATCTTACGTTTTCCTTCATGGTGTCAAGATTCAAGGATTGTTTCTTAAACTTGTTGCTGTTCCGGTGTTAGTGCCTCGGAGATTTTTCACAGGATAGTTATAGTAACATCATGGATTTTCATTATTGAATGTATATAGATCCATTTGCGTTGAAGCATTCAATCCTGACTATATTTAACTTTTATATGGAAACTCATATCCACCTTTCACCTTTGAGTCTTACTTTGCTGTGTCCTCTTATTTAATCGGCTAAGATTACTGTGAGAGCTGTCTTTCTGACATGTTTCTTGTACTTGTTTTTCAGATTCTCGGTTTCTTGGTTATTGACAATTCAGTATCAGAAATGGTTTGGTTGTTAGCATTGATCTAACAATTAATGATTGGTAGTGGATTGCTCCGGTTTTTTAAATCCTACCCCATTGGCTCTGGAGTTTGGCACTTTCTTGGGAGGGAAGAATTTATCTTCCTTCACTGCAGCCTCTCTTGCCAGCCACATAAACTCAAGGACTTCTGTTCCATTTCATGTCTCGTGAGTTAGACAGCCCAGTTCAGACTCAGATGGCAGTGGCAGTCTTTAAGAGCCCGTTAAGCGGGGAGTATCACAATGGCAAGAGAATGGAAGAGAAACAACCTGCTGGAAGGAGACGGGTTTTTGTGCAAACAGAGACTGGTTGTGTCTTGGGTATGGAATTAGATCGGGGTGATAATGCCCATACTGTGAAGAGAAGGTTGCAAATCGCCTTAAATTTCCCCACTGATGAGAGTTCATTGACTTTTGGGGATAAGGTGCTGAAGAATGATCTAAGTGCTGTTCGAAATGATTCACCTCTTCTTTTAACCAGGAACTACATGCATAGAAGCTCATCTACCCCTTGTCTCTCTCCGACTGGGAAGGACATCCAGCAAAGAGATCAGAGCGGCCCAATAGAGATATTAGGACAAGCAAATAGCTTTACTAAATTGAAGCAATTGGTCAGAGACAGTGTCAAGGCAATTAAGCTGGGTGTTGATCCTCTTCCTGTTCATAGTGGTTTGGGCGGTGCGTACTACTTCAGAAATAGCTGGGGGGAGAGTGTTGCAATTGTGAAGCCAACAGATGAAGAGCCTTTTGCCCCAAACAACCCTAAAGGCTTTGTTGGCAAAGCTCTTGGGCAACCAGGTTTGAAGCGGTCTGTCAGGGTTGGAGAGACGGGGTTCAGGGAGGTTGCAGCTTATCTTCTTGACTATGATCACTTTGCCAATGTTCCCCCAACTGCGTTGGTGAAGATTACTCATTCAATCTTTAATGTCAATGATGGGGTGAATGCAAACAAGCCTCACAAGAAGAAGCAAGTTAACAAGATTGCGTCTTTCCAACAGTTTATACCGCATGATTTTGATGCCAGTGATCATGGAACGTCAAGCTTTCCAGTTTCTGCTGTGCATCGAATTGGAATTTTAGATATTAGGATTTTTAATACTGATCGGCATGCTGGAAACCTTTTAGTAAGGAAACTTGATGGTATTGGTAGATTTGGGCAAGTGGAGTTGATTCCGATTGACCATGGTCTTTGTTTGCCAGAGACGTTGGAGGATCCATATTTCGAGTGGATTCATTGGCCACAGGCTTCTATTCCCTTTTCAGATGATGAACTCGAGTATATAGAGAAACTTGATCCTACTAAGGATTGTGAGATGCTGCGGTCTGAACTCCCAATGATTCGACAGGCTTGTTTGCGGGTATTGGTTCTTTGCACAATTTTCCTCAAGGAAGCTGCAACTTCAGGTCTTTGTCTTGCTGAGATTGGTGAGATGATGAGTAGGGAGTTTCGAGGTGGTGAGGAGGAGCCCAGTGAACTTGAGGTCGTATGCATGGAGGCAAAGAGGCTAGTATCAGAGAGGGAAGTCTTATCTCCGAGGAATGACCTGGGCGATCAGGAATTTCAATTTGACATAGACTGTGATGAAGCAGAATTTAACTCCCCTCCGAAGATCAAAATGGATTATTATAATTTTGCTAGAGCACCACTTCAATTTGGTTTTGGGTCTTTTGGTACTCGTCCACCACTTTCAAAGCTGGAGGAAAGCATTGAAGAAGAGGGAGATAGTGAAGGAGAGGACTGGCAGGAGAGGTCTGAGACTGTGACTACTCCTGAAAGGATCCCGACCATTTCCAAGCTCTCAATGTCACTTAAGGATACAACCATAGGTGTCAAGAATCAGAAACATTCACAATTCTTTGGAACAAAACCAGAAACCGGCTATTTTACTAACTCGTCCTCCGGCCACAGGAGTGCTAACGAGCAGCTTCCTACAAGCATGAGTTTTGTGAAGCTGGCAGACATGAATGAGGAAGAATGGACTTTCTTTTTGGAGAAATTTCAGGAACTGCTGTACCCAGCTTTTGCCAAACGCAAGTCGGTGACATTTGGTCAAAAGCAGAGGCAGAGGCTCGGTACTTCGTGCCAGTTTTGATAGAAGTATCAGTATGAAGAATAAGTCCTGTCCAGTAGGTTTTCGGAGTGAATGATGGGTAGTCTAGGTTTCAGTTGATGGGTTTTTTTTTTTCTTTTTTCACTGGGAAGATGGTGTGTCCACTGTTGGAGGGAAGTTTTGTAAATATTCTTGGCATCAGCTGATGAGCTTTTAGGTGGTTGTATTTGTTCTGCTTTTATTTTCTTCTTAATCTTTTAGCTTCACTCCTTGTGGACTGGTTCCATAAATAAATTGTGGGAATGAAATCATAAGAAGAGAATGTTGTGTAATGTCTATGGTTTCTGTGTCTGGTTTTTGCTCTATGGCTACAGAAGATGGATCAGATTAGGTAGCAATAATATGGCAAGTCCTATGTGGGGCGTACATGTACATTACACAGCTTTGACAAAAGATGGCAAAAGGACTTTGTTTACTTTGACGCCTAACCATAGAAATTGAATTTTAACATTTTTAAAATATTTTTATTTAAAATTTTAGTGTTGAACTGACTGAACGGCAACCTTAATCTTTCAAGAGTCCAAGAGTCAAGACATCCTTATTTGTACGCTGACATGACGTCCATCTGTTACAAAACACCTGGCGGCCATCCACAGATTAATCTGTTATACTTCATAAGAATAGTTTTTACCCGTCTGAATTTGTGGGATGTTATTGTTCTCTTCACTACTTTTTGGATCTTGATCGAGAAAACGACACCAGTTCTGCTTTGTCATGCTTTGTTCAGACATTTACTTTAGTCAGGCATCAGGGAAGGGTATTCCAAAGTAAGTCTTGTCCTTTGCTTTAACATAAAGCAAGCAAGCTTCAAGGTACTTTGGGATTCATATCGAAGTCAGATCTCTTGAACTCCAAGTTTATTTGCTTGATTTAATTAAGTTTAACTTAAATTTACTAATTATAATAATTATTAATTTATGTTGAGTTTAAGAATAATGTTTTCTAAAAATTAAAAATAATTTTTTTTGAATATTTTAAAGATTAAAGAGATGATGTTTTATGAATATAATATATAAGGACTCCATGAAAAGCTAGTGTTAGTCACTGTTTGCAAAGTCATATCAAATGATATCTAGAGATAGTGGTTAGTTGAATTTCTTATCTGCCTGTCACTTAAAGCAGACAAGACTTCTCCATCTTAAGAAGATAATCCCATAGTTTGCTTAGTTTGACTCACGTTTAGGTTAACAGACAGAGATTAAGAAACAAACAAGCATAAATAACTTATGGCCAATGTGGCATTCTTATCTAAGAATCATCTTTTGCTTTATCTTCTGTATTCCATCTTTTGATGTTCAAAAGCTTCGGGTAGGTTTCTCTCAGTTTCTTATGATGGATTTTCAGGTTGAAGATAATGTTAAAGTGGGGCCAAAAGAAATTTATCTGCTTATTTCAAGGGGTGATAATGGGTGGCTCGAGCTTGGTTCAAAATTTTGTGGTTAGATTCGGTTCTGTTCTAAGTTGGTTTAAATTTGAATGATCTGAAATTCGATCGAGCTCGAGTTAAATTCGATTAAATATATTTTTAAATTTTAAAAATTAAAAATAATGTTACTTTTATTAAAAATTTCAAAATTTGAATCAAGTCAGACTCAAAAACAATAATTTTTTCAAAAAAATCGGAGTCTAGCTCGAAATCTAATCAACTTGGGCTGAGCTAGCTGATTTTGGGTGATAAGCATGACCATTCCTACTTGTTTGGTTTTCAACATTCTTAAGCAAAAATGATTGACAAGTTTAGAAAAAGATATGTTTGATGTCTTCAAAAGATCTCCATAATTGATAACAATCAATAGATTTGAGACTTGATCTAACACCATGTGGAGATTTAAGTGAAATGAGAGTAAAAACTAAGCAATATCTATCACATGCATGGATGATGACTAGAGGTAATGAAATTGTTGGTTTCAGGAGCTTGTACATACAATTATAGTTGC
>JANQBM010000001.1:1139910-1152303 GCA_025594535.1 Erythroxylum domingense | reverse complement strand
ATAAACATCTCATCGAAAAACAAAATAATAATTTTGGAGAAGCCTATATTTATTATAATTCCAAAACGGGAAAGAGTCTTCCTTGAATTTTAATTTAAAAAAGAGTTTGAATATTGGCTATATCTAAGCTTAGTACATAACTTGATCTGTGCCGTACAAACATCCTCAAGATTTACTTCCCATTTACTTGGACATGTAACCGACAAAAATTCTTCCTATTGTGATTTTGTTTCCTTCCGTGTCTGTCTCTGACCCTTTTCCAAGAAAAGGTCCATGCTTGTATCCATTTTCTCAAAAAACAAACACTGGCCTTGAAAATTCAGCATCTAACAACTCCTGAACATACATGCTAGTACCTGAAGTTAGACCCTCCTTCATTCCCTGAACTCGTTGTCTCTGTTCCTCTCTTTGTCCCTTTGAGTGCTTCTTTACCATGCACACCTCTTAAACAATCACAGACCGTATAAAGATCAAAGCTTTATTGTTTGGATCAAATGGGGACTGCAACATCGTCGATGGCAGCAAAATTTGCATTCTTTCCTCCGAACCCACCTTCTTATGCTATTGTAGTGGATGAAGAAACTGGGAAACTGAAGATCTCTGATGTTGAGCAAAGAGACAACGTGGATGTTTTGAAGCTTCGTACCAAGAAAGGGAACGATATTGTTGCCATGTTTGTAAAGAACCCCTCAGCTTCTTTGACTGTTCTGTATTCCCATGGAAATGCAGCTGATATTGGCCAGATGTATCACATCTTCACTGAGCTTAGTTTGCACCTTAATGTCAATCTTATGGGGTTAGTTTGTCATATGATATTTCCATAAAAGTTTTCTCCTTTTCTTTTCGGGATTCGAATGAAGATTTTCTCTGTGCATATCGATGTTCTCAATGAAACATGACATGATACATGTGTTCTTCATCTGTTTGCGAAATGTCTCAATGAGTGTGGTCTTTTTGTGCCGTGCAGGTACGATTATTCTGGGTATGGACAGTCATCTGGAAAGGTATACTCTTTCTTGTTTTTATCATCTCATACATTAGACAATTAACCAGGTGAGTTATGGTAAAGATGAACACAAGAAGTAGATCAAACAGAGTCTAACTCAAGCCTAGTTGGAGTGGACGGAATACCTTTCACCTATAGGATGAGATGCAATAGTGTCAAGTTTAGAGAGACCATTTGGCATTTGCAAATGGAACAGTGTGATTGTTTGTCAAAGAGAGCGGTTAGAGACGGCTTAGGTGGTCTTTAAACTCATCTTTCAATTGGCTTACCTAAGATAACCGTATAGTTAATGTAAAGGGGTCCAATACCAACAATGCAAAGTGGTCAGTCTGCTAAAGTTGATGCTTGAACTTCAACATTGAACTGGTCATAGTTTTAGTAAACTGGAACTATGAAATCCGTACCTTTCTGTATGTCTTTACAAGCTTGCTTGATTATGTCGTTTGCACAGCTTATTGTTTTGTTTGTTACTACGAGTACAAGGATTGCTTATTTGATATAATAATTGATACCGAATCAGCCAAGTGAGCAAGACACGTACGCTGACATAGAGGCTTCATATAAATGCCTTGAAGAGACATATGGAGCGAAAGAGGAAGATATCGTATTGTATGGTCAGTCAGTGGGGAGTGGACCTACTCTTGAATTGGCTACTCATCTGCCTCATCTAAGAGCAGTAGTACTTCACAGTCCAATCCTGTCTGGCCTTCGAGTCATGTATCCGGTAAAGAAAACATTTTGGTTTGACATTTATAAGGTTAGTCAGTCGGAGTACCCATTTCAAGACCTGACAATTCAATATATTAGGTTGACCAGTTTATGTGGTATATGAAACTTGGTGTGAGTTATTAAAAGGGAAGCCTTTGTTTTTGTTGCAGAACATTGATAAGATTCCCTTTGTCAATTGCCCGGTTTTAGTGATTCATGTAAGTTTCTTTTCCTGTTACTTTTTCTGTACCAATGCCTAGTCCTAGATGTATTTTTCATGATGATTCAGACCCTAACTCGAACAATTTTAATTACCCTCAACGATGATGTAGAATGATGAATTATTTTGATATTTCCTGATGAGGATGTAGAGTCTTTTTAAGTTAGAAGATGGATAGGGTTGCTGAATTCTTGAGATGTTGGTTTCCTCTTAACAAGAGGAGAAGTCCTAGAATTCTTGAATAGTTACCGGGAAAATGTCCGTGCTCTAATCAAAAGTAGTTTTGATCATAGAATGCTACATACTGTTAATCCAAACCCTTCCAATTCCTCAATACAGGGAACAGAAGATGAAGTTGTGGATTTTTCTCATGGGAAGCAGCTATGGGAGCTTTGTAAGGAGAAGTATGAGCCACTGTGGGTTAAAGGAGGCAACCACTGCAACTTGGAACTCTTTCCAGAGTACTTGCGACATTTGAAGCAGTTCGTATCTGCTGTTGAGAAACTGCCTTCAAATCTTAGAGATGCTTCTAGACAAAATACTGATAGGCTAGAGCATCCTCTGAGTACAACAAATACAGAGAAGGAGAAGTCAAGGTCAAGCACAGATCATAAAGAGAAGGGTAGGCCAAGCATTGGGCACAGAGAGAAATCCAGGCCAAGAGCAGATGGTAGAGAAAAACCAAGAGCCAGTATTGATAGAAAGGAGAAGTCAAGAAAGAGTGTTGATCGCCCGGCAAAAGCAAGGAACAGCACGGATCAGCCAGACAAGGCAAGGAAAAGTTTTGACAGGTTAGTTTAACCATCTAAATACCTGCCTGGTTTTCCTTTTCTTATCAATTCTTGCTTGTGGATCATGTTAATTGTTCCAACCTGGTAATGGCAGGTTGGGAGATATGGTGAGATCTGTTGGATTGTGCAATGTTGATTGCTTAAAACAGACAGCTGCTGAGGCCTGAGCCAGAAAGATCAGTTCCGGGTTGTAACGAAAAGCTGTTAGTATATTCCTAGTTTAGAAGAGAAACAAACATAATGTTTATCACTAAATTCTTCAACCTATTGCATTACTTCATGAGTTCTGCAAAAGGCAGCTACACAAGTGCCATATCTCCCGCTTGATCATATAAAAGCATTGAATAGGAGTGATTATAGATTGCCAGAGGCAAATCTGCATACAACCCAGAGAAGATCAAAGCTCAGTACGCACTCCGGCTTTCATGTTCATATCCAATATCTTCAGGCAGATGGTGTTGAGCTTAAAGCATTACATCAATCTTTTTCTTCCATTTCATGCAGCTCTTTTTTGAGTTCAATGGGTGATATTGGTGTTTAGATTTTGTATGGATTCACATAAAGCTTCCCTGTCATACTTTTTTCTCTTAGGTTTTGGTTTTCCCTTTTTGAGGCTTTAGTACAAAGAGGATTTGTCCAATCTCCAAGTCAAATTGCTTTCAGTTATTTTTTGCTGTATTCTTTTGCAAAACCAATGTTCATCAGTAGGGAAAAAAAAATCGGATTTTTCACTTTTAAATGAACTCTAAGTGAAGTGTATCTGTCTCTTCCCTCGTCTTGTTCTTCATCAGCATTTGGCCAAGAATGTCAATGCAGCCAAATTTGAACCTAAGAATTTCTTACTTTCCAATCACTAAATTATTATGCTTCACAGTTTTAGAATCAAAGCAATGTTCGTTCCAATAATGAATTAATCTCAAAATTCTCAAAATTTAATTTAAGTTGAATCGAATTCGAGAATAGTAATTATGAATTCTCTTATTATAAAAAATGTTTAGTAGGGCAAAATTTCGTTTTGGTGGAGGCTTGGGATTCAATCTTGGATTGTTATGAACATTAAATACTAATAAAATGGAAAATTGGGAACTGTAAATGGATGTTGATGAGGCTGATATGGCAGCATCTAGGCCTTACAATTTCCCAAACAAATAGCTCCAAACCCAAAACCCCAAAGTCTTCTCTTTGCTCGTTCTAGAACCCTCTTCTCTTCCTCCCTAAGCCCTTTTAAAGGGTTTTTAGTTTATTGCATTACTGCAACAAAAGTTGTTCCTTATCATGGCTCCAGTTTTAGGCAGAAGCTTGGCTGCTGCTTCTTTGGTTTCTCTTCCTTCGTTAAAACCCTTTTCAGTGAAACACTCCAATGTCAATAACAGCAATTTTTCTAATCTCAGAAGTGCATTTCTGCATCAAAATAACGTTCTCGGAAAAGGGTGTTCTTGTGCTGGATTAACGTGGAAGCTTGACCGAAGATACAATCGAATTGCTGTACGATGTGAGGCGGCTGTGGCTGAGAAGGAGACCACTGATGATTCCGGCGAGAAATTTGAGTACCAAGCTGAGGTCGGTCTCTGTTTTTCTTTCCGTTTTCTTTTTCGTTCTAGATTTGTTGTATTGTATACAGTTGTTGTCCTTTTGGATTTTACGCATCGTTCTGGTTCCTTTCATGTTTTATATACTTCCTATTTGGTTTAGCTCAGTAAAGAAGGTGAGTTTTTTTTTTTTTTTTTGCATTTCATGGCAATTGATGGACATTTTGAATCGCAGAAGTAAAAAGTGAGCCCTTTTTTGGGCAGAACTATGATGAGCTGGCTTTCTATGATTCTGTATGAGATGAAGCTGGAGTCTTTTTGGGTTTTGCGTTTTGTTTTCTGTCTAACTATTGGCATTATGTTCATTTGTAGTCTATTTAAGTATATGCTTCTGTATTTACTCATGTTCAGGTTACTGAAAGCATAAAAATTTAAATGTTTCAGGTCAGTCGCCTATTAGACTTGATTGTTCACAGCCTATACAGCCATAAAGAAGTTTTCCTTAGAGAGCTTGTGAGGTGAGTATGCAGAATATTGGTAGTGTAAGCGTATCAGAGTTTTAATGATTGATGACATATTAACCATTAATCTTCTTGTACATCTACAACTTAATGGATTCTAATGCTGCTCTCTAATTTATGCCTTTTCGTCCCTGTTTTGACCAAGCGTCTCTGTTTGGTTTTCTTCTGGGATTTTATCTTTTTCTTTTGCTAGTCAACTTGTGTATATATTTCATTATACTTTGAGATGGTGATTTCCTAATATTATTACCTTCAGCAATGCGAGTGATGCTTTGGATAAGTTGAGATTCTTGAGCGTGACTGAGCCATCTTTGCTTGGAGATGCTGGAGAACTTGAGATACGTATCAAACCTGATCAAGATAATGGGACTATCACCATAACGTATGCTCATTTGCCTGTTTCACTTACTTCTGATTTGTTAATGTTTGGGTATGTTATTGGAGTTTATATTTTTAAAATACTTCTAGAGATACTGGAGTTGGAATGACAAAAGAGGAGCTCATTGACTGTCTTGGAACTATTGCTCAGAGTGGCACTTCAAAATTTCTGAAGGCTCTTAAGGTATTTACTTTTAGGTTTTAGTATCTGTGTATGATATTACTTGACAATTTAAACATTCGAAGTTGTTCAAGTTCTCTTGTACCCTTGAAGCTCATTTTTTTACTCATTATCATGTATAGGAAAACAAAGATGCTGGAGCAGATAACGGTCTGATTGGTCAATTTGGTGTTGGCTTCTATTCTGCTTTTCTTGTTGCAGAGAAGGTATCATAAGATTTCCAAAATATCTATCTTGAAACATTCTGCTTGTTTAAAGAGATTTTCTGACTCCAAGTTGTTAAGTTGATGGCTAACTCCTGCCATGTCTATCCAATGGAAACAGGTTGTCGTGTCTACTAAGAGCCCTAGGTCCGATAAGCAATATGTTTGGGAAGCAGTAGCTGACAGCAGCTCGTATGTGATCAAGGAAGAAACTGATCCTGAAAAGATATTGCGTCGCGGAACTCAAATTACACTTTATTTAAAGGTACGCATGCTCTTCTGGATTTTATTAATGAATATAGATTAAAATGACCTTCCAGCTGTACTAACCAAGGCAGTATTTTCTTTTACCTTTTAGTTTTGCAAACAACCTGTCTTTTAACTTGTGGGATGAAAGGAGAGGACAAGCTCTTGGATGTTTCTTTATATGTTAATTTACCTCCATAGGTTTTTGAACCAAGAGATGATAGACTTTGTCTTTGCTTGGAGAGAGCTTTCTCAATGTTTTGTTGATCCCATTGCAGGAGGATGACAAGTATGAGTTCTCGGATCCACTCAAAATTCAGAATTTGGTGAAAAATTATTCACAATTTGTTTCATTCCCCATCTATACATGGGTAGAAAAATCAAGAACTGTTGAGGTAAAGAAGCCTACATCTAATTATTCTTTTAGCCTTTTCATAATTATTAATGAAACAAGTGAACATTTGAGTGCAAGCATGTTCCATTTACTTTTAATTGGTATTAAGCCTTTGCATTTTTATTTTGGCAATATTTGTCCTTGAGCAACTGCCTTCTTTTGTGGCTTTGTATCTGGATTAGTATGATTAGCAACTCTTTTAATAGTTATAACCAATAACTTTTGTTGCTCAAACTCGTGGCAGGTGGAAGAGGAGGAAGAACCAAAGGAAGGAGAAGAAAATGCCGAGGTAATTGGCATACTAGCGTTGCTTCCATGGAGTTTTGCTTTTGGACTATGGCACTTATTAGTAATTCATACTCTACTTGATGCCAGGGTGAGAAAAAGAAGAAGACGACCACAAAAACTGAGAAGTATTGGGATTGGGAATTAGCCAACGAGACAAAACCAATATGGGTTGGTATTGAAGCAATATACTGGCATCCATTTTTTTTAACATAGTTCTCCAACATTTGGGTTTTCTTTGGTTGACAAAGGAAGTAAGATATATTGTTGCCTGTGACCAGCCTTATCTAATTGAAGAGAATCAATTCGAGTTTTTTTTCCCTGTATTTGTCTACTACAGATGCGAAATCCAAAAGAAGTTGAAAAAGAAGACTACCAAGAGTTTTACAAGAAGACATTTAATGAATTCCTGGATCCACTAGCATACACACATTTCACTACAGAGGTACCCTCTCTCGTTTTTTTTTTTGGGTTTGGGGGGGTGGGGGGGTTTGGTTTGGTTCTGTAGGTTAATTGACTTAAGTGGAGAACTTATCTTGGGAAATTTTGCAGGGTGAAGTGGAATTCAGGAGTGTTTTATACATTCCTGGAATGGGTCCCCTTAATAATGAGGATGTGATAAATCCAAAAACAAAAAATATACGTCTATATGTCAAGCGGGTGTTTATCTCTGATGATTTTGATGGAGAACTGGTGAGTTTTGTTTTGTTGTTTAGAATCATTGAAAATTTTCTGTTTTGTTTATTCCTGAGTCCGTATTTAGTATTTTTGCTCTTCGTTGTGGTATCTTTTGCGGGAATAACAGAATATGGGAGGAAAAAACTTGTATGGCTCTTTTTTTTCCCTCCTTTTTTCATATAGATGAGAATCATAAATGTGTGAATATCTATTGTTGGTATGCTATGCCTTAGTATGTATATTATATGATTGACATACTTCTTGGATAATTCCTCATTCAGATTATAATTTAATTACACACTCTGCATTGATTGAAATGCTAAACCTTTTCGTAATAAAATAGTCTTTAAATAACATCTACTTTATGATCTTTACTCTCCTTAATTGAATCTGCTAATAGCAGTATATTTCTTGACAGTTTCCTAGGTACCTTAGCTTTGTGAGGGGTGTAGTGGACTCTGATGATCTTCCTCTAAATGTTTCTCGTGAGATTCTTCAAGAAAGCAGGATTGTCAGAATCATGAGAAAGCGACTTGTTAGGAAAACATTTGATATGATTCAAGATCTTTCTGAAAGTGAAAATAAAGAGGTTGGTGATGGTTAATGTAACCTGGAATTTTTTTTCTTGTTGGATCTGATTCCTGATCTTGAAACATTTGTGCTTCTATTACAGGACTACAAAAAATTCTGGGAGAACTTTGGCCGGTTTCTAAAATTAGGGTGCATTGAGGACTCGGGAAATCACAAGCGTATAACTCCACTGCTACGATTTTTCACATCCAAAAGTGAGGAAGAGCTAAGAAGCTTAGATGATTATGTTGAAAACATGGGGGAGAACCAAAAGGCTATCTATTACTTAGCAACAGACAGCTTGAAAAGTGCCAAGAGTGCTCCATTCTTGGAGAAGTTGGTTCAGAAAGATATTGAGGTATGCTTTTTAAGCAGATCCTTTCATTTGAACAAACTCATGGTACGCAGGTTTATCTGCAAGCAGTTTTAAAATCCTTTTCATAAACGCAATTTTTTCTGAAAATCCATTGGAAGCGATAAAATATGCCAACTGCTTGTAGATCCAGTTGTTTTTCTAATCTGCCTTAACGTGGTAGATGAACATTTCAAGCCCAATAACATCTCTCATTCTGTTAAAAGAAAAAAGATAAAGGTCAAGGTGATGGAGTTCAAAAGCCATATTGCTACTTGTTCAAATGCTGACATAGTAGGGTAACAACAAATTAGTTTCATATTAAGATGTCCCATGTTGGACAGCAGTTAGTTCTGTTATTTTACAAGTCTCTTCTCCCCTATTTTCGCCTGACTATTCCTTATAGCTGTTTCCTTTTTCACTTTTTATGCATACCGTTTTAAATTATTGGTCTTCATTTCTCTTATACTTACGGGACAACTTGTTTTTGTAGGTACTTTATTTAGTTGAGCCCATTGATGAAGTTGCTATCCAAAACCTTCAAACCTACAAAGAGAAGAAATTTGTTGACATTAGCAAGGAAGATCTGGAACTTGGTAAGGAATTACCATCTTTTTACTATATGGTGATGGCAGCAATTTTTTTATCTCGTCATGTCTGCTGTCTTTCTAGGAGATATGCGTCTTTGCTAATGACAGTGGCTTTGTACATCAGGGGACGAAGATGAGGTCAAAGAAAGAGAAACCAAACAAGAATACAATCTTCTTTGTGATTGGATAAAACAGCAGCTTGGTGATAAGGTGGCCAAAGTTCAAATTTCGAAGCGGTTAAGTTCTTCTCCCTGTGTTCTTGTTTCTGGAAAGTTTGGATGGTCTGCCAATATGGAAAGGTCAGGATTGGTATTCTAGTTTTTGTATATTTATACCTTTTCCACTGAGAAGCTGTGCATTGAGAAATATAGCAGGGGAAGTTCATGTCAACTGAAAGGTCTTTTTGATTTGAAGGCTGATGAAAGCTCAAGCCCTTGGAGACACTTCTAGCTTGGAGTTCATGAGGGGAAGGAGAATACTGGAGGTTAATCCAGATCACCCCATCATTAAGGACTTAAATGTAAGACCATTCTATCTAATACAGATTACTTGAATAGTTATTTATTTGAAATTATTTATTTAATGTGAATTTGATTGCATATGATTATGAGATGGTTATGGTATCTGCACAAACATTTGGTTCTGATCTAAAGTTTTAGCTACAATGGTAACGTCAAACGGGGTGACAAACTACTTAAATAATTGATGGACTTTGACTTGTTTCAAGGGAAATGGCTATATCCTTGATTATGATGCTTGACATTCAAAGAAGTGAATGCATCATCTTATATTGCTGGAGAAACTGAAGCTCTTTCCTGATCTTACTTATGACAGGCTGCCTGCAAGAATGCACCCGATAGTAGTGATGCGAAGAGAGTTGTCGACCTCCTCTACGATACCGCATTGATCTCTAGTGGATTCTCCGTAAGAATAAATTAGTTTACTTGCTCGTCTTCTATATTTGTAATGGCAATACTGATTCTCCATATCTGTTTCACATAAAACTCTTTCATTTGATTTTGCAGCCTGACAGTCCAGCAGAGTTGGGTAATAAAATATATGACATGATGGCAATGGCAGTTGGAGGTAGATGGGGTCGATCAGATGAGGGTGATACAGAGGCATCGACATCGGTAAGTGATGCTAAAGAAGCTGACACAAATGCTGGTGAAGTGTCGGAGGCAGAAATAGTTGAACCCTCGGAGGTGAGGACTGAAAGCGATCCCTGGCAAGATTAACTGTAATCTTGGTTCGTTAGAATGGTTAAGGCATTACTTTCACCAACCAAATGGGAGATATCAGATATTCCACACAAACAGGGACAAAGCTGTGTTCACTTATACAGGACAGGGAACATAGGTTTTTTTGCTATCAGATAATTTTGCCATTGGGAGAGTGTATGAACCTGTCATTTTACTGTTAGAATGTTAAACCAAATCAGGTCTGGAGCTTCTTTTTCCGTTTTATGTCCAAAAATGATACTGGTTTGATCGATCTTCGATATGATTGATTTTACTGAAACGTGGAGATTACATCTAGGAAGGAACGTTTGGCTCTGGAGCACATAAGAGTTGATGAAACTAATGCAATTTCAGAAAAGTTTGATGGATTTGAGACATTTTAAAATGTTGTCTCAACGAGGGTCGGCGGAAGGGTTTGGACTTAATCCGAAGTAAAGTTAATAAGTCAAGTTTGATTAATTTGAGCTTAGAGTTAAGCTCATACTCAGTTTTAGGGAGCCGGTTTGACTAGTTTATACCGCACTGGGGGAACTTAGACTATATTAGTTATCTGTAGTTGTAACTAATGTTATGAATATTGTATTAGATTTGGTATTGGACTGAATTTTAGTACGGTGCTATACTTATACATGACAGAGAATTCCGTAGAGATTTTATTATTGATATGTTTGAAAGATAGATATAGCTAGAGCAAGCTCCCCTTTTTGGTATAACTAGGCCTAACCAATTGTTTCACAATGACAAAAATTGCCTCTTATTATACGAATGTTCTGCTATATTTCCTCTCTAAACATTCTCTCTCCTTAACTATCTTGTAACAAACTTGCCTTCATGGCATATTTGTTCCTACAATTATGGGTTTTAAGGGGCTTAGGATGTGTGGGCTGGTTATCTTGCATAAGGGATGGGGCTTTAGATAAAATAGGTGAAGTGGTAACAATTTCCTCCTCGATAGGCACCTTTTTGTTAAGGTGCATAGAAGGAAATTGATCCTTAATAAATTATATATCCTCCGATGTTGCCTCCTCCATTGGCTTAGCCTTCTAGTGGATAGGCCATTGCCGAATAGCTCTTCCCTTGGCATAGATGATGCGTGATGCTAGGATTGCCTTTGGCTCGACCATTTCAACGATATCCACCTCTAACTTTTGAGGAAGATCTTGCTTAATAGGGTGATCTCCCATTGTCTTTTTTAGTTGGGAAATATGAAAAATTGAATGTACCTTAGATGTAGGTGGGAGCTGTAGTTTGTAAGTAGCTTGCCTTACCCTTCCAGTAATTTTATAAGGGCCATAATACTTTGCAAAAAGCTTACGATAGATTCGTTTTGCTAGGGTAAGCTGTTTACGTGGCCTTAGTTTAACATAGGCCAAGTCTCCTTGGAATTTTACCTCCCTTTTATGAGCATTTGTAAATTTCTTCATCGTAGACTAAGCACGAAGTAGGTTGTTCTTAAGTTGACGTAAGGCCTCATCTTTATCCACCAAAGCCAATGCCACTGATTCTACTTGTGTCTCTACTTGGGATAAATGCAATATAGTTGGTGGTAAGCGACCATAGACAACTTCAAAAGGAGTCTTCTCAATTGAGATGTGGTAGGTAGTATTATACTAATACTCCGCCCAAGACAACTAATGAGACCAGTTTTTAGGCTGCTCAAAGGCGAAACAACGAAGCTAGGCTTCCAAACACTTATTAACCACTTCTGTTTGGCCGTTCGTTTGGGGATGATATGAAGAACTCATCTTTAATATTATTCCTTTTAACCTAAATAACTCATTCTAAAAATTACTAGTAAAAAGAGGGTCTCTATCACTCAAAATGGAGCTAGGGATACCGTGCAGTTTCACCACATCTCGTATGGAGACTTCAACCACTGTTTTAGCCGTGAATGGGTGTTTTAGTAGTAGGAAATGAGCATTTTTCTACAATCAATCCACTACCACCATTATGACTTCGTAACTTTGGGATTTAGGAAACTTTGTAATAAAATCCATTAAAACTTTATCCCATGCCAGCTTATGAATGGGCAAGGTTTGCAAAAGACCAGCTGGAGAGATAGTCAAATACTTGTTCTTTTGGCATGCAGCATATTCTCATACAAATTTTTGAATCGAGGATTTTATTCCTAGCCAAAATAAGCCATTAGCTAACCTTTTGTGAGTCTTTAGAAAATCAGAATGTCCCTATAGGGGAGAGGAATGATACTCTTGAAGTAAGTGAGGAATTAATGTTGAAGTAGAAGAGAGACCTAGCTTGTTCTTGTAGAATAGTAAGCCTTCCCTCAAGTGATATTTTGATTGAGATTTCAGATGTTGTTGTAAGGCTACTATGAGAAAATTCAGTTATGCATCCTCCTTTATCTCCTTCTGGATCACATCCATATCGAGCCAAAAGGGAGCAGAAATTGCCATGAATAACAAGTTGTCTTCTTCCACTCTAGACACATTCCTATTTTGTTTCTCGTCTTGTAGATAACCTCAAAGTTTAAGCCCAATAG
>JANQBM010000001.1:1031660-1043454 GCA_025594535.1 Erythroxylum domingense | reverse complement strand
CTGAATAATAGAAAGCAGTTCAATACCAGCAGCACTCTCCAAATTTGGACCATGAGCCACTCATAATAGAGTGGACTAATGATTAGTGTTATTATTAATGAGATCAAAATTGATTCATGTTCTAAATAGTTACCATTACCATGTAACATTCGGATGTAGTTGTTCTAAGTCCATGAATCCACATCATACAACTAACAGAGCGACTCATCTTAGTACATCATTCACTGTAAAAGCTTTTAAAGCTCATTAGATGGTATTACAACATGCATGCAGATCAAAACTAAGAGAATATTCAGCAAAACTTACCACAGCAACTATTCCAGGATGTGCATATTTCACAAGCATTTTAAGAGGATCTTCTTTGAGATTGTCAATAGTTTCATCTAGAGCAACAGGTAAACCGCTTTCTTCACAGTAGTTTATGATGTCATTTTCATCCTGTACAGGTTCCTGAAACGTTTAAATTGTCAATAAAAAAGAGTATCAAAGGATTATTCTTTTATATGGATAGACATTATTGTGACAATAGTTTATAAAAGACTGAAAAGAAAATGAAACAAACTCCTTATTTCCTTTTCAATTTTCCCCTTCTTAAAGAATTATGATAAAGAACACAGTTACACATCAACTGTGATACAAAGTTATATATAGCAAAATAAAGTCAATATATTGCTGTAAACTATTGCCAAACGGATACAAGGATACACAAGCTGAAAATTATAGGAGAGAAACCTCACACCTCAACATATTGCAGGTCACAGTCTTTCACAAGAGCACCAAACTGAATAGCATCTTCATAACTCCACTTTCTATTGGCATCCGCACGAATTTCAACTTTCCTCCCAACCTTTTTCCTGACTTCTTGTATCACCATAGCATCTTCAACTGGATCCAGTCTACGTCCCACCTGTTCCACGTGGTATTGTAGGCTTTTGTGAACAAGACCAAGACCATTCATAAAGAAAAGTAGATGGTATACATTTAGTAGTTATTACTAGTCCAGTTCCACTCCCAAAACTTACTTTAAGCTTCAAAGCTGTGAATCCTTCTTCGATAAGAGAGGAAGCAACATGAGCAACCTCAGCCGGAGTCCCACTTGAATCAATGAGAGCACATATCCTAACACTTGATGATCTTTCATTACTTTCTTCTTTCATTTTCAGGGGTTTAAGTATATGTAACAAGCTGGAATTCTGCTTTACCGCTATTGCATTTAGGAGAGCCATTTCAAGACCACATCTGACACTTGGAAATAGTGAGCATGCCTGTATAATATTGATGTTTCTGTTTGACTTGGTCATAGAAAAGTAAAACAAGACACTGAGAAATAGAGAAGGCAACTTTCCTATCTTGGTCTTCTCTAAGAGCAACTACTCAGGTATACAGTTATATATATATATATAAAGATTGGAATAACCTACCATGATGCCTAATTTGTTCCATATCCAAGAAGCAAATGATCCACTAAGCAGAGGAAGGGAAAAACTAATCTCAGCTCCTTCAAGCACATGAACAAGAAATCGAAGTTGCTCTTCCACATCCAGATGGTTTTCCTTGTGGATTTCAAGAGGTGCAACCTGTTCAATCAGTTAAATGATACTTGTGTTAGAATACATATAGAGCTATTGGTCTTTAGGAGAACAAAATATCTAACTAAATACCAACCTCACCATAACCAACACTCCCATCTTGAAGGAACACAGATAAAATATAGCCCTTTCTATAGAACTTGTGCTGCTTATGGTCAACAGGACCAGAAGTAGGTGGAGCACAAAGTTGAATTCTGTCACACCAACATTTGGGAGAAGTAAACTGCAAAAGATCAATAAGGAGAAAGCAACCTACAGCAATGTAAATAAAATCTAACCTGTATATAGAATACTGCAATTTATGGATCTTGAACTGACAGAAGCCACTTGACATAGGATTTGAAGCAAAAATCCCTGAAAGAAAGCTTAAAGCATGTTCTGCCGCTCTGTGTGCAGACTTCCTTAAGAAACTGATATTAACAGGGATAATTGGTCAGCAGACCACACAAAACAGGAATGCAACTTTCAAAGCCAAACACTAGAACAAACCTAACAACCTGTGAAATGCCAAATTATTGTCAATGCAGCTATGCACTTCAATTATAGTGTCTGTCTTCTCTTCGTCAGACGCAAGTAAAGCATCTTGAAGATCTGATTTTGTCAACACATGTAAATGTCTGATGCTGCAGTTTATTAAATTAGATTTAATGGCATGTAAGGGGGAGCAGTTAAAAACTTGGAGCAAAAGCATACAGTAACCATGTTAAACAACATGCTGTATCTTCAATTATAGAAAATGCAGAGCACAGATGCACTAGCTTTGTATAAAATGTCACAGCACTCAAAAGTCTAATTATTGTAATTTTTCACGTACCAGCCCTAGTTTCTAAGTAATGATATGCAATGTAGGATCTGCTCAACTAAGGAAGCTACCATTTGCCAAATTTAGGCAACTATCACCATAAGAAAGTCAATCAAATAGTAGGCAGAAAGATTGCACAATAAAAGAGCAAGATAAGCAGGCAAACATTTGGCCACATCAGAACTTGTATAAGATATAAGCATGAATTTATATTTATACCCATGCGCGATACACAAGTTGTGAATTGAAATGTTATGGGATGTGTAGAAGTATTGATTCAGTATCTTGGAATCAGTTCTATCTGCAATAGGAAGGAGGCTGAAGATTGCTCCACCTTTGTTGTTTATCACAAGTATTGTCATTGGTTTGCGCGACATCCTTCAGAAAATGACTGGTAGATTAAAGACTATTTGAAGAGAGGAAATCAAGTGTACAAGTCCTCAACCCAATACTCACGGTTTACCTTTGATTTAAAATTGCTAAGCCATTCGTATCATGAAGGAAAGAAATATCTCCGATTACACAAAGTACCTAAGAACAATTATAGACAATTATGAACCAATATACTTATCATGGAATTTGAATTTACTATTGTAACAACCAATGAGGAGATTTAAACTTATTTTTCTGTTACGAAATCCATTTGATGCAAAAGTTTAAGCCTAAGATTTAATGGCCCACTATTGACCAATTATTTACTTTTCTAGAAAGAGCAAAGAAGAACAGTATTTCCCTACAACTAGCAAAGTAAAACTTGCAAACAGAAAAAGAGATTTCTAACACAATTTTGCTAGAAACAAAGTATCTTAGAGACTCACTCGTTTGCTGCACCCAACAGCAAAACCAATCGCTGAACTAAGCAAACCATCAATACCACTGGCTCCCCTGTTTCCAGCCACTCGTACCCAATGGCAGGGTAGGTTCAAATTTACCATGATATCCGAAACTCTATAACAATGATTTTTCCAGTTAAATCCATACATATCTGCATCGCGTATAGCCATGCTGTTCCCAATAAAGAGAGCAGACTCAGCTGAAAGTGAATTTGAGATTACATTTGCAACATAAGGCTCAGTTAAAGAGTTCTCAGTAAGAATTTGAAATGCCATATCCCATGAAATCTGCAGGAGAGGATAAGAGATTGTAAAAAACTACAAACAATTCCAGAAATTAAATCTCAGAAATTAGAGGACCAAGATATGACTAAATGCAAACAGAAGTTCTTCAACCACCTTCTCAGTGGATAAAGAAAGAACCCATCTTACATGCAAGAAAGGTCTTTGGATTATACATCTAAAAGAGGCAAGGTATCGTCAACTTATATTTTTTCTTTTTTGAGAAATTAGAGGGAAGAAAAGCAAAAATGCATCAAACCGACTTGGAAAACGAAGAGCTGGAATATTTCAAAGCTAGACTTTCAGACAGAAACCTCCAGTCAAAATATTTTGTTCACTCGCTATTCAGTGGAGTATCTTCCTAAGGAAAATTTTAGGTCTCATGACAAGTTTCTACAAGATGTTATCATGATTAACTGCATTCCACATTTTGGTGATTATCAACTGCACTCAGACATTTGGTAAATCATGAATTGGCACACTAGACAAAGTCAGAAAGGAATATATCAACCATAGTAACAAAACAAATGACCACTTTAATCAAACTAGCATTTAAGCTTAAAGAACAAAATAATTAAATTAGCTTAAAAAAGTATCAAGAGAGCAAGATAAAGTACCATCATGTCCAATGATTGCAGGAAATCACACCATTTGGCGCTCAAAGGTGGAAATTGAATTTTTAACAAACTGTCAGCAAATTGGAGGATGGAGCCTTGAACCCTATGTGTCACAAGGTGTGATGGATCATGACGAGATGTATGATTATCAACCATGATATAGGAATATGGATAACATTCCTCCAGCATTTTTGAAACACGCTTACTTGTTATCCGACTTCCGATCTGCCCATCATTCAATGTAGAAAGACAATTTTCAGCATAGTGTTTAATATATAAAGACTACAACTTAATGTATTATGATATCCTCTTTACCTTCCTCCAATAAGATAACCACATGTTTTAACAATGACCAATTTATCAGGTAACTGTTCCAAGTGGAGGATTAGGGTAGCCAGAAATAAGTATATTCAATAACTAAAGCAGTCCAGTATTATATTTTTCAACTCAAACCTAGATCGAAGGGCTTCCTGGTCTAGCATAACAAAATTGCTCATATAATTAATATTGAAGTCAGTCTTGAATTAACCAGTCAAACTAAAAGTAAACAAAAATCTATCTGTCTTAGACATTAGAAACAATTAAAATCATCTAGAATATGCAGTTCAGAATTTTTAAAAAATATGAAATCAACACTAAACAACTTATACCTGTATAATTACGTCAATTTGCATCCAATCCCTGACAGAATTGTAAAGTAAGGCATGGTCTAGATGATCAACAAATAAAATATTTCCTTGAAGCTCAGCAGAAGAAGACAAAAGCTTTCTTAACCGTAAACCTGACAAGATGTCAGCTACAACAGGCCAATTAAGATGTTTAGCCAAGAGAAGAGCTGCCCATATGTCATCCTCAGTATGAAGTCCACCAAGAAGTAATAGCCCTTGCTTACTCCGTTGAATGATTTGAACAACCTCGAACAATGAACTGTCAGCATGATCATTACAACCAGAATAGTCCTGCATTTTGATGTATCTAGTGAATGGTTGAGCGCCAGACATCCAAACATCCAACCCCTTCAGGCACTCAGTAGTCCATTCCTTTGGAGCGTCATGCAGGGGCTCTCTAAAAGTGCAGTTGATATGAACAGGACCATATGGTAAAGATGTTGCTTGATGTACAGCAAGGTCAACTGTTGTCAAAACCATCCGTGCAGAAACATTATCAGTAGGTGCAGGAAGGCTGAAGAAGAACCTTACAAATGAACCATAATGGTTCACCTGATACACAAATGCAGCATGAGTTGTAAGCATTGTAGCCGAGTAACTGGAACAAGTAACAAATGAAACAAAAGAAAGAAGTATTGACTATAACCAATCATAAGTTATAAATATGAGTACTTGATTGATTGATTGGTTAGCACCAGCATCCTGAAGCTCTGGAGGACGATCTGCAGTAAGCAATAGCAGAGGCATAAAATCCTGACTGGCTTCTACAACCTGCAAGATGCCAGTCATCAATAGTTGTCAATACATATCCAGTTTCTGAGAGAACTATGCAAATTCAGAACTCACAAGGTGTTGAAATGAAATTTCAATTTGGACATTGTAATACAAATTCAGAACTCACAGCAGGAAGAAGATTTGAAACTGCAGTTCCTGATGTAGTTATAATGACTGCTGGTTTATAAGATCCTCTTGCAAAACCAACAGCATGAAATGCAAGTGAGCGTTCATCAAAGCAAGCAATACATGTTGTTAGGGGATGAGTGGAAGCAGCGATTGCAAGAGGTGATGATCTTGATCCTGGAGCTAAACAAAAGTACTGAATAAAGCATTATCAGAAAGATGTACCAAAAGAATTATATAATCAAATAAAGCATTCCTGAACTCACCGTTAAGCCTAGTCGAGTACATTCTTCTACTATCAGTGATGCCCAAAGAATGTTAATGTTTGCCTGATCTTGAAAGGAGCAACTTTTTTCACTGGCATGATCCAACTGACAGTCAAAAGAGAAATACAACTTGAACAATCATTGTACAAAATTACACTTTAGGTATTTTCTAAATGTTAGTTCACAATCAGTTGAGAAAGTCCAATTAGTACCATAGTAGTTCATATGGAATCCAATCTTCTTTTCCATGTTGCACGCTTAATAAAGAGCTGCAGAATTCTAGTTTAGGCCAAGAAGCTCAATGGCTTCCAGATAATTGTTCTTTTCCATTTTCATTTCATTTTCTGACAAATATTATCCATGAAACACAAGAATAAATTACAAAAGGACCTAGGACTGCATGCAAACAAATAAGCAGTATAGTATATAGTTAATTATATCATCTTCAACATACAGATTACAGTGCTAGCATTTTCAGCGCTAGAGGATGGCGGAGAAAGAAAAGAATGTTGCGTACACATTTACTTCAACATTTAATTACATAAAGATGGCATACCATGTTATAGGAAACACAATTGCTTGATGAAAGTCTAAAACAAAATTGATCAGCAATTGTAGTCTTCTGCAAAAAAAGAGTTCAATAAGAACACAGAGATGGTCCAGTAATACAAAATAGCTGCATTTTATCACTGTCAAGCTCGAATAAAAATACTAAGGATATTTGGTAACGAAACTTGAGGATTGTAAACATGGAGGAATAATTACCAGGAAAAAGGGAATACCAGTTCGAAGGGGTCGACAGGGTAATCCTTAGGGTCCAGCAATAGAGACCTCATCCTTACCTGAAAATTTTTCCATTTGATGAGAACGTGCAAGCATTTTATAATTGCAATGACAAATGCTTTCATGGATATGGCCAAACAATGTCTTTTTGGTCAATAAAACATTCAATCTTAACTTCTCTAGTTAGAAACCTTTTTTCCCCCCCATTTGGGTTTCCCATAATTAATACACACCACCTTGCAAGTCACCTAACGACAATACAAACTCAACCAATTATGCAGCATCAGATAAAATGTCACAACTTATACATGATCCAACAGTTCGTTCATTCATCTACATCATAAAAGCCAATTTTAAAACAGCAACGAGCAAAAATGAAACTATATGCTCTAGAGTCCTCATAGCATCGAGTTAAGAAAAACAACTTGCTTTTAAATCATGTAGTCAACATGGTGGAAATTTTACCGTTTGAGAACTCTTATTCTCTGCCAAGTTGAATGCTTGGAGACCAGATTTTACCGAAGAGTGAAATTGATACCTGACCTGTAACAATTTAACCATAAAAACCAGCTAAAAGGTCATTCAACAACAATATAGAAGGGTAAGAGACGAGACATCTTGGTGTAACATTGGAGTTTAATCAGATGGCATTACCCAAATTTCAGTATGAGTAACCAAATGAACAAATGAAAATAAATGCATCACTAGCTGAACCATGATTCAATGTCTGCAATTTATTCAAGTCAAATCATCACATGAGCAGTGATTTGACATGAGAAAGCTACTTCAACTGTGACAATGATACATTTAAAAGATAAATGGAGGAAACTTCACAAGTGAAATTGACTTTATACAACAGAAATTACCTGGTTAAATGTCAACTCAAAAGATAGAATTGCCTGTTTGAATGTACATGAGTAATTGTCATCCCAAGCCAATGTCACTGCTAAAATGGAGACATCTTCATGCTCATCTAATTCAATCTGTTGAAACCAAATCAATTTAGCAGCCACTGGAGTTCACTTGTGTTCTCAACTTCCACACGAGGATAGAGTACCAACACAAGAACAACCACTAAGATATATACTGTAAAACTGATAGAAAGATAATTGTAAAAGCAATCAGGATTTTCATAACGGAAGATGAGCAATTTAACATAAGTGTACCTCTGGAATTAAAAAGTAAAAAGAACCAGCCACATGCTTGATTGAAGAATACTCTGTGTCCAAATCAACATCCACAAAACCATAAGTTCTTATAAGGATTGAACCACTTGAGAGATATCTGCAGACACACTATACATCCATCCTTTAGCATTTCCCCCAAAAAACACAGAAAGCCATGTTCCACATAATACCATGCCCATGAATGTCAAGGAAACATTAAGCCTTCTGTTTCAAAAGGATTAAGGAAACCGAAAAAAGATTCATCAAGAGTTCAAGAACATAGCTTGATTAATATAGCATTAAATAGCCACGTGAAAAAACAACTACCAGAAAATGAAAACACAAATGAGAAGAAGAAGTCAACCTTCTAATTGAACTCTGCTTTCCTGAAATACAAGAAGAGGGGTGCAAAAAGTAAATTGCAGTCCCAATTCCAAACACACCACGCCTTCCATTCAAGTAGAGTGCTTTACACGAAGAATTCTCCGTACTTTTGGAAAGAAAAAACTGAGGAAACACTCCAACCAACTCTGGTTGGCAGCAGAACCAATCCAAAGCTTTCGCACTCGGAGGCACCGCAATCTGCAACCCGTCACTCAAAATAGAAGAACATAAGTACTAATAAAACTAACTGATAAACGAAAACTAGACACAAAAGAACACTGTTCTTCGCGCAAATTTTGCACCAACCAGTTCGACAAACTTCCAAAACAAAGAAATTTAGATCACGAAACTGAACCTGAAATCTCAAGATGCCACTGCTCGAACAAGGAGGATTCATCTTCAGATTCTCCACAGCCTCGTGAATGCTCTCGAGGCCACGCTTCAGCGTCACGGCAGGAGGAAGAGTCTGAGTAACGCAAGTCCCTACCACCAAGTCACATTCCTCGTTCTGCAACTCCTTAACATCCATCACCGGACCATCGAACCTAACCGCTTCCACAGCCACCTAACAGAAACATCACCAAATCCGAATCACACGAACCAAAACATTCACATAAAAACAAAAACGTTAAGCAAAATGAACCTTCCGAGAACGAGTGAGGGCGCGAGAGGGAGCAAAAGCGAGCAAAGGAAGAGTAGGATTCTTAAAGAAAAGAAGTGGTTTTCTTAGGATCGGAGACGGAAAGGTAAACGTCGTCTCTTTTGCAAGTGAGAGTGGAGCTTCCATGGCTACTGCTGCTACGTGAAGTGCGAGAGAGTGTTTTAGTGACAATTTCAAGAAGAAGATAGATAATGTAGGCCCCGCACCATCAGTTGTTGAATAGCTGACGTGACACACGCGTGTACAATAATTGGCTGACGTGGGTGGCGGGACAAGGCTAGAGAGTCAAAGTCCACAATGGGCACACTCTCCCGAACCATCGCAGTTAGGCTTGATTTGGGGGAAGTATAGTAGTTGATAACCGACTAAAATTAACCTAACCTAGTGATAACTATTTATTGTCAATAATTATTTATATATTTGAAATTGTTGTTTTAGTAAATATTAAAACTTAAAAATAGGTATTAGGTAAATATAGTTGTAATTGTTAAAAAAAGATAAAATAATTAAAAAATTTATTGATTTAATAAATTATTAATTGTTGTATAAATAATTTAAAATATATTATTAATCATATAAATTTAAAATTATAAATAATAAAATATTAAATTAAAATAAGAAAATATAAATAAAATAAATTTAGTAATTAAAATATTTCATAAAAATATATTATTTATCATATAGATTTAAAATTATAAATAATAAAATATTAAATTAAAATAAGAAAAATATTAATAAAATCAATTTAGTAAATAAAATATTTCATAAAAAATATATTATCAGTCATATAAATTCAAACTATAAATAAGAATAATTAATTGTTGAGATTATAATGAAAATAATAATTATCAAAAAGTTATTGAGAGAAAGTATAATTTTTATCGCAGGAACACTTTTCTGTCGCAACCTTCTTTCTACTTATAGATTTCTACAGTGACATCGCACTTTCTTTCAACCTCCAGTTGTTTGCCAGTAAATTCAAATATTTGACTGCATTTGAAAACTATGATAGATAAATATTTATTCTTACCACACCACACTACATCACAGATCCAAACATAGTCTTAATAGTCTTTAATTATAGAAAAAAAATATTTCCAAATTCATAGTTTCTTTTGCACCGGAAAAAACCCCTCTACTTTAAATATAGCTTAAGGATTATGATATTTAATTTGGGTTAAAAAACATAAACTTTCTCTCTTCTTTAAAATAAAAAACTTTTTAATTCTTAATTTTGGTTAAAATAATGAAAAACTTATGTAGTATGAATATTACACACTAAGCTAATTAAAAAATATTTATATGACGATTTAGCTCAGCTTTTAATAATTTATTATAATTTATCTTAAATTTTAATCGATTTAAGTTGGCTTTAAGAACTGAATTGGATTATTATATTAGTAATATTTGATTAGTTCACACTAAATATTCATATTGCATTTGTTCCATTGTTATTTTTTAATCGAAGTATAAGAGATTGAATTTTTCTAAAAAACCAAAAATTAAGTCTTTTCCTTAATTTTAAAGATTAGTGAGTTTTTATAGATTTTTTAAACTACAAAGCAAGTTTATGTATTTTATCTTATTTAATTTATTAATCATCATACCTTAAATTAATTTTACTAAATATGTTGTGACTGCACTATACAAGGGAATGTCTAAGGAAAATGAAATAGAGTGCATGGTTAGACAAAGATGAGGACAATACTAAAATAGTAATTGTCAATATGTTGGTGGTAAAAAAAGCACTCATGAGCTAGAAGGAGTTAGGAGGAAGATCGGACAAACTTCCTTCTATGGTGATGAGGACTTACAAATGAACTTGAAGTCTCATTCATGGTTATTCCAATGGAAGCAATGGGACTTAAAACAGGTAGTAAGGGCTAGTGCTATAAAAATTTGATGAAGTGGAATGCATAAGCGTGTTATTTTGATATGTCAGACAAATTCAACAACTCCCGTTCGCAGGATTCCTTATTTTGGGAGAGTTGAATAAGGGACATCAATTATACATAACTTTCTCTTTGCATTTTTTATAAAGAAGTTATTTTCGTGATTAGAATGTGTAACTTTTTGATCTCAAATGAATAACTTTATCAGTTACTTTAAGGTTGTTCGTCTGTTATTTTGATATGTATTTACTCAATATGTTGTGATAGTCTTTTTCAGCAAAAAGGAGATGGCTTTGCCAACTTTAGCAGCAAGTTGCTAAAGACAAACATCTCGAATACGTTCATCATGATTGTTGTTGATACAAATGTCGACTTTTGTTTGGTGGAGATTTGTGAAACCCTTGTTTTGATGTTTAGTCGACATACACATTGCATAACTTTAACAATATGATGGTGGCTTTTTTTTTGTTAAAGAATTGGCGTAATGAAGTTGTCTAGGAATTTAGGTAAGGCCCTCGAAGGCTATGACCGAATGGTTGAGAACGACTGAATAAGGCTTAGCTTACGGTAGGTCTTATGTTTGATCCCATGTTACGTTATTATAGTCCTCGTAAGAGCTGGGAACAGCCGGGAGTTTTATTTGCTGGGAGTGTTACTCGTTGAGTCCTCTCATTGAAGGTGTTGCCCACCGAGCCCTTCATTGCACGAGAGGAGTTGCCTGCTGAGCGCCCCAAAAAAAGTTTCCCTTGTACTAAAAAAAAAAAGGAAATTAAGTAAGGCATCATAATACTAGAAAAATGTATAGGTCCATATTTTGTTGCACATTGGTTTGGGGCTTTCCACTAACTATCCTTGCACTTGTATCCTATCAAAGTAAATTATCTAAGCACTTAAGTGTGGCAATTAAATAGCCACCATCTATGTTCCAATGGACTGTTTAGAAGATATTTG
>JANQBM010000001.1:1013979-1030073 GCA_025594535.1 Erythroxylum domingense | reverse complement strand
AGCCAACCACAGCGACGAGGACGGCCAGTTGTTGTTCCAAACTCCTGCCCAGCAAATCGAAGAAGGTCACCACCTTGCCCCAAAATCTCTGTCGGGAAAGGACCAGAACCAACCCTTGTGGTGTATGCCTTCACCTGAAAGTTACCATGAGATGCGCAAAGTTGTTAAAATGAGATTGTAAGGATTATGCTCAAGAAAAGGCATCTGAAGTTCTATAGTGCCCTCCAAATGTTAAAAGTAATATGTAATAACATGACAGTAAATTCTAACTTGGAAAAAGCATCTTGGCTTTTTTATGCCCAGTCACTCTAGATACATAAATCAGCTACAAAACATTTTCTAATGGCCTATCTTTTATGCCAAACCTTAGTATGTAGATTTGCATGAAAAAAAATCAGAAAACAAAGAAATGGACAACGCTTAAATATGTAAAACAAGCATTTACTTACAACTCCAATGAGATCACCGACAACTCTAGGAGCAATCCCAAGACCAGTGCATATCCCACCAGCAGAAGGGCTAGAGGACGTAACAAAGGGATAAGTACCAAAATCAACATCGAGCATTGTTGCTTGACCACCTTCAACCAAAATCTTCTTGTTGTTTGCAATGGATTCATTCATGATATGCACAGTGTCGGCAATGAAAGGCTCCAACCTCTCAGCAAATCTCTTATATTTCTCAACTTCATTCTTAAGCATTTGAGGCTCATAGTTGAAAGACGGGAACCTTGAAGCTGCATCCGAAAACAAATGATCAAGTTTTTGCGGGAAAGTATCCATGTGCCTCAAATCACATACTCGAATCCCATTCCGGATCACCTTGCTAGAATAAGCAGGTCCAATCCCTCTTTTAGTAGTCCCAATAAATGATTTTGCAAGCTCAGCCTCTCTAAGCCCATCAACCTCTTGGTGGAAATCAAACAACAAGTGAGCACGGTCGGACACCGATATTCTTCCCTTGCAAGAGATCCCATTAGATTCAAGACCATCAATTTCCTCGAAAAGACCTGGCAAATGGACCACAACCCCATTCCCTATCACACAGAGAGTGCCCTCATTAAGAATCCCAGAAGGAACAAGGTGAAGGGCAAATTTCTTTCCTTCAGAATTGTAGATGGTATGACCAGCATTAGCCCCACCCTGAAAAATCCACCATAAATTTTCAATTTTGAGGCCTGACATACTTTTTGTTCCGCACATTCATCAGTAAAGTTCAAAAAGAAACAAAATTTGATAAAATAAACATGAACCATGAATTATGAATTACACAACATTAAGATATAGTGTGTATATAAATGTATCTATGTATGTATGTATAATATATGTATCGACACTATATGATGTCGATATATGTATGTATGTACCTGGCAGCGAGCAACGATATCAAAGTGATGAGCCAAGATATCGACCAATTTTCCTTTGCCTTCATCACCCCACTGACAGCCCAAGACGCCGGAAACATGACTCAGAGAGTTTATTCGACTCAGTGAGTCTTTGGTGGCTGACTCGGCAAACCTCAAGGATTCGGACGATGGAGACTTTACGGAGCATACAACAAAGTTGTGGGTGGAGCTCCGCTGCTGCCACCGTGGGGAACATAAAGTCGGTGAAGCGACGGCGTTGGAGCGCAGCTGGAGAGAGGTGAAGTTCATAGCGTTTATTCTCTCTCTTCTTTTTTTCAATACAGAGAGAGAGAGAGAGCGGAACCGTTAAGCAGAAGTCAGAGAAAAGACGGCTTGGCTCCCACACCGTTAAGTCACTTAAAAATAAAACCTAATTGTCATATAAAAGGCACGATCTTTCCGATCAGTCAAAGCCCAGTCGATAAACGAAATACCGATAAGTACTAGTCCTGAAATAGAACTTATAAAACTATGAGGACTAGATTGAAAAAAATAAAAATACCAATCTAAGCCACTTGTCTTCCTCAGTTTTACTCACTGCAGCCTCGAGTTTTCTCTCTTCGATCACCCTTTCTCCGATTCCTGCCTTCCTTTGCTCTGTCACTTCCGACTTCTCAACTCGGTCGGCTTCCTACTATACTCGTGCTCCGCTCCCCTCGTTGTCGTCGGTCTCTAATAATCTACTGTCTGCTCTCAGTTGGGTTTAATCTTCACTGGTCTTTGATTTGCTGATCCATCGTGTTCTTGCTGTCTACTCATCCTGGGACTCATATGTAGAGAATATTTGAGTTTGAAGATTTTGTGACCGTAGCCCGTGGGTGTTGTCATGTGTGACGTGTGTTGTGGGCTCGTGGCCTTTGTGGCTGTGCAAAGTTGCAATCTGTTCTTCTTTTTCGGAATGGATAATTGAGGGAGTCATTGACCGAATTTATTTGAGGCTTGAAAATTGAAATTAAATAGTTAAATCGCTAAATTTTATATTGAAGGTTTAGCACACCAGTTGCTCTTTATAACTGTTCAAGTCACAAAAATAATTTTTTTTAAAAATATATAAAAAAGACTACATATATTATGTCCGTCTTTAAACTTCCACCAAAAAAAAAAAGCTTTGTATATAAGAAATGTTGACTTTTTTTAATCGAGTCTAACGTAATAGTAAAACTTTTATAAATTAATATTATTGGGATCATGATATTTTATTATTTTATTGAGATATTAATTAACTGATAAATTAATATTTATTAATTTAAATAGATTTTTATAATTGATTGAAATTAATTCTGACAGAGGTGAAGAGCATTATGAGCATTATAATGAGAGTGAAAAAAATCTAGAGCCTTTTGTTAGATACTTGTAGGAATATGGTATTGTAGCAAAATATATAATGTCGAGAACACCTCAGTAGAATAGAATTGCCAAAAGAAGAAATCGCATACTTCTTAATATGTTGCGGTGTATGTTGATTTATTCTAGTTTGCTTGAATTTTTGTGGGTTGAGGCGTTGAAAACAGCTGCTTATATTTTGAATCAAGTACCCGGTAAGTCAGTCCCAAAGACTCCTTATGAGTTATAGTCAAGTAAGAAATCAAGCATGCGTCATTTTAATATTTAGGGATGCAAAGCAGAAGTAAGGTCTTATAATCCACAATCTAAGAAGCTTGATCCGAAATCTATTCGTAGCTACTTTGTAGGCTACACCTTCAGATCAAGGCTTTCTAAATTCTATTGCCCATCTCACACGATCAGAATTATAAAATCAGATAGAATTGTCTATTTTGAAGATGAATTTGGTTTAAATTAAGGGTCAAGAGAAATTATACTCAAGGAATAACGCATTCTAATTCCTGTACCCGTCGCTTCCGCTTCTACTGATGACCCTATGATTGAACAGATTCAAATAGAATATCATGATTTTAAAATATTTCAAGTTAAAAAATACTTGACGGAGATTAATAAACATGTTCTTAGTGCATGTTAGGATCAAAATAAAAACAAGATTGTGTTTGATGTATGTACCCATACTCAATTATTACCAATGCATACTGCCATTTTGAGGACGGTATTTTGTGACTATAAGATTATAGGTTTGAGTTATAAAAATAATCTTTTTATAAAAATATAAAAAGAATGTTGCATATATTATCGACCTTTTTTAAATTCTTGTAAAGAGGAAAATTTTGTGTACTGGGTATGTTTGACTTTGACTTTAACTACCATTTAATCATTAATAAAGAATGAATAATTATGATAATTATATATGTATATTATAATGTAATCACAATAATAATTAAAGATAGTAAGGAAGGAGAGGCAAAACCGATTTATGTTAATTCATTAACTCTCAGTCTATGTCCAGTCTCTAAGCTTCAATTAAGAATGCCACTATCCCTCTTCTTACAAAGGATAAAAAATAACTCTCTATGATGTCTTCTTTACCACATGTGAAAGAGAACTCTTATAATTTTCTTAAGGATGATAATGGACTAGGCCGGTATGTATATTTTTTTAATAAAAAAAATATAATGGTATTATTTTGGACAAAACGACACCGTTTTGTCCAAAATAAGTTGATTGCGGACTGAAATTGCCATCTCTAAATCTTCTTCCTTTGTTACTGGAGAAAAGGTATCTTTACTTACATTTTCCTTTCCCATAGGTGATAACTCTTGTTCAAGGTTAAATTAGAATTCTTATAATGTGTGTCTGAAGTAATTATTCACAATTGCTTCATGAGCACAACAATATAGAACTCAAAATCTTTTTTTCTTACTCATAATATCCAATTAGCGTTTAATTAGGTTACTCATAATAACCTATTTTTATTTACCACCGATGATTACCTTATTTTCTTTCTTATTTGATTCAACAATTGGTCTTTTGATACCAACTAAGTTACTTAGTTATGAGGTCTCTTCCTGACTATCCATTTATTAACAACAATTGTTGGAGATAACATGGTTTTCCTCATTGATACTGATGGGAACGATGCCAATTATTGATATTTATTTGATATCACCTCGTATTGACATATAAGATAAATAAATCAATATTTTTTAGATACCTAAATAGAATTGGGCCATTAAGGATTAGCTTTTGATATCTCATCAATCCTCCTCCTAATGCTTACTACAAAATCACGTCGTTTACGCAAATATTTAAAGTTATATAGATTATGGAGGTGTTTGACAAATAGTTTATCAACTGTTTTTTAACTTATTAATTAAAAGTTAGCTTTTGATAATCTTAAAAAGTTATTGATGTATTTGATAAATGACTTATTGGTTAGCTTATTTAATTCCAATAAGCTGATTTCTAAAAGCTCCATAAGAAGAACTTTTAGGATTAGCTGTTTGTTTAATGACATTATTATCCTCCACTTTATTCTCTACTTTTGTTCTGTGTATTTTCAAAGTTGACTTTTTTTTATCATATTGAAGTTTAGAAGAATATAATAAATGGGCTAATTGAACTTTTTAATTTTATTTAATTTTATAATACTAGTTTATATTTAAAAATATCATAATATTAAAATTTTGAACAAAAAGAGTCACATCAAATTAATATTTTTAATATATAACTACTATATATCGTATCTGTGTCATACTATAATTATAGATATTTTAATTTATTAAATAATAAAATTCATATATATTATATATAAAAAAATACTTATATGACGTACGTTGGATTATTATTATTATTAGTAGTAGTATTAGTATTACTATGTTTTTTATTAAAAGTATAAACATAATTTTTATAAAATTAGATATCTAAAATATAAATTCTTACAAGAATATTCAACAAAATACTAAGAAATATGATATTCATGCCCTTATAAATTTTTTAAATCATACTCTCATAAGTCACTTTACACATTAATAGCTAATACTAAACAACTAATTTTATCAAACATCTTTAATAAATAGCTGATATTATCTGTTGGTCAAATCAACTGATATAATCAGCTAACCGCTGATAAAATCAGTTAACAGCTAATGCAATCCGCTATTTCTCAAATCGGGCCTAATTAGCTATCAGCTAACTGCTGATAAAATCAGCTAACAGCTAATGCAATCCGCTGTTTGCGAAGCTGAGAATGAATAACAAGTATTTTTATAGTTTTGTTTTTATTTCATTGATTTTATTTTTATTATTGACTTTATAATCTTTCTATTATGTATTCAGAGTGCTTAGTAAGAGAAAAACGTATGATCCAGTTGATATTGATTGTATTAAACATACTAATTTTTAGATCACAGAAGAAGAACTATCGCCTAATCTTAATTATAATGAATTTGAACAGATGATTTATGAAAAAAATGTATTTTTCACAACAAATGAATTAAAAACATCTACTGATAGTCAGTTCATATCTTATTTTAATCATATTTAAGTTAAAAATATAATGTATTACAAATTTACAATTGAGAATAATTTCATACATTAGTAATATGTAATTTATTTGAATGCAGTATAAGAAGTTGATGCAAATACTTTAGATGAAAGCGTAGTTTTCGAGTCTTTAGATAGCTTTGGAAAATTCAGAACTTTTGACGATTATGAGACACAATCTCTTTCAGAAATATAATATTAATTTTTTTTGTTATTTTAAGTTTTATATTCAACTCATATTTATTTATTATTAGTTCATTATATAATAATAGATATTGGTGTATTTTTTATTTTAATAAAATATTTTATTTTTACTTATTATTATAAAATTTACTTCTCATTTATTATATACCGTTTTATCACAGTTTACTACCAGTTGAACCTTTAAACCTTTCATTTGACTGGTTCGATGTCCAGTGCGATTTTTAAAACATTCCGTAAAAGTTATAAAATGAATGATTTTTAATTTGATTTATTTTTAGTAATTTATATTTTTTAAAATTGATTAGCTTATTAATTAATTAGTCACTTTTGTTAATTAATTAAATTTTATAAATTAAGATAAATTAATTAATTTTTATGTAACAGTCTTATTTTAAATTTTTCGATGATTAAGGACAATTTATTTCAATCATATTTCAAAATTTTTAATTTTATTCAACCTTTAACTACTTTTATAATGGTCTAACATTGGTTAAATATTTTAAATCTTAACCCCTTATCTTACTAATTTAAGCTTCAGTCCAATTTTTAAAACATCGTTCTTACCTCTCAGAACCTCGTGCATTATAATAGCTTGATAAAGAGTTAATTATTTAGTAGTAATTATTTTCATTAAATAACGATTTTTTATTTTTGTAATTTAAAGTAAATTCTATTATTTATGTGTACGTTACTTATTAAATAAATATATCATGTCAATATTATAAAAAATATAAGGTTAGCAACGAATTACTTTTACTATATATTAAAAAGTTGTTGAACTAATATTATAAAATTAAATAAAATTTAAAATTTTTATTATTGATTCAAATTTACACTAAATTTCTTATATTAATAGTGGTTGATTTAAATAATATTATTTTAATTAATTTTACTAAAATAATAATATTTTAAAATAGTCTAAATTAAACTCTAGAAAAGGTTAACTCAATTTAGCCAATTTTTAATAAGTTATCAGTAGATAATAATGTCAACTTATTGTCATGATACAAAATCTTTGCAGGTCTCACTTTGGTTCAAATTTAGTCTGTTCCAAAGTTAACAGGTCATACTTAATTTGGTATAGTATCGAATTTGAGTCTCCGGTCGACACTCTACTTAACCTAAAGTTAATGAGTCCGGTCTAACTTGATATGATTTTGGGTCTTGGGTCAATCCATATGTTTATGTCGTACGATTCTTACAATTCTTATCTTATGTTGCTTACCCCAATGTTTAAGCATGACGTGTCCTTACTCCTTACCTCGTAAAACCGACGAGACAAAGCTGTCGATCCCTTCGGATAACCTCTGCATTTGTTAAAATTGTTTATATAAATAAAATAAAAGATATATTATTTTAATTTTAAAATTTTAAAATTAAATTTTAGAAAATTTTAAAATAAAGACTCTAATTTAAAAATTTAGAACTTGATTAAATTTCATATCAAAATAGAGAAATATAGTCAGTAAATTAAATTAATTTGTTCAAGAGTTCAAATTTTCAGTCTTGTATTATATACAAATGACCTTTTTATTTCATACGAAATTATTTCATTTTTCCAAATTTTAATGACTCTGATCACATTAATATATCCATATTCTTTTCGAATATAAGAGACATAACATAAAATCATAATTTTTTAAAAAAATTAATAAATTCTTATATACTAAAATAAATCAGTCATTTTCATTTAACAATTTCTTTTTTTAAATAAACTTAAGATAATATATTTTAATCATATTTTAAATTCTTTGATTTTTTTAATCTTTAGTTGATTTTATGACAGTCTAATATTAATTGAATATTTTATATTTTAATTTTTAAATATAAAAATGATCATATTTCAAATATATAATCACAAATGTATTTATTATAGGAGCTCAATTATCATATCAATAAAAAGAAAAAATTATAACTCTTTCTATTAGATTTTGTTAATATAGGCAGAGTGTAAAGTCTACTAATAATAATTGAGTTTGTGTCAATTATTGTCAAAATGACTATAACTAGTCATTTTTTTTATTACATTAGGTATCCTGACTTAGCCGAACTAATCCTAAGCCTCTAATACCTCATCCCAAGAATCCTTGAGGATGTAAATCTGGAATCCTAAAATTCCTCAGGTTCCTACGTAGCCTCTACACTTCTGCACACAAGGAATCGTCACATACTTGATTGATTAATTGCTGATTGATCGCTGGTCCTACTTAACATCAGGTTCCCAGCAACCCTCGAGTTTCCTAATAGCTTTAACTCTCATACTACCGCTGGAAACGAAGTGTCCGTAATTGATCCAATTAAGGAGCTTTGCCCAGGGGGCTAGAAGATCATCAATAGGACAAATTTCTCATTTCTCCTCCTTTGACGTGACTCGAACTCAAGACCTCTTGTAAAGGAGAGCCTTAAGTGAAGAGCTGAAGTCATTAAGTCACTCCTCGTTGTTAGATAGTTGACCCTTACTACTTATAAACCCTTAAATATTTTTATATTTAGTCAATATAAGATATTCTAACATTTCTCCTCAAGTACAACTGAGATTAAAGATCTAGTTGTCACTTAAAATAAATGCAGTAGTAACTGAATCGGGCTTTTGAAACTGAACATCAGAAGGACAATCAGAAAATTAACAATCCAGACCAATTTGCTTTGATATCATATTAGATTTTGTAATATGAGCAGAGTTTACTAACAATAATTGAGTTTGAATCAACCATTGTCAAAATGATTAAAACTAGTCGCTTAAATTGTTGACCCTTATTATTTATAATATTTTCATATTTAGTCAATATGAGATAATCTAACACTTTCAACTACCAACTTTTATGTATTCTAACGATCTTATTAATAAAATATTGATCGAAATAATTTAAGAAGACAATAGGTTGAATTGTCTTTTTCAGTATTTAAATACTTAAAAATTTTAAAAATTAAATACTAAAATAAAAAATATAAAAAGTTTTAGCAGAAATTACCCAAATAAATAGTAAAACTTAGCCGAGCACAAACTCCAAGCCCATAAAAAGAGAGCAGAAACAGGTTAGATCAGTAACGACCGACCTCATTATCATGTCGTCGCCAAAAGTTTCGCAAATCCCAATGCATGTTTTCTGCCCATTCTCGGAGATAGATTCGTATATATATTATATATATAACATTAATGCAGATACTCTCGATCATCTCCAGAAAAAGAAAAAAAAGGTTCGGAACCAGAGAAAAGTTGTAGAGAGAAGAAAGAAATGGCGTTGTTTATAGGGTTCTTAAGTGTTCAGTGCATAATGGATTTGGTGGTGGCCGGAATCTCTCTGATGATCGGTTTCGGCATTTTCTTGTTCGTTGCTTCCATTCTCTGGTCCGCCGCTTTCATTCAGAACGCCAAGAGCGTCTCGTGATTTCTCTGTACAATCTCGTTAGGTAAATAATGTCAAATGTTTCGTTTCCACTTTCCCTTGGGTTTCTTGAAAGAACCGATTTTGATTAATCGGACAGTGATTTTTAACAAAAGTGAAAGGTTTCTTAGCCTCTTTGGACTGTTTCCTTGGTGGGTTTTAAGGAAATCCACCGTCTTGTTCTTCCCCGTAGCAAATTCCGATAAATTGTTTATTTCTGGTGTTTAAAGGGGAAGAGGTCGAAGATAGAGCATCCATGAACATACGGATTGTGCGGGACAGAGAACCTATGATTGTATCACAAATAACGTTGTTGTTCAGGAATAAACTCTTGTTTATTATGTTTCTTTCTGATTTTACTGGGATCTTGTGATATAGATTTCCTAAAGAAAAAAAAAAGACCATTTTGAGTAGAGATTTAGCTTTCTTCTTCTTCTTCTTTTTCCTGAAACATGACGCAAAAAGAGGCTAACCGTAGAGATTTATGGCTTTTCCCTTACCAACTGTCCAAGCTTGACATCAAGATTTCAACTTTTGAACATCAAGCAAGTTCAGTGCTCAAGTTCTTAATTATGTTAGCTACAAAGGTTGGCATAGAATAATGATGCATATTAAAAATTTACCTAACTTTTTTATTACAATTTTTATAAATATTTAAATACGTTAATATTTTTACTTTTTATAGATTTATTTTCTGATTAATCAGATTTTAAATTCACTTTACTTTTCCGCTAACTAAACGGGGCTAAAAGATTGCTCAAGGTGATGAAGTTTCTTAGAAGTTTTAATTTAATTCGGTTTGAATGTAACATATTAGGTTTAATTGAAATTTAAATTGAGCATAAAAGTAAATATGAAACTTTTTTTAACATCATGATAATTTAACTTAAGTGTTCAAAATGACATATTAGCATTATATTTTATAAATTCAAGATTAAACGAAGTTGATCTTCAATCAAAATTTAGGTCTACATAAATCAAATTAGTAGAGAGAGTTAATTCACACCTATATTAAATGTTCAAAGAAGAATTTACAAAGCGAACTTATAAATATTTTAAATCCAACTCAGATGAGTATATTATGCAATTCTTGTAAATAATTTATTTAAAATATATCATTTATAAATTATTACATATCTAACAATTTATTAGAAATAAAAAATGAAAAAATTTTAATCATTTAAAAAATTTATGATTATTCAATATACATCATGAAATGTTATCTTGAATCCAATATAATTAAATATAACCTAACATAATAATTTATATGTACTCGAACATTTGTTTTTTATTAAAGACAAGCAAAAAAAATAAAAAAAGTTAAAAGTACTCCGTGAATAAGGCTTCTTGCTTTGCGGGAATCTTAGGATGGTCATATAATATATACAACATTCCATTTGTATTTTTACAAAAGAGCTATAACCTTATGGTCAATCTTAATCAATTAAAAAAATTATGAATATTCAATCTATTTTTTATACAGGCTTACTTCGTCACTCTCTGTTACTTTTTACTTTCGCACCACTTCTGTATTTCAATCTACTGATGATTTGGTGATGTGGGTACTTTCTAATTATATCAATTTGGGATGTTTTGATTTAAGGTAGCTTTGATGGGTTCATGTTGAATATGCGTTTTGTTTGGCTGAGTTAATCTTCTAGTTGCTGGATTCTGGTATTACTTATCTCTGACTTGTTTACATGAAGCAGTTTCTGCAAACTGTGTAACGAGTTTTTCAGTGTCAAACAGAGCAGTATTTAATAATTTTGATTTTTCAAGTTTCAGTTCCAATTAGGACTGTAGCTTTTCGTTTTGATACGATTATGTTGCTTCAGAGCAATATTTAATAATTTTGATTTTTCAAGTTTCAGTTCCAATTAGGACTGCAGCTTTTCGTTTTGATACGATTATGTTGCTTGTAGCAGTCAGTTTTGCAAACATATCTAGTCATAGCCTTAGCCCTTGGTTCCAGATACATGATGGGTGCTAAACCTCTTACTGTATTTTTGTTCCTTTTTTTTTTGTTTACATTAGATATCCCGGATGTAGTTGATATCGAATTAATGAACATAATTTCTCTAAAACTCGGCAAATTTTTCCTGGCTTTTTAGATTTATGAGTATTCATTTGAGCGTTCACAGTAGATTATCATGTTCTTCTTGTTACGAGAGTTTTATTTTCAATCAGTAATCATGTACCTTAACCTTTTGAAAGCATAGTTAAACATGTTAGAAATATATAGATTAATATAATCACAACATCAATTTTATATATATGACTATTAATCGAATTGCTTAATGTATGTTTAATAACTATAATAAGATGGTCAATAATTTACTGATTGCATTTGAGACACATGGTAGTACCCTAATAACTAATGTTAGCCCATTAAAATATAGTTCATAACATCTTTAAAATAACACAATTATCTTTTTCTACCCCTTAGGATAGAACATATTATAAGACATAATATATGGTGAGATTGTGGGGATATGGTGTGTGGGTGAGAAAACAGAATATTTGGTCTTCTAACATTGGCTTCCTCTCTTGCACAAGGTGTTGTTGATTTTGATAGGTAGTGGTAAAAGATGGAGAGAATGCATCAAGACTCTATGTCAACCATTGGAGGTATGCTTTAATCTTATTGTGTTGTTAATGCTCTAAATAAAACATAGATTTTAGTTTTGTAATTGTTGATTAATGCATATGTGAATAACAATTAGTATCAGAGCTCTATGGTCATTTGATTTTAGGGCTTGTTTTTGGATATAAACTCATATTTTCAAATCAGTTTTTTTACAAAAATGATTTTGAAATGATGTATTGAAGGCGTAGAAACTGTTGTTGGTTGTTGTTGTTGCCTTTAACCTTTGTTTTGGACAAAGAATCACAATTTTTTGGGTGTGATTTTGAAAGGTTTTGTGTTTTCGTTCATGGCTAAAATGAGTTTAATATTTTCGGATTTTGGAACACTTTTGGCTGAAATGGATATGGGAAATTCATAGAGCATGAAAAATGGAAGAAAATGCCTTTAAAATCGTCGGAAACTGAAGGCCAGAGAGGGAGCTACCGTTGAGTCGACTCGCGAATCATTGTTAAGGGTCAGGGACGACCCAGATGGCATCATCCTGACCCTTAACTAATATATATATTAATTTTTTTAATATTAAAAAACTTTTAAAAAAATTTCTGCACAGTGCAAGTGGGGGCGCATGCAAGGTCCTTTTTGGACCATTTTTCATCATTTTGCTTCATTTTTTATTCTATTTTTTCATATGTTTATGCACAAGATTAGTTAGTAATTTTTTATTTGATATTCTAATTGTTTTAATCTTATTGTGACATTAACATGATTATTTGTTGACAATAGTGAATGCTTATTTTTAACTGTCGTAGAATTGAGCATGTGAAACTATTTATGATGAGGAATTTTTAAAATATCATGTTTAAAATTTTGTATTTTTTATCTAAAATACCGTTAAGATCCATACGGGTAATTAATTATTCTGTCGATAATTACTATTTAGTAGAATGCTTAATATGATAAAGAAATTTTATTGAAATATTGTGAACCGCACAAATTTTCTATCCTTTCAATAGAATATTGATGATTTGGTTGTAATATTTAATAAATTATCCTCTTATCTGTGAATGAGTTCTATATTTGATTAAGGAACTCTAGCATGAATGATATAATTAATTTTGAGAAAAAGAGCGCGAATTGCATGATTATGTTTTAACATTATCATGGTTATTGCTCTTGGTTCTCATTCAGCAGCGATTCGAGAGTCTCTACTATCTTGACGTTGAATGGAACAAACCACAAGCAGTGAATTGAATCTCTCATGATGAATTTGACTATCATGCGAATGGACTTGGCTTTGAGAATTGATCCACTACCTAAACCCGCTGATAATGCTACTAAGAAGGAAAGGAAATCCTACGAGGAGTGAGAATACTTTAACCGATGTTATTTGATAATTATGTGGTATCACATGGATGAGTCCATTCGCGATAGTATTTTCGAGGTTGATAATGCAAAGGATTTTCTTATTGCCATTAAGAAGAAGTACATGAAGTTCTCAAAGAATGAGAAGAATGAGTACTTAAACATGCTTCATCACACCATTGATCATGGTGCAAGTGACATAAGAGTTCACATCGACAAGTTCATAGGTTGTTACCATAAGCTTAAGGCTATGGATATAGACCTTGATGAGGATTACATGATGTGGTTTGTGACATGGACTCTTCCTTCTAAATTTGATTCGATCAGATCAAGCTATAATACTCAGAAAAAGTAATGGATTGTTGAGGAGATGACTGCTATAATTTGCCAAGGAAGAGGATGACATGAAAAAGAGAAGGGCAAGAAGCATCTTTATGATAGCAAACCACAATAATTCTCAAAAGAGAAAATTCACTTCTAATAGCTCAAGTGACCAAAAGCCCTTTAAGAAGAAGGTTGTTAGTCCTAAAGAGGAAGTGGACAGGTGAGCTCATCTTCTGTTAGTTAGAAAAATAAGTTTTTCAAAGTGAAGTGTAACTTTTGTCAAAATTTTGGGCACAAGAAAGTTGATTGCCGAAAACTCAAGGCTCACTTAGAGAAGAAAGATAATTGTCTTGTGATGGTTTGTTTAGAGTCAAATGTTATTGATGTGTCGTTAAGTACTTAGTGGTTAAATAATAGAGCAATAATTCACGTTACGAAATCCTTGCAGAAATTGACAAGTCGAAGAAGGTCGACTAGTTCTGAGCAATATGTGTACATGAGAGACGATACCAAAGTCAAAGTTGAATTTTTTGGGAAAATTAGACTACAGTTGAATACAGGACATCTTTTCGTGTTACATGATGTCACTTATTTATCCTCTATTAGGAGGAATTGATTTTTGTATCCATTTTGGATAGACTAGGTTATAGTCTTCTTTTTGGAACTGAAAAACTGACTTTATATCGTGACATTTTTTGATGGGAAATGGAGCTTTATGTGAAAATTTATACAAACTTGAGTTGAATGGTGTTGTTACTGTTGCTTCTTCCTCTTCTCTTAATATTGTTTTTTGTTTCAAACGTATGATGTTGGATTTGAGATCTTCTATGTTATGACATAAACTTTTAGGCCATATTTTTTAAAACGGAGTGGAGAGGTTGGTAAAAGATGGTGTACTTCAAGATCTTGACTTTTTAAATTTCACTGCCTATGTTGATTGTATTAAAGGAAAGTTGTCTGTCAAGGTTTGAACAAGCAAAACAGACAGATGCTCAGAATTGTTAGAGTTGATTCATACTGATATATGTGGACCATTTATTCCACCTGCTATGGGTGATTATAAATACTTCATCACTTTTATTGATAATTTTTCCAGGTACGGTCATGTGAAACTTATTTGTGAAAAATCTAAATCTTTAGAGGCATTAAAGATTTTCAAGACAAATGTTGAGCTTCAAAAGGGGAAGCAAATCAAGCTAGTTAATTCTGACAGAGGTGGAGAGCATTTTGGGCATTATGATCAGAGTGGAAGGAATCTAGGGCCTTTTGCTAGATACTTGTAGGAATATGGTATTGAAGCAAAATATACAATGTCGGGAACACCTCAGTAGAATGGAATCGCTGAAAGAAGAAATCGCACACTTCTTGATATGTTGCGGTGTATGTTGATTCATTCTAGTTTGCTTGAATTTTTGTGGGTCGAGGCGTTAAAGACAGCTGCTTATATCTTGAATCAAGTACCCAGCAAGTCAGTCCCAAAGACTCCATATGAGTTATGGTCAGGTCAGAAACCAAGCTTGCGTCATTTTTCATATTTGGGGATGTAAAGCAGAAGTGAGGCCCTATAATCTACAATCTAAGAAGCTTGATCTGAAAACAATTAGTGGTTACTTTGTAGGCTACACCGTCAGATCAAGGCTTTCTAAATTCTATTGTCCATCTCACATGAACAGAATTATAGAATTAGATAGAGTTGTCTATTTTGAAGATGAATTTGGTTCAAGTTAAGGGTCAAGAGAAATTGTATTAAGGGAAGAACGCATTCTAATTCCAGTAACCGTCGCTTCCGCTCCTACTGATGACCCTATGATTGAACAAATTCCAGTAGAATCTCATGATGAACCTCAAAATAAAAGACATGATGAAGTTATTGATACTGAGGATGATGAAGTTTTTGTCAGGAGATTACAAAGAACACGTAGACCTATCATTCCTGATGACTATATTGTTTATTTACAGGAACATGAGTTCGATTTGGGAGATAATAATAAACTAATCAGTTTTCAAGAAGTCATGAATAGTCCTCAATCTACATTATGGATGAATGCAATAGAAGATGAGTTGAGTTTCATGTCACAAAATGGAGTTTGGGAGTTGATTGAACTACCTAAAGGTTGCAAACTCATTGGGTGCAAGTGGGTTTACGAAATCAAACATGACTCAAGTAGACGAGTAGAAAGGTATAAGGCTAGACTTGTAGTTAAAGGCTATAGCCAAAGAGAAGGGATTAATTTCAAAGAAACCTTCTCACCAGTTTCTACCAAAGATTTACTGCGAGTTTTATAGCTATAGTTGCTCATTTTGACTTAGAACTCAATCAAATAGATGTGAGGACCGCCTTCTTGAATAGAGATCTGTATGAAGATGTTTATATGACCCAACTAGTTGGTTTCGAGATAACTGGTAAAGAACACATGGTTTGCAAGCTCAAGAA
>JANQBM010000001.1:1001114-1013879 GCA_025594535.1 Erythroxylum domingense | reverse complement strand
ATAACGTGTCCCCTATGATTCTGTAGCAAAACTTCACCAAGTGCTTATTAAATTATCCTTATTTATCAATAAATAATGTGATTGGTTTAAATATTTTAATAAAAATTTTGTTAAATTCTAAAATTATAATAAATAATTGATTTATCTATCAAAAATCCAAGATGAATATAAATTACAATAAATAGCAATATTTATTTTGTATATATCCAATTAATAATAGGAGATATGTTATTCTTTTAAAAAGGAAAAATTAGTATGCATTTAAGTATGTTTCTTCACAAAATATTGTAGATGTATTAGATATTAGAATTTAGATTACACTACAAAGAAAATAAAGTAATTATATTTTTAATTAATATAGTCCTAATTTCACAAATTTTATTATAATATTTATATTCTTATAATTTTTTAAAGTCATGTCTTCATAAGTCATTTTACACATAAATAACTAATACTAAACAGTTAATTTTACCAAACATTTTTAACAAATAACTAATGCAATCCACTAGTCAAATCAGCTAATATAATCAGTTATCAACTAACAGCTGATAGAATCAACTAACAGCTAAATGCAATTAGCTAATTGTCAAATAGGCAATGTCAACTTATTGTCATGATACAAAATCTTTGCAGGTCTCACTTTGGTTAGTCTGTTCCAAAGTTAACAGGTCATACTTAATTTGGTACAATATCGAATTTGAGTCTCCAGTCAACACTCTACTTAGTCTAAAGTTAACGAGTCCGGTCTAATTTGATATGATTTTGGGTCTTGGGTCAATCCATATGTTTATGTCGTACGATTCTTACACTTCTTATCTTATGTTGCTTACCCCAATGTTTAAGCATGACGTGTCCTTACCTCATAAAACCCGACGAGACAAAGCTGTCGATCCCTTCGGATAACCTCTGCATTTGTTAAAATTGTTTATATAAATAAAATAAAAGATATATTATTTTAATTTTAAAATTAAAAAATTAAATTTTAGAAAAATTTAAAATAAAGACTCTAATTTAAAAATTTAGAACTTGATTAAATTTCATATCAAAATTAGAGAAATATAGTCAGTAAATTAAATTAATTTTTTCAAGAGTTCAAAATTTATACAAATTACTTTTTTATTTCATACGAAATTATTTCATTTTGCCAAATTTTAATGACTCTGATCACAATAATATAACCATATTTTTTTCGAATATAAGAGACATAACATAAAATCATAATTTCTTTAAAAAAAATAAATTCTTATATACTAAAATAGATCGGTTATTTTTATTTAACAATTTTTTTAAAAATAAACTTAAGATAATATATTTTAATCATATTTCAAATTCTTTGATTTTTTTAATCTTTAGTCAATTTTATGACAGTCTAATACTAATTGAATCTTTTATATTTTAATTTTTAAATATAAAAAATGGTCATATTTCAAATATATAATCGCAAATGTATTTATTATAGGAGCTTAATTATCATATCAATAAAAAGAAAAAATTACAACTCTTTCTATTTGATTTTTTTAATATGGACATAGTGTAGAGGCTACTAATAATAATTGAGCTTGGGTTAATTATTGTCAAAATGACTATAACTAGTCATTTAGATAGTTGACCCTTACTACTTATAAACTCTTTAACATCTTCATATTTAGATACTCTAATATTTCTCCTCAAGTGTAATTGAGATTGGAGATCTAGCTGTCACTTAAAAAAAATGCAGTGGTGATTGGATCGGCCCTCTGAAACTGGACATCAAAAGGACAATCGGGAAATTAATAATCCGGACCAAACTTACTCTGATACTATATTAGATTTTTTAATATGAGTATAGTGTAGAGTCTACTAACAATAATTAGACTTGAGTTAACCATTGTCAAAATGACTAAAACTAGTCATTTAAATTGTTGACCCTTATTACTTATAATATTTTCATATTTAGTCAATATAAGATACTCTAATACTTTTCAATACCAACTTTTATGTATTCTACCAATCTTGTTAATAAAATATTGATCGGAATAATTTAAGAAGACAATAGGTTGAATTGTCTGAGTTTTTAGTATTTAAATACTTAAAAGTTTTAAAAATTAAATACTAAAATAAAAAATCTAAAAAGATTTAGCAGAAATGACCCAAATAAATAGTAAAACCTAGCCAAGCATAACTCCGAGCCCATAAAAAGAGAGCAGAAACAGGTTAGATCAGTAACGACCGACCGCATTATCATGTCGTCGCCAAAACTTTCGCAAATCCCAATGTATGTTTTCTGCCCATTCTCGGAGATAGATTCGTATATATATATATATATATTATATAACTTAATGGAGGTACTGTCGATCATCTCCAGAAAAAGAAAAAAAAAAGGTTCGGAACCAGAGAAAAGCTGTAGAGAGAAGAAAGAGATGGCGTTGTTGATTGGGTTCTTAAGTGTTCAGTGCATAATGGATTTGGTGGTGGCCGGAATCTCTCTGATGATCGGTTTCGGCATTTTCTTGTTCATTGCTTCCATTCTCTGCTCCGCCGCTTTCATTCAGAACGCCAAGAGCGTCTCGTGATTTCTCTGTACAATCTCGTTAGGTAATGTCATAAATGTTTCGTTTCCACTTTCCCTTGGGTTTCTTGAAAGAATCGATTTTGCTTAATCGGACAGTGATTTTTGACAAAAGTGAAAGGTTTCTTAGCCTCTTTGGACTGTTTACTTGGTGGGTTTTTTAAGGAAATCCACCGTCTTGTTCTTCCCTGTAGCAAATTCGGATTTGTTTATTTCTGCTGTTTGAAGGTGACGAGGTCGAAGATAGAGCATCCATGAACAAACGGATTGTGCAGGACAGAGAGCGTATGATTGTACCACAAATAACGTTGTTGTTCAGTAATAAGATCTTGTTTATTATGTTTCTTTCTGATTTTACTAGGATCTTGTAAAATAGATTTTATAAAGAAAAAAAAGAGACCATTTTGAGTAAAGATCTAGCTTTCTTCTTCTTCTTCTTTTTCCTGAAACATGATACAAAAAGACGCTAACTGTAGAGATTTATGGCTTTTCCCTTATCAATTGTCCAAGCTTGACATCAAGATTTCAACTTTGGAACAACAAGCAAGTTCAGTGCTCAAGTTCTTAATTATGTTAGCTACAAAGGGTTGTTCAAGGTGATGAAGTTTCTTAGAAGCTTTAATTTAATTCGGTTTGAATGTAATAGATTAGGTTTAATTGAAACTTAAATTGAGCTTAAAAGTAAATTTGAAACTTTTTTTTTAACATGATGATAATTTAATTTAAGTGTTCAAAATGACATCTTAGCATTATATTTTATAAGCCCCATAAGGAGTAGTCAAGTTGGTGGAGTTGAGGAGTATGAGGTCAAAAGGTCATATGTTCGGTTTCTCCTGCATATGCTCTTTCGATTGAATATGTTGTACAGAGCTTGCTTAGTATAAAATACATGATTAACGTGATTTGCAGGCTATTGCATCAATCCACAGGTTTATCCAGTGCGCATCTAAAGTGTAACAAATGCACGTTCTTTCATTTAAAAAAAATTTATAAATTCAAGATTAAACGAAGTTGATCTTCAATCAAAATTTAGGTCTACATAAATCAAATTAGTAGAGACAGTTAATTGACACCTATATTAAATGTTCAAAGAAGAATTTACAAAGCTAAGTTATAAATATTTTAAAATCCAATATTATACAATTCTTGTAAATAATTTATTTAAAATATGTAGTTTATAAATTATTACATATCTAACAATTTATTAGAAATAAAAAATGAAAAAATTTAATCATTTAAAAATTTATGAATATTCAATATATCATCATGAAATGTTATCTTGAATCCAATGTAATTCAAGATAACCTAACATAATAATTTATATGTACTCGAAGATTTATTTTTTATTAAAGAAAAGCAAAAGAAAAAGTTAAAAATATTAAGTGCACAAGGCTTCCTGATTTACGGGAGTGTGAAGAGGGTCATATAATGTATGCAATCTTCTATTTGTATGTTTTATCAGAGAGCTGTTCCTGTAACTTGAACTTACGACCTTTTGATCAATCTTAATCAATTAAAAAAAATTATGAATAGTCAATCTATTTTTGATTTAGTCTAGCTTTGATGGGTTCATGTTGAATGTGCGTTTTCCCACACCACCCCCCCGGGCGTCGAATCTTCTATTCTATTAAATTTTATTCATATATTTATGTGAGGTCCATATAAATATGTAGATGAGATTTAATAAAACATGATAAGAATATCATAATTGGTACAGAAGATTTGATCCCGAGTATATAAATGTGTGGATGAGATTTAATAAAATATGATAAGAATACCATAACTGATACAGAAAATATGATCCCGAGTTTTCCAGTGTTAAATAGAGCAATATTTAGAAATTTAGCTTTTTCATATTTCAGCTCCAATTAGGACTGTAGCTTTTCGTTTTGATATGATTATATTGCTTGTAACAGCCACTTTTGCAAGCATATCTAGTCATAACCTCAGCCCTTAGTTCCAGGTACATGATTGGTACTAAACCTTTTACTGTATTTTTGTTCATTTTTTTCTTTACTTCAACATGTAGTTGATATGGAATTAATGCATATAATTTCTCTAAAGCTCTGCAAATTTTTCCTGGCTTTTTAGATTTATGACCATTCATTTGAGCGTTCATAGTAGATTATCATGTTTTTGTTATTAAGAGTGTTTTATTTTCAATAAGTAATCATGTACTTTAACCTTTTGAAAGCATGGTTAAACATGTTAGAAATATATAGACTAATATAATCGTAACATTAATTTCATATACATAACCATTAATCGAATTGGTTAATGTATGTTTAATAATCATAATGGGATGGTTAATAATTTAATAATTGCATTTGTGGCATATGTAGTACACTAATAAATATATGTTGGCCTATTAAATTATAATTCATAATATCCTTGAAATGACACAATTATCCTTTTCTACCCTTTAGGGTAGAACATGTTATAAGATATAACATATGGTGAGATTGTGGGGATATGGTGTGTGGGTATGAAAATAGAATATTGGGTCTTCTACCATTAGCTTCCTCTTAGACAAGTTGGCGTTGATTTTGATAGGTTGTGGTCAAAGATGAAAAGAATGCACCAAGACTTTATGTCAAGTATTAGAGGTGTGTTTTTATCTTATTGTGTTGTAATGCTCTAAATAAAACATAGATCTTGACTTTGTGAATGTTGATAAATGCATCTGTGAATAACAATTGGCATCAGAGCTCTATAGTCATTTGATTTTAAGGCTCATTTTTAGATATAAACCTATATTTTCAATCAGTTTTTAACAAAAATGATGCATTGAAGGGGTAGAAACCGTTGTTGGTTGTTGTTGTTGCCTTTTACCTTTGTTTTGGACAAAGAATCAAGGTTTTTTTGGCTGAGATTTTAAAAGGATTCGTGTTTTCATTCATGGACAAAATGGGTTTGATATTTTCGAATGTTGGAGCACTTTTGGCTGAAATGGATATGGGAAATCCATAGAGTATGAAAAATGGAAGAAAATGCCTCTAAAATTGTTAGAAACTGAAGGCCAAAGAGGAAGTTGTCGTCGAGTCGACCTGTGAACCAGAATCAACGGTCAGGGACAATTTTTCATCATTTTGCTCCATTTTTTCATTCTATTTTCCATATGTTTATGTACAAGATTAATTATTAATTTTTTATTTGATATTCTAATTATATTAATCTTGTTGTGACATAAATATGATTATTTGTTGACAATAGTAAATGCTTATTTTTACTTGTCATAGAATTTAGCGTGTGAAACTATTTATGATAAGGAATTTTTTAAATGTTAACATATGTTTAAAATTTTGTATTTTTCCTCTAAAATAACGTTAAGATCCATACGGGTAATTAATTATCCTATCAATAATTACTACTTAGTAGGATACTAAATATGATGAAGAAATTTTATTGAAATATTATGAACTGCACAAATTTTCAATTCTTTCGATAGTATATTGATGATTTAGTTGTAATATTTAATAAATTGTTCTTACCTGTCAATGAGTTCTATATTTGTTTAAGGAACTCTAGCATGAATGACATAATTAATTTGGAGAAAAAGAGCAAAAATTGCATGATTCTGTTTTAACATGCATATCATGGTTATTGCTCTTGGTTTTCATTCAGCTTTAAGCAATCCGAGAGTCTCTGCTATCTTGAAGCTGAATGGAACGAACCACAACCAATGGGTTGAATCTCTCATGATAAATTTGACTATCATGCGAATGGACTTGGCCTTGAGAATTGATCCACCATCTAAACCTGCTGATGGTGTTTTTGAGAAGGAAAGGAAATCCTATGAGGTGTGGGAATACTCTAATAGATGGTGTTTGATGATTATGAGGTATCACCTGGATGAGTTCATTCGTGATAGTATTCTCGAGGCTGATAATACAAAGAATTTTCTTACTGCCATTAAGAAGAAGTACATGAAGTTCTCAAATAATGAGAATAATGAGTTCTTAAACATGCTTCATCACACCATTTTTGATGGTGTAAGTGATATAAGGGTTCACATCGATAAGCTCATGGGTTGTTACCATAAACGTAAGGCTATGGATATGGACCTTGGTGAGGATTACATGATGTGGTTTGTGATGGGGACTCTTCCTTCTAAATTTGATTCGATCAGATCAAGCTATAATGCTTAGAAAGAGCAACGGATTGTTAAGGAGATGGCTGTTATTCTTGCCAAAGAAGAGGATGACATGAAAAAGAGATGGGCAAAAAGCATCTCTATGATGACAAACCACAACAATTCTCAAAAGAGAAAATTTACTTCTAATAGCTCAAGTGACCAAAAGCCTTTCAAAAAGAAGATTGTTAATCCTAAAGGAAGTAGAGAGGCGGGTTCATCTTCTGTTAGTCATAAAATAAGTTTTTCAAAGGGAAGTGTAACTTTTGTGAGAATTTTGGGCACAAGAAAGCTCATTGTTGAAAACTCAAAGCTCACTTAAAGACAAAAACTAATTGTTTTGTGATGGTTTATTTAGAGTCCAATGCTATTAATGTGCCATTAAATACTTGGTAGTTAGATACTAGAGCAATAATTCACATTACAAATTCCTTGTAGAAATTGACAAGTCTAAGAAGGTCGACTAGTTCTGAGCAACATTTGTACATGGGAGATGATACCAAAGTCAAAGTTGAATTTTTTGGGACAGTTAGACTACAGTTGAATACAGGACATCTTTTGGTTTTACATGATGCCGCTTATTTACCCTTTATTAGGAGGAATTTGAATTTTGTATCTATTTTGGATAGACTAGGTTATAGTCTTCTTTTTGAACTGAAAATTTGACTTTGCATCGTGACTCTCTTTTGGTGGGAAATGAAATTTTATGTGAAAATTTATACAAACTTGAGTTGAATGATGTTATTGTCGCTTCTTCCTCTTCTCTTAATACTGTTGTTGGTTTTAAACATATGAGGTTGGATTTGAGATCTTCTATGTTATGACACAAACATTTAGGCCATATTTTTAGAGATAGAGTGTAGAGGTTGGTAAAAGATGGTGTACTTTAAGATCTTGATTTTTCAAATTTCACTGCCTGTGTTAATTACATTAAAGGAAAGTTGACTGCCAAGGTCAGAAAAAGCAAAACAGACAGGTGCTCAGAATTGTTGGAATTGATTCATATTGATATATGTGGACTATTTATTCCACCTGTTATCGGTGGTTATAAATATTTCTTTACTTTTATTGATGATTTTTTCAAGTACGGTCATGTAGAACTCATTCGTGAAAAATCTTAATCTTTGGAGGCATTTAAGATTTTCAAGACAAATGTTGGGCTTCAAAAGGGGAAGCAAATCAAGGTAGTTAATTCTGACAGAGGTGGAGAGTATTATGGGTGTTAAGATGAGAGTGGAAGAATCCAGGGTCTTTTGCTAGATTCGTGCAGGAATATGGTATTGAAGCAAAATATACAATATCGGGAACACCTCAGCATAATGGAATTGCTGAAAGAAGAAATCGCACACTTCTTAATAAGTTGCGGTATATGTTGATTCATTCTAGTTTGTTTGAATTTTTGTAGGATGAGGCGTTGAAGACAACTGCTTCTATCTTGAATCAAGTACCCAGCAAGTCAGTCCCAAAGACTCCATATGAGTTATGGTCAAGTAAGAAACCAAGCTTAAGCCATTTTCATGTTTGGGGATGTAAAGCAGAAGTGAGGCCCTATAATCTACAATTTAAGAAGCTTGATATGAAAACTATTAGTGGCTATTTTGTAGACTACATCGTTAAATCAAAGGGTTCTAGATTCTATTGCCCATCTCACACGACCAGAATTATAGAATTAGATAGAGTTTTTTATTTTGAAGATGAATTTGGTTCAAGTTAAGGATCAAGAGAAATTGTATTCAGGGAAGAACGCATTCTAATTCCTTTACCCGTCGCTTCCACTCCTATTGATGACCCTGTGATTGAATAGATTCCAGTAGAATCTCATGATGAACCTCATAATCAACTATATGATGAATTCATTGATACTGGGGATGATGAAGTTGTTGTCAAGAGATCATAAAGAACACGTAAACCTTCTATTCATGATGACTATATTGTCTATTTGCAGGAATATAAGTTCGATGTGGGAGATAATACTGAGCCAGTCAATTTTGAAGAAGCCATGAATAGTCCTCAATCTGCGTTATAGATGAATGTAATGGAAGATGAGTTAAGTTCCATGTCATAAAATAGAGTTTAGGAGTTGGTTGAACTATCTAAAGATTGCAAACTCATTGGGTACAAGTGGGTTTACAAAATCAAACATGACTCAAGTGGACAAGTAGAAAGGTATAAGGTTAGACTTGTAGCTAAAGGTTATAGCCAGAGAAAAAGGATTGATTTCAAAGAAACCTTCTCACTAGTTTCTACCAAAGATTCACTGCAAATCTCATGGCTATAATTGCTCATTTTGACTTTGAAGTCAATCAAATGGATATGAGGATTGCCTTCTTAAATGAAGATCTGTGTGAAGATGTTTATATGACCCAACTAGTTGGTTTCAAGATAACTGGTAAAGAACACATGGTTTGCAAGCTCAAGAAGTCTATTTATGGGTTAAAATAAGCATTAAGACGGTGGTATCTCAAGTTTGATATGGATGTCATTGCAAGTGGCTTTAAGGAGAATGTAGTTGATCAATGTATATATATAAAGTTCAATGGGAGTAGTTTCATTTTTCTATTACTGTATGTTGATGACATTCTACTTGCTCCTAATGATACTAATCTATTATTTGAGACAAAACAACTGTTATTTAGTCATTTAGATATGAAGGATCTTGGTGAGGCCGCTTTTGCACTTGAAATTCAGATTCCCTGATATAGAGCTAATGTGATTCTTCGATTGTCTCAAAAGACTTACGTTGATTGGATCTTGAAAAGATTCAATATGCATTCTTGTTCTCCTGAAAAGGCATCAATAATGAAAGGAGACAAGTTCTCAAAGGCCCAATGTCCACAAAATGATAAAGAGAGAGATGAAATGAAAGTCGTTCCTTATGCGTCACTTGTAGGCAGTCTGATATATGCTCAAGTATGCATACGCCCTGATATTATTTCTGTTGTAAGCATATTGGGAAGATACTTAAGTAATCCTGGTCTTAGCTATTGCAAAACGACTAAGAAAGTCATGAGGTATCTTTAGGGTAGCAAAGATCATATGTTGACTTATCAGCGAACTGACACTCTTGATATAGTTGGGTTCAACGATGCTGATTATGCAGGATGTGTGGATGATAAAAAGTCCACTTCAGGCTACATTTTTATGATGGTTAGAGGAGTTGTATTGTGGAAAAGTGTCAAACAGACACTCACAGCATCCTCTACCATGGAGGCAGAGTATATGACATGCTATGAGGCAGCTTGTCAAGCAATATGATTACAGAATTTTATTTCAGCACTGAGTATTGTAGACTCTATTTCGAGTTCGCTGAAATTATATTGTGATAACTCCGCAGCTGCAGCTTTCTCTAAGAACACTATAAGTACTTTTCGCTCAAAGCATATTGATATAAAGTACCATTTTGTTAAAGAGAAAATCGCTAAATCCCTCATTACTATGGAGTATATGCCTACAGCTAACATGTTAGCATATCCACTTACAAAAGGCTTATCTATATGTGTGTTTGCAGAACACATCTCCCGCATGAGATTGTTAGGAGCCTAGCTTGATAAGATTAGTGGGAGTTTGCTATTTTATATTGAATATGTTAGTACTTTGTACGGATTGCTTATGACTTTTATATATGAAACATGCATAATGATGTTTATAGTCATTTCTTGTTAATATTGACATATATATGTTGATGTATGTATGTAGCTCGATGAAATGACAAGTACAAAAAGGAGACCAATGGAAAGTCTCAGTTATTGTACTGTGTGCATGTTATTTTAATGGTTATTGTGGTATTTGAACATCTCTAGGGCCAAATCATATGTGGTATATATATCTTGCCAATATAATATTACATATGATTTATTTAATTGCTTTTGGATGATGGAGATTGGTATGGTGGCCTGATTATATTGTCCAAGTGGGAGAATGTTAGAAATATATTGTGAAGGTGTTGCTGATTCCAAATTAGTGTCAGGAGAAGAAGATATAGATGCCTGAGCTGCTGGTGGTTAAATTGATGTTGGTTGAACTAATTCTGATGTAGTGTCGTAGGCTGATTATGCCATGTCAGTAGAAGAACTCTCGATATCATGACTTAAGTTAGACAATGCGACTGATTCTGTATGTGAATCCTTCTATGGTGCAATAGAAGTGGTAGGTGATAAAGTAGGCTCGATAATTGGTGTGAGTGGGGGATCTTGTTGATGTAAACCAGTGGATGGAAGAGGAGGATCGCATGCATTTGTATCCTGTGAGGGGAATCTATTGTTAGACTACATAAGAGATATTCAAGAATCAAAGATACTTATCCAAAAAATATTCAAAGAATTGGGATTATTTGTATGTTGATTTTTGAATGGGAAATTGGTTTCATAAAAAACCACATGATGTGAAATAAATTTTTTTTGTATAGATGGATGAAAACATTTGTACCCTTTGTGTTGATCACTATAACCAATAAAAACACATGGTATTGTTTTGGATCAAACTTATTTTTACATGTGTCCCAAGTATATGAAAAACATTTTGAACCAAAAACCTTTAGAAAAGAATACCGAGGATGAACTCCATGCATTTTAATGCAAGGGTATCATAATTAATATTACTTGATGGTAAGCAATTAATAAGAAAAACAACTGTTTTAAAAACTTCCACCCATAAATATAAAGATGTACCATTGTGAAATAACATTGTCATACCTAGCTCGTGAATTATTCTATGACGACGCTCGACCATACCTGTTGATTGTTCCGGAGTGTGCAGACATGAAATTTGATGAACAATTCCCTATGCCTGAAAATGAGAACTAAGTCTGGAGTTGATGAATTCTCCACCTCCATCAAAATGAAATATTTTTAGTTTTTTTGGTCAAATTGCCAAGAAACATATTGTTCAAAGGCCAAATATGTATCAACAAAATTAGACTTTTTTCTTAATGGTATTAGCCAGGTATATCGGAAAAAGTCATCAATAATGCAAGCATAGTAACGAAAATTGTTAAGAGATAGAATTGGTGATGGTCCCCATAAATCACAATGTATTTTATTAAAAATAGACAGACTTTTATTATCCAAAGAAGAAAAAGGCAATTTATTAAATTTGGCTAACTGATAACTATCACAAAAAGAATGTAAATTATTAGATCCTTCGACATCGATCAACCCTTGCTGTTGTAACAATTGAAGAGTGGATTTTTGAGGATGTCCCAACCGTTGATGCCATAAGTTAGCAGTACTAGACTTGATCCTACACAAAAAATGCAATTCATGGGGGCTCCCTTTCCTTAATACAAAAATCCACATTAGAAAATTCACAATTATTAGGGTAATGATCAGTAAGTTGACTAATAGATAATAGCACATGTAAAACATTTTTTAGCGGAAGACTTTATTGCCACTTTTAATGATAGCATCACCAATAGATTTTATGCCTAGCAATGTTCCATTTCCTATTAAAACTGAATGATTACCAAAGTATGGACGTGTGTTCTTTAATATACTAGCGTTACCTGTCATGTGTTGAGAAGAACCTGTGTCGGATGTCCATTCGGTGTCAAAAACACTGTTATCAAGAGTGAAAGCCGCTAATACTTTTGGAATTTTATCAGATGAATACGCATGTTTGGATAGATGCCAATATATTTTCGCGACATGTCCAATAACACCGCAGATTTGACATGTTTTATTTCAATACATTTCTCTTTTTGTTGGTGTCATTCGACGTTGTCCAAGTGGAGGTTGTTGGAAATTAATTCAAATTTTAGAATTGTTAAAATTCTTTTAGAATAAGTGTTAGTTTGTTTTTAATCTTGCAGATTCTATGAGATAATTTCCTGATTTTATTCTATTTTATTATGGTCAAAATATTTGATTTTGTTGAAAATTTGCTTTGATTTTTAATTTATTTATAAGCCTATATAAAAGCATGATCAGATAGAATAAATGAATGAGTTAGTTGCAAAGTTGCATTCCAAAAATTCCAATATGCTATCAGAGCTCTCAAAGATCTTGAGGGACTATGAGTGATTGATTAATGCTTTACAAGCTCAAGAGCAAAGAAGGGCAATGAGAGACTAAGAAAGTGAAAAGATGGT
>JANQBM010000001.1:900161-918194 GCA_025594535.1 Erythroxylum domingense | reverse complement strand
ATATGTGAAATATTTAAAAATTATTGTCATTTTATATTAAATTATAATTGTGATTATTATTTATTATTATGATTTTTAGAAATAGGGTTGATGTAAACTTGCAAACAGTAAATTGTATAGTATATAACTGTACAATATATCAGTGGACTATTTTACAAATTTTAAAAAATTTTGGGACTATTTCATAAATATAAAAAATTACCTGAAACGGTATCCGGTATTGTTACAATACCGTTTCAGAACTCAATCAGGTACCAAGTCTGGTACGGTATTCGCAACATTACTTAGAACACATAACCCCATTTATAAAAGAGATAATTAGTTGGGTGCTTTTGGGCAAATATATAATTAATTTTTACATGGATGACTTCGTGTAATGGGCAAAAATTATTATGTTAACCAAATTAGAAAATACTAATAGAATTAATTTTTTGAATTGAGTTGTTAAGGTTATAAAAAGTTAGTAATTTAAGTGAAATTTTTAAAATTTTGGATATTGAATTAAAAAGATATAAAAATAGACACTTTAAAATTTGTTATCCTTAAGAAAATTTTTTTGGATATTATTTAATTTGATAAATAATTAAATACTTTGTTTATGATTAATATAATTAGGAAAATTTGAAAATATGAACTCATTTAAATTTCAGATTTTTATAATAGATGATATTTGAATTTAAAAATAAAATAAATTTAAAGTCATAATGAATACGAACTTAATATTTAAAAAAATTAAAAGAAATTTTAATTAAACTCGTCTAAACCTAATACACCAAGCAATTACCAAAGAAACCCAAACTAAAAAATTCCATAAAGATTTGAAGTTGAAAAAAGAAAGAGTTTAGTTTTATCTACCAACTAATGTCATGTTCATTGGTCAAATGTTGTGAGGAAATATCTGAAAGACTTCTTTACCAAATAACCTTGACTAATTTATCAGTTCTTCTATTTTAGTTAATCAATTCCTACTTTATTTTATTAAATCTTATTTATATATTTATATAAGATTTATACAAATGTAAAAATAGGATTAAAATACTCCAGCCCTAATAAGTGGCGCCGTATTATGTTTGCATCTTACAAAACTTTCAGGTAATCAAGAAAAGGATTTAATCTCTTGTTTCGATTATAATGTTCTTATCATATTTTATTAAATCTCATCCATATATTTTTGTGAACTTTATATTTTAGTAGATCTTATATAAATATACGGATGAGATTTAATAAAATATAATTAAGTAAGAGTAATTAGAATTGAGAGTTTGAAAGGAAAGGATTATCATGTCATGAAACTGATTGCATCACCAGTCAGAGTGACCGCAACGTGTAAACATGTGATGGTGATGTTACAAGCCAAAGGTTATCTTGTTTTATATGGAGATGTAACGGATTAGGCCAAATTCATTTAAAGATCTAAAATTTAGTCAAATCGTTTAAAATAACGTTGGGAGTTTCTTAAAACGACCTCGTTTTGGGTACTGCAATTCTTAAATTTAAGATTAAAAATGACATTATTTTAGAAAGTTTCTCTCAAACGTTGATGTTTTGCTATAAGAAGGCACGACTCGTTCTAAACATCGAGTTAGATCATCGGTCAATTATTTGGAAACCATTAGAAATTTACTTTGGAACATTTCAAAGTATCGTATCCAACTTCTCCAAGCTATCGAATTTACTTTTCTTGCCACAATTGATTATATATAAAGAACCACAAGTGCAGGATCAGGCACGTTCAAACGAAAAAATCTGAGAGTACAAGAAAGCTGTCAGCAATTAAAATGTATGTGACAAGGCCTCTCTCTATGTACAGAAGAGATCCTTCAGCTCTTTCATGGCCTCCTGAGGGTCCAAACTCTGGTATACTAGTAATCCAAGACGAAGATGCTGAACCCACTTGTTGCTTTGGATTGTGTACAAGTGATCGAGTCAGTGACCTTCCTTTTCCTCAGAACAAGAACCTGAAGGTTGTACACACACAAAAACAAGGAGAACATCATCATGTTGATGAAACTCGTACTCTCTTCATTCCAGTTCTGAATCAACCCTTGTCCGCGAATCAGTACTACGTGATCTCAGCAAAAAAGAGACGCGAAGGGTATGTTGCAGAAAGCTTTTATGATTCCATTCACAGTAATCTTTTCTTATTTTCTGGAACAGTAATGTTAAGAGTTTGATCTGATCAGGAAAGCTTACATGAGCTCAAAGGCAGAGGACATCAAGACATGCTTGTTCTGCATACCGTGTGTTTCGGATGTTGAACCACAAGCTTTGGACGTTCACAACATGCATCAGAAATTTGAGGTTCGATACCGAAACTGTGGAGGTTTCACTGCTAAGTCCGTAGCTTCGAATGGAATTCCTCCAAATTTCTTGAGGAGAAAAGGTTGGACAGTTCGTACCTCATCTTCAGGACAGTTTTTGTTAGATGAAGCACCAGGACTTGACAAAACTGTTCGTGCCCACCTTCCAGACTTCAATTTCCCATTATCAGAAAAACTTTCCAGGCCTGTTACGGCAGGAAAATGGTATGTTCCATTCATGTTCATAAAGGAAGGAAACATCAAAGAACAGATTACCCACTCGGCATATTACCAGATGATACTTGAACAACAATGGGAACAAATTGTTGCTTGTGACAATGAACCTGGCAAAGGAGGTGTCGTGGCAGTTGATACTGAAATGGTGGAAATTGCAGGAAAAGGACAAGCTTTGAACAGGAGAGTGATTGATGGGGTGGTTTGGTTTGACACGGAAGGTGAAGAAAACAGTATTGGGATGAGTTTAGCAGTAGTTGAGAGAATCAAATGGGAAGAGAGGACGTTTGGATGGACTGGGGAAGAAGGGAAAGTGAAGGTGAAAGGATTGGAGGAATCTTCAGGAACGGAGAAATGGAGGAGTTTTGGTTGCTATGTGTTGGTTGAGAGGTTTATATTGAAGAGAATGAATGGAAGTTTGGTGCTAACCTGGAGTTTCAGGCACACACATCATATTAAGAACAAATGGGAATGAAAGTTGAATCATAGTCTTTGGTGTTTAACAATACCAATATTAGGAACTCGTGCTTATGTTTATTAATAATAATAATAATAATAGAATGTAATATTAGTTGGATTTTTTTATTTCACTTCTCATGATTTGAAAATATTACTTATTTTTGTAATATTATTCAATTATTATATATTTTCATTTGTCATATTCTATTAATTTTTATCTATTTTTTACTCCAAATGATATAAGTTATAATTCTTACAATTTGATACCAAATTATTTTAGAATATTGATTGAATATAAGATTAATATAGTATCAACAACTGATTATATGTAGTCAAATAATATTATAAAAAATATAATTGAAATATTTTCTATTATAAATAAAATTGTATTTAATTTACAATGAATTTTCTAGATGGGTTTGATCGGAAAGTAATGTTATGAATACCGTGTCGACTTTGGTACTATGTTGGATTCTGGTATGATAGTAGTACTGTTACTCGTTAATACTGGATAACAAAATTTTAAATTTATGAAATAGTTTTTAAATTTTTTAAAATTACAAAATAGTTCATTAATATATTATACTGCATATTTTATACTTTTACATCAACCATGTCTCCAAAAATCATAATAATATAAATTTAAAATAATAACATTTTATTTATTTTTATTAACATTAATTTCCACATATTTTACATATAAATATTAACAAACAACACCTAGTCCGAGTCTCGCATCAAAGTAGAGTTTGGAGAGATTTGATAATACGTAGTCTTACTCTTATAGAATAGAGAGACTGTTTCCGATAGACTCACATGTGAATGTGACAATAAAAAAATGATACAAGTTAAAAGAAAAAATATGAAAACTGATATGCTAAAAGATTAAGAACATATAAATAAATAAATAAATAAATAAAATAAAATATAGTCAAAGAAGATATAAAAGTAAAAATTAAAAAGAAAAATAAAAAAATAATAAAAAATAAAAAGAAGCTTTTCTATTTAATTGTTCAATGGTCGGAGAAAAGATAATGCTTAACATGCTTGGTTATGCTTCTTTCTAGGCAACCCACCTTCCAATTTTCTTTATTTACTTTCCATAATTTCGGATGAGCTTGTGGACTCTGAACTTTCAAATTTCTTAATAACTTTTATGAAAGTTGATCAACCGGGCATCTTTCTTAACTCGTGAACCTCTAAACAGATAAGAGTTTTTGAACATTAATGACTTAATTAAGCAGAAGTAGGAGACCTTAGGTGTGTGTATATATATATATATATATATATATATAACCTGATCTTTTATCAGGTTAGTTTATTGTCTTCATCTGAATTAAATTCGATTCGTTTAATCATAAATTTATTAAAATCACAATTAATTGTTGTTCAATATTAAAAAACTACTAACATTTTCCCTTTGTACAATAAATAATTACAGTAGTTGTAACAATAATAAAACCAGTAAAAACAATTAAGTCAGATCACTATATAGGTCGATCAAGTTTTAAAACTATTTAATCCAAAGATAATAAAAGTTCATAATTATGTCCGATAAGACTTTTAATATCGACAAATATCAAATTCATATGTTACGTATGACACAAATTCAATATAATCACATGTATATAATATTACTCTAATTTGAGTTTATTTATAGTTTGTATTTATAAGTTATAATATCTTCATAATTATTAATGTGACTCTCTCAAAATATTACTAGGGATGACCCGATCTCATATTCTCGACCCAGTCAGACTTCATATTTTTTTATAAAAACTTTGATAAAATGATGTCGTTTTGTGATTTCTATCGAGTCTTAAGTTGAGTTGTTTTTACTATCCCTAAATATTACTTGAATAATATTTGACAATATTAGAATTTGTATTGGATTGGGTGAAGTTCAAACTCTCAAGCCTAATTTTGGATTCGGACTAAACCATATTTTTTAATTAATTAATAAATTAGTATCATTTCATGATATATTCAAATTTCAAGTCAGACAGAATAACTTTAGGTCGAGTCCAATCCAACTCGAGTTCGAGCTTGGTCATACAAATGTCATCCTTAGAGAATATTTACACAATTATTTCAATTTATGTTTATTAAGTTAAATATAATACTTATCAAATTGAATATTTATTACTATTAATAATATGGATTAATGGAATCTTTTTTATTAAAATTAATAATAAAATTTACATTTAATAATTATTTTAAAATGTTAACATTAATTTCATTTATTGGGTTGAAAGTACTAATATATGTAACTAATATAATTTTTATAGCAGATTTATTAATGAAACATCAAATTTTGTTGTTCTATAATTAAAAATAAAGACTAATGCTCCTTATAATTTTAAATATCAAAGTAAAAAAATTTTATACTGAATAATAATAATAATAATAATAATAATAATAATAATAATAATAATAATAATAATAATAATAATAAAACCAAAAATTAAAAATAGAAGTATAGAACTATAGTTGTTTTACTGTCATAGGAACAGCCAGTTCACCGAAGCACAGAGACAGGCACAAGATACTGTGGGGTTCAATGGCTTCTCACTATTACCATCCACTTGATCGCTTTCTGCGACCTCATAGCTCTCCTCTTCTTCCGTTCTTCTACCGCTCACCAACTCCCAGAATTGTCTCCGTTCGTTCTCACACCAAAACCACTTCTGACGGCGGCTTCGAACCTTTAAGATCCCATGTCTCTTCTTCTTTTCCTTCTTCTTCTTCTGCTATTGATTTTCTCACTTTGTGCCATCGATTGAAGGTACGGAGTTAAATGTCGAAATGGGCAATTTGGTTGTGTGATTCTTTGTTTACCCTTTTGATTTTTAGGCCTTAGTTGTTAGAAATTTAAGTCTTTTTTAGCTTGTCTTGTTTAAAGATTGCGTTTTTCTTATATAGTTGAAATTCTTAGAGCAGAAAAATAATTAAATAATGTTCAAGTGTGTCCTTGCTAAGTGTCTTTCTAGTCATTGCTTTGAAAATTTTGTCTATCAAGTTGTTGTCAATGTTTTTAGATTGAATTGGATTGTTTTAGGGATCAGATGTATGTTTGGAAGATAGCCCATCTCATGTAGGACTTATTTGATATTTCAAGGGACCTGCATTACATAATAGTTACACATAAAGGCTTGTTAACCCCTCTCTCACTCTCTTTGTCAGACCACTAAACGTAAGGGTTGGATCAACCATGGAATAAATGGTCCTGAATCAATTGCTGATCATATGTACCGAATGGCTTTGATGGCTCTTATTGCCGGTGATCTTCCTGGTGTAAACCGCGAAAGGTTGGACTTTTCCATTTTATGTCAAGGCTTTACCTTGTTCCCTTTTTACTTGCCTTCCTATAGAACTGCAGTTCCCATCTTATGTAAAGCATTGGTTTTTGGCTTTTGGATCTTAGCTGTTTGCTCTACTTATTATGCTTCTGTGCACAAACTTGTTGCCATTTTTCTGTGTTATTTGCCTTTCACGGGTTAATACTGTAATTTGATTTATTTTATCTTGACATTTGGGACATGGAAATGAGTGGCATTTGGTTGGGTTAGGCCCAACTTATAAGGCATATTTATGAGCTTCTGTTCCTGAAAATCCTGCAGGATACCTTTTTATACAATCCAAACTTGTAATGAGAGGCCAATTTTTGAAGGGGTGATTTTAGACTCCTTATGTACTGCTAGGATTTGATTCCTGATTTAACCCCTCTTTCATCACTGAAACAGGTGCATAAAGATTGCAATTGTCCATGATATTGCAGAAGGTATTAATTCCACTTGATTTGAAATGTGGTTGCCTTGGTTCACTAGCTTGTCAATACAAATGGAATGAATTTCAAATCCCTTATTTCTTACAATTGCAACTTAAATGATCAGATTTTCCACTTGGGTCTCAAGCTGGTTTGTAGAATGAATGTTGTATGAGATGAAACTGGAGAAGAAAATTCTTAAGCAAGAAGGAGAAAATTGGAAGTAAAGAATAGGACACTTGATGTTATAAGACTTTACAGTGCTTATTATTTAATCCTTTTAAGAAGATATAAATGGTTAGGTTGTTATATTTTGCATTAGGACATACCTAAACCTACTTACACCTTGTCCTATATAAGAAGTGTGATGGATCATCATCACGATATAATCTGTCAATTTGTAACAAGTTCTCTTAGGAAAGAAGATATTTATGTTGTGGATTGGTGACTAACAGATTCTTTTTTTTCTTAAAATAATTCAACTTGGTATTGTTTCCTTTGTTTTGAGATTTGAGTTGGGATTGGACTTTGATAGCTATTGTTGGAGATATAACACCATCTGATGGTGTGCCTAAACATGAAAAGAGCAGAATGGAGCAAGCAGCTTTAAATGAAATGTGCGAAGTTCTTGGTGGAGGAATGAGGGGTACTTCATAAAACCATTCTGCCTTGCAGTTGGATTGGTTTGTTATATTGCCTTTAAACTGTTCTTAAATTGGATATGCTCTTATTGCAGCTGACGAGATCAAAGAACTATGGGCGGAGTATGAAAACAATGCTTCTTTAGAGGCCAATCTTGTGAAAGATCTTGATAAAGTATGTGTATATGTAGATCATTTGTTTTAATAGGTTAAGGGTGTCCATAAAGCATGTAAAGTCTTGTTTTCAACATTGCAACATACAATATTGTCTCATAGCTAAGTGTTTCTATACCTTAAAACAATTAAAAGCATTGATAGCTTGTACTTCATAAAAGCTATTTCAAAAAAGACAATTGAGGGCTTAAGATAACCATAAATGTAGTTGTTTTACTTCTAGCCAAGGATGTGGGTAGTCGGTCTCATTGTAATCTCCATACTTGTGTTGTCCTGTAATACATATTCATTGCAGACTCACATTTGATGATCCTGCTTACCTTCCTTTCAGGTTGAGATGATTTTGCAAGCGTTGGAGTATGAAATGGGTAAGATTTCAGATTAATATTTTTTTTAATTGCTTGATTTTTCTCTGAGTTGTCTGATAATAGATCATTATAATTGTGCAGAACATGGGAAAGTTTTGGATGAGTTTTTCCTTTCAACAGCAGGTAGAGTTACTATTATGCAACTGCAAGCATTATACATGGCCAACTCATTCTTTAGTATTACTTGAATATTCAAACTGTTCATCATTTCAGCTCAATGTTTTCTTCTGTAGGAAAATTTCAGACTGACATAGGAAAGAGTTGGGCAGCTGAGATAATCTTAAGAAGAAACACTAGACAGGCCAACAAGTTAAACTGATTTTCAGGTTTGCCCAATGTTTTCATCTTCGTCCATCAAGTCGACGCAGACCCTTTACTCAGCTCAAAGTCTCTTAGCAAAGCTTCATTGTAAACCTCCTGATTCCTGCTCGTCAAAACAAAAGGATAACAGATTGGATTGTCTATGGAGGCCACCACGATTCTGGCAACTTGACAACCTTAGTTTTGAAGTTCTATAAATCTAGTGGAACCAGTATTAGCACTGAAGATCCAGGAATAGAGTTGGTTAAAGTTATCATAATTTGCCTGATTTTGAACTTTTTCTTTTCTGAATATGCATATGTTCTCTAACACTCAAAAGTAAAGCATTTAGAAGGTAGCATAATCAATTCTGGACATATTTTTTCATCGTTGTATCTTCTCAAGAAGCACTAACAAAAAACAGTAACACAAAACCAATGGAGCTCTAAATTGAGAGCACTGATAGCTACAGAGAATAGACATTACCCAAAAAGTAGCTTTCTTGTGAGCTTGGTCCGTGCAGTGTGGTCTTAGGTGCTCCTTCTCAGTTCCCTTACTTATTTCATGGTCTTACTCCTGTAAAAGTGCAATCCTTCTAATGATGATAATGGAAATGGGTTATGTTATTATGTTTGCCTTTTTTTTTTTTCCTTCTTGCAGTTGAACTTGGCTGTTGCATTTTGCAGAAGAATAGAAACTTGCCATTAATGGTGGACTATGTGGTTACTGCTTGTGAAAATTAAGGTAAAATTAGGGTTGGCAATGGACCATAGCCCGTCGTATTGATCAATTGGTTTTTCAAACGGCGTTGTTTTGGTCCAAGCTGGTTTGGATCGGCCCTACCGAGTCTGGTCAGGATTCCAGTCAACTCCAGCTTCGGGCATAGATGTCAGGCTGGTCTGAGCCTAAATGCTAACCCTTTACCCTAGTAACATTCTGTTTGTGAAAATGAGAAAAATTATGAAGACTAAGAAGTCTTTCTTGTGTATTCTCCAGTCTTCTTTCCTAAACAAAATTGGTTTGGAAATCTGAAAATAGTTTTAAAAAGTCAATTTCCCATAAAAGCTTAAAGCTCATGTTAGGACTTTTGGCTGCTGCAATATCACTGCATTAACAACAGAGGACCCAGAATATATATATTTGTTTTTGACACGGTCATCATATGCATTTTATTAAAATTAAAATAATATTTGTACGGACAAGGTTTTATACTGCCCCATTGATACGCGATTGTGATTATGATGACGACGGCGATGATAAATTATTTTTATAATATTGATAAGAGAAGTGTAAATTATTTCCAATATCACAATCTTCAAATAATTTATTAAATATATTTTAATTTTAATTTTGAAATATTATATCATGACACATGAAAATATATATTTTGAAATATTTTCTTGTTAAATATTTTTTAAATTTTAATTGACGTTGCACTGGGTTATTATTAATACATATATAAATTTTTATGTATTAAATTTTAAAAAAAAATAAAAACTCAACACAATTAAAATATCTCAATTATTATTATATATAAGTTTGTGATATTTAATGCTTAAAAATAGAAATTAAGATGTATTTGATATCTTATTCCGCTCCTTACCGAATTAATCAATTTTTTGGATTGTAAAAAAAATAAATTTAATATTTAAAATAGACCCATAAAAATTAAAAGGAGTAATATTTTCTCTCTTCCCTAAATAAAAATTGAATATCTAAAATTAATTGGGAAGCATATTACTCAACCACTAAACCCAAACCCTCGAATTTGCTTTGCCTCTTCACAAACAGTAGGCTTCTTATTGGGCCAAGCCGGAATCAGGCTTTTAGAGAGACTTGCAACCTGAACCCGAGTTTGATTAAGATTGGATGAGGGGAAGTTCAATTGAGTCAGACTAAACTTGATTATTTATTTTTTAATTTAAAATGATATTGTTTATTCAAAAAGATCATTTATATTTGATAAATTAAGGTTTCAGGTCAAGTTAGATCGGAAAATTTAAGTTCAGTCCAACCTGAAACTTGAAAATTAAAAAAAATCTAAGTATGAACTAAAACTTATATCAACTCGAGTTAAGCCTATTACCTTTAAATTGAATCGCATTAGGCCCGAGCTAAAAAATCATATTTATTAACACCTTAACAAAATTAAAATTGGCTTATGTTGCCACAAGGTAGAACTAAGAATCATTTATATTTCAGTAAGTGGTTTATTCCAAGGACATAAATTAGCTTAATTTTATGTATTTTATTATTTATTTAAAGAAAATTTAAAGAAAAATAAAAATATTATCAATTCAAAGATAAATATGAATTTAATTTATTAAAAATTGTTGTGTAGTAGTAATCACAATTTTTTCTTAAAAAAAAGTAGCAATCACAATTTTCAAACTAAAATTATTCGATCATATCAATTATAAACATGATATTAAATTAAATATAATTTTAAAATAAAGAAAATCATATTATTTATTTTTACTTACATATTAAATAATAAAGAGTTTGATTCGTAGTCTACTTCAAAATAATAAAAAAGATTATAAAATTGTTCATTTTCATCATATTAATGTTTGTAATAGTTTCACATTGTTTAAATTAATCGTAATAATCCAAATTTTAATAATGAGATTTTTAATCCATATTCTTAAAAATAATATTATCTCATTATACTAATTATGATATAATTTTAAACAATGTTATAAAAATCAGATCAGAAGTTAAATTAGTAAGACGAGTAAAAGAGATTATTATTACCAATCAAAAAGTTATATTAATTATTTTTCATTGTATATTAAATAAAAACGAGTTTGATTCTTAATCTAATCAGCTGGAATGTAGAATTTGAAAAAGTTAACTACTCCGCAATCTTGCAATCTTACTTTTAATTAATATCGAGTGTGCAAATTGCTAAAAAAATGAATTATTTGGAGAAAAAGAGTATTAAATTCTTAACAAAATCTTTGTCATTTTGGACATAAAGAAACATTCTTTTAAGGTAATAAACAAAGAAAAAGAATCTGACAAGGTTGGCTTTTTACCAAATCTATGTCTTCTAAGCTTCATTATTTATACTAATCACAACCATTTATGTCTTTTTTTATGGTTACTAGACGTCAACATGAAGCAAGTTCGTTGCTTTAAATGAATCTTGGAGAATAATCGTGCATGATATTTTCTAATGATTCTGTTATCCGGTTTTGAATTTGAAAACACAACAAACTGGGTCTGGCTACCGTAATCTGGTTTGACTTTGAGGACCCACATTCCGTGTTTTTAACAAATCGAGGGTCAAAGGTTATAAGAGCCACCTGAGCTTGCCTGGGTTAGATTTGTTTGAAGAGTCCAGAGACGTGGCAAAAGAAAGGTGAAATCTTTACGTCTTTTTGGCATCTGGGTTGCTTTTCGATGATACAGATTTTGGTGCATTTGTTAACCGACAGGAGGGAGTGTTAATGCTCTGATGTTCTGTACACTCCTGATACTGGATGGCTTGTTGATAGAAAGTTCTTATATTGGTTTTAGTCTTGGTGTAGTAATCTGAGTGGTACTTGGATTATAGTTTGGAAGTTGATGTAGGGTTTCGGTTTGGAGCTAATCGTTTTTCTCTGGGTTTTAGAGTGATAAATGGTTCGAGGGTTTTACTTGAAACTGGGATTGGTGATCTGGGTTTAGCGCAGAAACTTGGGTACTTACTTGAATCAGTTTATCGAGATTCATGGTGGTTTGGTTCCATCGGGGTTAGTGAGTTCTGAAGTATGTTTTTTTAAGTTTACGCTTTGGTTGGTGAAGTTTGGTGCTTTTCTTATCTGCAATTCCGAAGTTTAGAAATCTGAGTTTGTATTTGAGGTTGATCTTTGAGATTGTTTCAGTTTTTGCTTGTTCAATGAATTGAGAATTTTGTTAAAATTCATGTATTGCATTGATGAATTATATGATCTTAGAGGGAAACATAGTAAGATTGGATAAGTATTGATGACAACCACACCTCCAAATACATCTCCTACTGCAATACCATCACCACCACCTGAACCTCCTCCAGTTGTTCTTGCACCTATTCCCCCTCCTAGTGTCCCACCACCAGCAACACCACCATTAGCGCCTACAGATCTTGTACCACCTAGTTTTGCCCCTCCATCAACGTCAATTTCACCACAATCCCCAATGTCAGCAAGTTCACCAGTGAGCAAACCTCCTTCTGTGCCTCCACCAACTCCTCCAGGAACTTCGCCTCCACCATCAGTAACAAATCCACCGCAAAGCTCTCCTCCACCATCAACACCAACTCCAGCACAGGCATCAACTTCACCACCACATAATTCACCTCCACCGGCAGTTAAAAATCCACCAAGGAGCTCTCCTCCACCACCACAAACTTCCTCTCCGCCAAAGACCTCTCCTCCACCACCACAAACTTCCTCTCCGCCAAAGACCTCTCCTCCACCACCACAAACTTCCTCTCCACCAAAGACCTCTCCTCCACCACCACAAACTTCCTCTCCACCAAAGACCTCTCCTCCACCACCACAAACTTCCTCTCCACCAAAGACCTCTCCTCCACCACCAACATCAGCTCCAACACCAGAGAATTCACCTCCAACACCTGTAATAAATCCACCAAAGAGCTCCCCTTCATCGCCAACATCGGCTCCACCACCACAATATTCACCACCACCACAGTATTCACCTCCACCACCTGTACCAGAACCACCACCAAGCTCTCCTCCACCACCAACAGCAGATCCACCCAAGAGTCCACCTCCACCTGCATCGTCAACACATTTCCCATCCCCTGCATCTTCACCATCCAAACCACCTAGCAATTCACCCCCAGCCCCACCTTCAACTCCTGCAAAGGATGCGCCTCCTCCACCTATCCGTACTCCTAGAAATCCACCGCCAGCTCCTTCACCGTCAAAATCTATTCCAAGGCGGTTGCCCCCACCTCCACCATTAAGGTTGGGGTCTCCTTCTTTCCTTCATCCACCACCTTCTCCTTCTCCATTTGTGAATACCACTCTGCAAGAAAATTCAAAATCCAGACATAGCAATGGTATAGGTGTTGGAGTTATTGCAGCTATCAGCGTGTCTGTAGTAGTAATAATTCTCATCCTGATTGGATTGGGTATCTGGTGCATGAAGTGGAGAAAAGTAGCTTCAGGACGCAACGGAGGTTATATTATGCCTGCTTATTCATCAGGTAAATGTTTTGCTTAGTCATGAATTAATACTCTTTACCCTGTTATGAGGCTACTTATTGATGGTATGAGCTTTAGCTAATGAACAAATAAAAAATTTAAAAGTACCTTATAGGTAACATCTAATATGTCCTTCACCATTGATATTGCATGTGACAGACTAGGAGTTACGATAATCAAATTCTTGTAATAAAAGCAACTGCGATTATGAATTCTAGTGGCATTTTATTGGTAGGTAATTTGTTTTAGCTTCTTTAGGCATATTTCATTTCAGTAATGTCATTTATTGGAGTTTGAAGGCTTCGGAACTTTCTATCCAGATTCAAATTTAAAGAAGATGGGATCTCCTGCTCCCTTAATGGGAAGTGGCTCTAGCAGTGACATATTCATTTCATCAACACAATCCGACAGATTAGACAGTTCAAAGACATGGTTTACATATGAAGAAATAGTCGAAGCCACAAATGGGTTTTCATCACAGAATCTTTTGGGGAAAGGTGGATTTGGTTCTGTTTATAAAGGTTGCTTGCCAGATGGGAGAGAGGTAGCAGTTAAACAGCTTAATATTTGGGGAGGACAGGGTGAGCGGGAGTTTAAAGCTGAAGTTGAGATTATTAGTCGCATACACCACCGCCACTTGGTTTCACTTGTGGGTTACTGCATTTCTGAGAGCCAACGATTGCTTCTATATGACTATGTGCCTAACAATACCCTTCATTTCCATCTTCATGGTTAGCTAAAACTTGTTTGAATTATTACTTAACTGTAGCTGGTCAGACTAGTGCAATATATTCTTAAATTTTTGCAGGCGAAGGTGGGCCAGGACTGGACTGGGCAACACGCTTTAGGATTGCACTTGGTGCAGCTCGTGGACTAGCTTATCTCCATGAAGATTGTAAGTATACCATTGGCATTTTGAGAGCTAATCTGATATTTGCATTCATAGTGTCATATCTTCAGGGCTTTTCTTGCTAGTTTCTTTTCTTCAGCCTAGTATGTATCCTGAAATTATAAGATACTAGCTTTTATTGGCAATCAAATTGTGTTGATATTGGATACTGGATAAGATCTAAGGTACACTGTACATTTATTTCTACTTTGATCGAATTCAGGCTCGCAGAAGGAAGATGTCTAGTATTTGATGACACTTCAGATATATCAAACAGGGTCCTCTTTCTCCTTTCTTTCCTATAAGGGCTACAAGGAAAAGATAAATTAAAACCACTGTTTCCAAATTGCCAAGACCAAGTCTTCTATAAGTAGAGTTTTGAATATCCATAACATAGTGTTGAGTCTCCCTTCAAAAATATATGGCAAGCTTTACATGATTCTAGAATATGTGAATACTGAACAGATTAAGGCGTGCATATATTTTATAGAAAAAGAATTTGTCACCATATTGGTGCAACATGTCATGTCTGAAAATAATATGTAGTTCTGTAAGGATTTAGCTTTTGGCAACTGTTGTTTATTTCTTTGATTGTTGTGCGTGTAGGTGATCCTCGTGTTATTCACAGGGATATCAAGTCATCAAATATTCTTTTAGATGACAAGTTTGAAGCTAAGGTATAAAAAGTTACTCCCTTTACCAGATTTGTGGGCCATTTAAAGTAGGTTATGCTTTAAGCTTCCATAAGTTTGGCTTTTCAGGTTTCAGATTTTGGGCTTGCCAAAATGGCTGTTGATGCAAATACTCATGTAACAACACGCGTAATGGGAACTTTTGGGTAAGTAGCTTATATGTTGTTTGTTTTAATGTGCTTGGAGGTTTGGACTATCAAAACGGTAGTTGGGGATGGTATTTATTCTTCCATGCCTAAGTGTGAAACTTTTCTTGGTTTTCAGATACATGGCACCTGAGTATGCATCAACCGGCAGATTAACGGAGAAATCAGATGTTTTCTCATTTGGGGTAGTGCTTTTGGAGCTAATCACTGGTCGGAAGCCAGTGGATACTACACGGCCGTTAGGAGATGAGAGTCTTGTTGAATGGGTAAACTATTATGTTATTCTACTAGTTAGCATTTTCCTGTTTTGGGAATCACACGTAAACTTTTCTACATATGTTCAGTCGTTAATGACATTGACAGTTAAGTATCCTTTTGCTTGTTTAGACTGTTGGATTTTGTTGAGAATCTAGCGTCAGGTGCTTCTATCTGGAGTATTTTTAGTAATAGCAATGTGTGATTTTGTTTACTGAATGTGAAGTTGGGCTTCCTGCTCTTTTTATGGCTCTATGTTTTTAATCAAAAACATACTTTTTGAGTTGAACAAACCAAACCTATGCGAACTTTGAATAAACAAGGTACCGTTGATGGGAAACAGCAAAGGTATATGTGAAAGGAATAAAACATAGTAGAGGGATTTGCAAAATTATGAATTTTGAATAAAAGCTTTATTTCTCAACTTCATGCTTTATTCATCCAAGGGCAAAATTTTGTTTCAGGCTCGACCTTTGCTAAATGATGTCCAAGAGAGTGAGGGAATTGATGGTTTGGTAGATCCAAGGCTTGGAAAGAACTATATTGAAATTGAAATGTTGAGGATGATGAAGGCTGCTGCTGCCTGTGTTCGACATTCGGCTGCTATGAGGCCTAGGATGACTCAGGTTTGTACTGGTTATGCAGATCCAAGCAGCTGTTATATTGAAGAAATTTAAGGATGATGCAAGTATATAATATTCTCACCCACTGATGTTTCTCAGGTTCTCAGAGCATTTGAAAGCTCATATTCGGCAGATCTGACAAATGGAATGAGAGTTGGGTCGAGCTTGGTTTTCAACTCTGACGTACAATCTGAACAAATCAGATTGTTTCAGAGAATGGCTGGTGGTAATATGAATTATACCACGGACTTCTTCAGCCTAGAAAGTTATAATACTCAAAGGTGACATGGTAAATATTTGGAGGTATAAACAAACGACATGGTTTCTGGGTTTTAGGTAGAGTTCTACGGGGGTTGAAGTTAATCTAATACGAGTGAGAAGGTCGAGATGTACAGAGGTGGAGCCTTTTGCTCGAGCTATAGCTGTATTTGGCGTAGAGACTAGTTCAATTTCATGTACTCTTCTCCAGATTGGTTTAGCTTCTGCATATAGCAGAAGTTGATGTATCTTTCTGCATGTGATTAGCTCAGGCTAAATTTTGATCCTGCCAGTATGTGATTTAAAAGTTAGAAGCATCATCAGCATCTAAACATATCATCATGAGCTCAGCTACTGAAATCAGTTTAAGAACCTCAGAAGTTTCCATCCTGATCTTACTTGCACTTCCGGGGTTATTGATTTCTTTACGAACTCGCCTCATTCCATCCTATTTCGTAACAGTTTTGGCTATAGCCTTTATACATGATCAGGTCATCCTAGTACCTCAAGATGATCATGTTCACGTTGGTTTGAGTTAAAATAGGATCTACCACCATTGTCTCTGCACTTTAGGTATCAAGAAATCTTGAGTTTGCAGTTTTTCAGGGATGGGACCGGACCAGACCTGGATAATGTTGGAAGTTTGAGTGTAGACTGCAAATAGCTGGAAAGAAAATTTGATGACAGGCAATGTTTGTATATCAGCTAGAAAAATCCTGCAAAACCACAGCTTATGGATATCTACTACTATTCCCTATATATCATAAACATGGTGAAAGTATCAGGGTCATTGTAACGATGGTAAGATTATAGATTCAAAGTTTTAAGGTTAGTGTTTAAATTTCACACACAAATAAATTTGATCCATTTCTGGATAGAAAGCCAAGGAACAGCAATGGAGCAGACCAGGTTCAGGTCCCTATAGCCCATGTTTAGCCCAAAATTTTTAAAGCCCGACTTTGGTTCAAAGTCCAATTGGATTTTAGAGGTTTGACCTGAGTTTGAGTTTGATTGGATTTTGAGCAATTCAAAGCTTAGTCGGATTTAGCAGTTTGGATTACATTCAAGTCCAATTAGACTTTAATAGCCCAACAATTTTAAAGCCCGATTTTGGTTCAAAGTCTAATTGGATTTGAGAGGTTTGACCTGAGTTTGAGTTTAATTGGATTTTGAGCAATTCAAAGCTCGATCAGATTTTAGTAATTTGGATTAAATTCAAGTCTAATTAGACTTTAATTAAAGCACAATTGGGGTAAGTTAAGTTTAATTGAATTAAGTTAGGTTTAAAAGTTAAATTTTTTTAGAGAAATATTAAATGGTCCAAATTTCATTTAATTTATGTCAAGTTCAAAAGTCTAAAATTGTTATAAAAATATTAAATATTTCAAAGTCTATTTAGGTAAAATATAAGTCTAAAAGTCTAATTCTTTGTAAGTTTTGTGATTGACTCAAATATCTAAATGATTTATTTGTATAATCACTTTTCTTTTTATTGTCTTTTTACTTTCAATATAAGAATTAGGAACTGGCTCAATTGGGCTTTGGGCTCATTTTCTTAAATATCCTTTATTGTTAATGAAACATAGTTTTAAAAAAAAATAAAAAACAATATTTTTAATATAATTAAATTTCGAGTTAAATTGAACTCTGAAATCCGAGTTCAAGCTTAACTTAAGATTCAAAATTTTTTATAAATAAAAGATCGAGATTAATATGAAGTTCAATCAACTTAA
>JANQBM010000001.1:882069-892785 GCA_025594535.1 Erythroxylum domingense | reverse complement strand
GATGAGGGTACTTACACCAATCAAGTTTGGTTTAATGTGTCAATATTAACATAACAAAGTAGAGTGTGATCCAAGTCATTAAACAGTTTATACAAAGATGAGTATTCTCCAAGTTCTATGAAATATGTCAGATGAGTGTTCTCCAAGTTCTATGAAAAATGTCAACTCCTTCCACGTGTTAATGGCATATAAAGGTGAGTGCTTTCCAAGTCCATGAGGAAAAGAATCAGAATTCAGAAATTGAAACTTAAAAAATGAGTACATTCTCGTGGGCAGAACTTCCAAAGGATCTCTTGGCTTCAATAGCCAACTGTCTCAACTCCGTTGACTTTCTTCGCTTCAGGGGTGTCTGCAAATCATGGCGGTCCTCCGTCAAACTCTGCAAGACTCCAGCTTTCCCATCAAAACTCCCCTTCCCCATTTCCTCCGACGACCCAATTCACCGGAACCGGCGAGGCTTCTTTTCCCTCGAACACAGTTCCTTTTACCTTCTCGAGCCGTTGGAACCCGGACCTGAGGCTCCTTATCAAGCCCTTTTGATCAGAGTCAAAGCCAAAAAAGATGGAAATTTGTGTCTGTTGAATCCATTTGAGCAAGTTAGGCACATTGGATTTTCTCCAAAAACACTACCCAAAGATCTGAACTTGTTGGATTATCGTGTCACAGAGATTACCAGAGCTTATGGCATTCGATTCAACAACCGTTCGCAGTTTCCCGCTCCGCGAATGGTAAACTACGGCGCAGATTATTGGCGTTATCGACAAAGACAAGAACTTTGTGCTCTTAATGTCAACAGGGTAGTTTTGTCTTCCACTTCAGATGTCATTGTGGGAATATACAATGGTGGGACTATGTTCTACATGAAAGATCGTGACAAGAAGTGGACTTTGATCAACGAGGGACGAGGTTTCAAGTACCAGGATGTTGCTTTCTATGAAGGGAAATGGTATGGTCTAGAAAGGTCGGGGCTTGTTGCAGTGTTCAGTTCATCATTGGATCTTGTTCACACGATCTCATCTCCAGTTTCAGGCAGTGGTGGTCGCAGGTACTTGATCGAGTCTTGTAGTGATCTTTTCTTGGTTCATGCCAACTTGGATCCTCCTGAAAACGACGATGAGTCTTTTCGATACTTCCGTCACTATGATAAAGAAAGTTTAACTTACGTTAGAACAGACGGAACTACTCATCAGAGACTTGTGTTCTTCGTCTTCAAACTGAATTTGAAGGAGAAAATATGGGAAGAGGTGCAGAGTTTGGAGGATAGATCACTGTTTCTTGGTGATAACTGTCGATTTTCCGTTACTGCTAAGGAATCAGCAGGATGTATAGGCAATCACATTTATTATGAAGACCATTTTGATGTTCTTGATATGGATTATTCAATGACAGGACTTGAATGGCGTGAAATTAGAGTGTTCAACAAGATAGGAGTTTGCAACTTCTGGGATGGCGTTGGTAGGCCATTAGTTTGTTTTCTTAGTTTGGCTGATATATTTTGGCCACCACCAATCTGGTTACGGCCAAGTCCAACATCTGAATCTGAAATGTAAGTATATCACTAAGTTGTTTTTTTTTTTTTTCCTTTTGGATGATCCATCTTTTATCGATCAAGTACTCGAACATGGCAATTTCTCTTTATTTCTGTTCAATCAGTTGAGTTTTCTGGTGCATATCTTATGTTCTGATAAAATTGAGTCAAACTTGGCTATCAGGCTTGAAGATGATGAAGAAGCTGACAAGTCTGTTGAACTCCGACAATGGATCGTAGCTTCTGATTTTTAGGAATCAAGTTTTAAGTTTGAGCTTTGCCTCTTACTCTACCATTCTGATACAAGAATCTAGCTCCTCTAATTCTTATGATTTTCAACTTTTCTCTCAGTTGGCTTCTGAAACTTTTTCTTCAGGTTTCCAATTACTCATCTTTTCATTTTCAAGCAGGGGTGCGTATATTTACATTAAATTGCAGACCGATGATGATGAATCATAACCCTTGTGTGGAGATACATTGAATCTGAACTTTTAAGCAATAAAAAACTGTGCGCTCCTGATCCTGTGGAGAAGAAGACTTGCATAGAACTTTTTTTTGTTTTGTTTTTTGGCATTCTCTGATGGATTCAATTTGGACTTCTGCTTCCTGATATGACTCTTGTTTAGAACATCAGGAAGCAGATGATTAATGTTGACATGAAAAATTGTCTGTTTGGTTGATAGTCTTACGTAAGTTTTCTTGGCAGTCTAATGTTCTTGTTAAAGAAAACAAATATGAAGCATTATACTTAATTGGTAAAAAACTGGAACAAGTATTACCAACAAGAACACTTGGCCATTAAATTATCAGTAAATACACATCAGATGGTTATATCAAGTGGGATTAGATTTACAGAAGAATACACAGCTTATCCAATTCAGATCTCCTCAAAACTTGATTGAAGAACCTGGTACACCACCACCACCAAATCGAAAGCTTTTTTTCATAGAACTAACCAAAACATCATTTTAGTCTAGATTTAACAACGTACATAACTAACCAAAACATCCTTTTAGTAAGTAGATTTAACAACGTACATACAAGGAGCTTCGTAACTCCATACACAGCACTGCAACATCTGAATGGATAAAGATTTTTCTGAATTTGTTCTAAATATATTCCAGTAATCATACACGGGAAAATAAACTACATTTTTGTAACTGTGAAGTATGACAGGAGTAAAATGCCCAAATCAAGTAAAATTTTGAATGATTCTCTACAAAGTCACCTAAAATCCTAAAACTGTATAAACCTTGTAATCTGAGTGTGTAGTAATATATAAGAAAGGAAAAAATTAAAAGCTCCTATCTTTTCTATTATAACCAGAGACAACAATCTGTGATCATCTTCCATGAAAGGCATACCAAGCTCACGAGTTGTTTTGGCTTCTATCCCTTAACCGATCACTTCCTGCTGCCGCCCGTGCGGTGGAACCAACTGTTGTCGGCCGCAACGACCTTTGACGCACCATTTCACAGTACTCCGGATCATTCGACTGACCTTCATGATTGATCCACTGTATCATTTGATGGTACATGGGAAAGAACCACATTTGGCACGCCGAGAAAGTGAAGAACGGAACCAGGGATGAGAAGATAACCAGCAACTTGACGAGCCAGTACGAGGGGGTTGGAGCAAGGGCTTCAACAAAGATTTTGTAAGCATTTGTAGACAAAATGGGAGATATGCTTCCGTATACCAGGAGAAAAATGTACCACAAAGCAATTGAACCCCATATCAGAATGTGTTGTATAACCGTGAAGTAACTAATAGACAGTATCATCTGCAGGTTCACTACCCACACCACGCACGAGTACATCGTCGCACCCAAAATATCCCGCCCCCCAGTTTTTCCATCACTGTTGAAGGCTTGGTGCTGCAGTGCTCTTGAGCATAAGAAGAAAATTATTATTGCACTGCAGAAACCATTGAACATCCAGCCAATAATTCGGCGCCAGCTGAAGAGTGCATTTTGGACCCCTTCTTGGTATAGTAGAGGAAACTGAAGAGAATTTTGAGATCAAACATTATGAAATTGGCCAAAAGATTCAAAATACAATCAATCAAGACTCCCAAGTTTTCAAACAGCAATCATTTTCATCAATCTGCATAGTTTTACATGAATGTATTTTCAAAATGACGCATCTTCACGGTTCATCCAATACGGAAAACTAATGTCTTAAATGGTACCAACAGGCACCAGTCAAGAACCATAAATAATGCTTAGGCCACATACCTTCACAGAACAACTGGGGGATACATCCTGGTCGAGGACACCCAAAGCAATCACTGGAAGTGAAGTGAAGAAGATGTTGTAAAGTGACAAGAACCAGTCATTGTAAGCAGGTTGCCCAGAAAATGATGTGTACGCTTCATATAAGAACAACGAGAAACCAAACGTGATATTCTTGAAGAAGAAGTAGCATACCTGCCAACAGAAGAATGAACTTGTGAATTGACAACATATAGAATGCTCAATTGATGATCAGTTACAAGATCAACCATGACGAAGTTCGAATTGAAACTGATGGTGAGAATATTAAGCCAAAAGTCAGAATTACCATAGATGAGACCCTTCTATAACACCAGTGTCCATGTAAGAGTAGCAACCTCTCCAAATATCGGAACTGTGCAATTGCTACGTCACTTGACATGACAGCCTGAGTTGACATAAGCACCGACTAGGGTTTAAAAGAATCCGAGCATACATAGTGATACCATAGTAAACGTAATGCATATATACTATATGGTACCTGCATTCCTTCAACCCCACTGATTCCAACCCCAATATCTGCTTCCTGAAGCATGCCCACATCATTGGCACCATCACCGATTGCCAAGGTTGTTTTTCCAGTCCCAATTTTGACTAGTTTCGTGACCTGTATGTTGAACTACATAGTTTAATATAATTATACCCCAAGCCAAAGTTTAAGAGTTAAGGAACTAATGACTCAAGCACAGGTCCAAAGTGCTGATAGGAAAAGGGATGGACCACCAAAAGCAAGGAATAATGCAAATAGCAATAACCCACCAATGCCTTCTGTTTTGGTGAGGAACGACAGCAAATGACAGATGCACAACTAAGAGCAAGCTGAAGAAATTTGTTCTTCATATCACCGTCCAAAGCATAAGCAAGTGATTTCCCATCTATGATCAAAGCACACACCTCAGAACTTCCACTTGATCCAGAAATCTGAGAATTCCCTTCACTTATTTGCTTGAGGACACTTGCCTTTGATGCCTGTAATAGAAGCAACAGTCCAGACTTAAGTAAGTATTTTGTATCATATTCTTATAAGCACCCTTAAATCCTCTTAGCAAATAAATTGTGTGAACTCTTTGGGTTGATATTGTTGATGAATGAAACTAATAATTACCTTGATAAGTGCTTCCTTTTCCCCCATTTTCTCCAATGCTTGGATCTCTGAAGTATCCAAGGTGATTACAATTTGCTTCATTCCTTGTCGAAGTAAACTACAAGCAAATCTGCACATTCATACCAAGTTAGAGAGAATCGTTTTCTATATGAATTATAGGCCTCGTCTTAGAATCTAGACGAAAACTCCTAAGAAAGTAGCATACCCAATGTTGACAGCAGTCTCCATTTTGTCTCCAGTCAAAACCCAGATCTTAATTCCTGCTTGAGCAAGCTTGTCTATACAGGCGGGAACCTGATATGAGCAACAAAGCAAATTATATATAAATCTTTAAGAAAGTGATGATCATGTTAATGCTGTTTTGGCTTTTTCAACTGACCCCATTTTGGAGTTTGTCTTCAACAGCAGTAGCACCAAGAAGAATTAGATCCCTCTCAATTGTGTCAGCTACTTCTTCTATCAAAGTTTCCCGATCTGCACTAACTGAAGTTTTGGCCTCAGCCAATTTCTGATTGAAAACCTTATATTCTTCTTCACCAAGTTCACGATAAGCAACTATCAGGGTCCTTAGGCCTGCATCAGCATACTCATTTACATGGTCTTTTGTCTCCAATTCAAACTCTCTGCCATTCTTGCCAAGCCTTTCAAACATGACACTGCATTGGATAAAAGGTTAAAATGAAATGCTATTGGTGTTTAAACAAAAAACAACTATGATCAAGTAGATTGTCACAAACCTATCGGCTCCTTTAGAAAGTAATAGTATCCGTCCCTTCCCATTTCTCACTATGACAGACATCCTCTTTCTTGCACTGTTGAATTCTAAAACACTTAAGATCTGGTACAACCTGCAAGAAGAGTAAGTATTTCCTAAGAAAAGATTTTAAGAATTGAAACAACCACACATGGATGTATGGCTTCACAAAACAAATTCTCATCTTACCTGGAAATGAACATAATCAGAAATACAAAGTTCTGCTTTAAATATTAACAAATAATTGTAGTAAAGGAAACAAGACCACTAATTCCCCAGATACTTCCCAAGCGAAAGCTATCAGCAAGAAATATAATACTAAACATTTATCTACTTGAGCAGCTTGTTAGACTCAACATTAAAACCTTCAGTGCAAGGAAACAAAAAGGATCAGAAATAGGATAAGAAGACTGGCTTGCTGAACAATCATAATGCAAAATAATCTAGAGGTATTGAAACCAAAATCTCACATGATCCAACATGATTGCTGAAGAAAAGAAAAAAGAAAAAAACATTTACAAGGTTTTCTTAAAGTTTGATTGCATGTTTCCCTTATTCAGAAGCATGAAAAAAATAAGATATACTGACCTTTCAAGCCTTGTCCCAGACTCCATATCAAATTCACGCACAGATATGCTTGTTTGAGTCCTTTTGCAAAATTCGAAACCAAATTCTCTTGCTGCAATCACAAATGCCGCTTCATCTGGTGATTCAGCTTCATATGAGATTGTACCTCTATCTTCATCCTCATCAGGAATGGCAGTATGACAGATTGCTAACAAACGGAAAAACTGTAGTATTACAGAAGCATTGCTCTCATGGATCCAGTTTCCATCCATTATCCTTTCATCTTCAAAATTGAAGCCTTTAACCGATGGTTTTGTATGGGTTGTATCCTTGTAATGGAAACCATTTTCCTTTGCATGCACTGATGGATGACCTTTTTTTCTTTCCATAGCTCGCTCAACCTCGGTAACACCATGACCATATGCAACCCCAGCCACTGAACACTTAATAAACTCCATGGAATTACAAGTTAATGTTCCAGTCTTATCAGAGAGTATTGTATCAACTTGCCCAAGTTCCTCATTCAAATTTGATGTACGGGATTGAGCTGGCTTATCACCTTCTTCATAGTACATGTGAATATCTTGATTGATGAAAAGACACTGAAGAATTTTAACGACTTCTATTGATATATACAAGGAGATTGGAATGAAGTAGCCATACAACATCAGGGCTGTCAGGAAATGAAGAACAGATGCAACAGCTGCTCTCTTGGGATCAAAATAAACTGTAGACTTATCTGGTCTCAAATACCACCTTTTCATCCTTCCATTTTCTAAATCATCTTTAGTATCAACGCCGAAGCAAATAGAACCAATGAATGCCATCAAAAACACAATACCGAATAAGAGATAGATAACCTTGTCCAACTTTCTCTCAATTCTGCTTCTCTTTGAGGGGGGAGAAGTTGAATTTTGAATGACTTTTGTGTCATGTCCTGTGAAGACAACTGCTCCATATATGTGATCTGTGTTTCTTAGCTTTGAGTCTCTAAGTAAAAGCTGTTGAGGATTGAGGGGATAGACATTCTCCTCGAACTCCAAACTTCCCACAAAGGAGTATAAATTTGCATTTGGGTCTTCACATTTCACCATAGCCTTGAAATCCTTGAAGTTAGAATCTTCAAGCAACACAGAAGTTACATCCACTGCCTGTTTAAGTTTCAGATTTGTTTCTCCATCAAGGTTCATGGTCTCCACGTAGCAGGTTCCATCCTCATAATTGGATGAAAGCAAGAGGAGGTCAGCTGGAAAGAATTCATCCTTCTCCACCTTGACTATATCGCCCACTCTCAGATTCTTCCATTGAGTTTGATTGAAAACTCCATCACGTTCATGCACTTTAACTTTCCTATTGTTCACTTCAATATCCTGAGAAGAAATTTCATGTTCAAAATCATAAATTGGCAACAGAATTTCCAAAAAAGGAGAAACTGCATAAAGACTATTATCACAAGAAAAAACGTGCTTAGGCAACACACAAGCTTCAACTCAATTTGAAGTCCTACCGACAAATCTGCAGTTTTCACTAATATATTACCCAGAAATATCAAATTTTGGTTGAAAAACATATAACCAAGGGAAAGACCTAGATCCTACAATGATGATGCTTCAAGAAGTCTAACTCAGGGTATGTTTTCCCTTACTGGTAAACAGAAAGATAATTGCAGATAAGAGAAATGAAATGATTATGAACCATCTGAAGTAAAGCACCTACAGATTTTCATTCCTTCAGGCCTCCTGAACCACACAAAATCTCCATTTTGATAATCATCAGAATCTGTAGCCTGGCTAAAACTTACCAATTATCCCCTAAACTAGACAAACTTCTCCAGGGTTTTAGGACTGACCACTAAGAGAGAGCAAAGGATAAGAGATAAACCTAATAAACAAATAAAAATACCTGCTGCTTTCGTCGTACATCTTCAATCAGCTCTTTGGTCATGCTGGCTCCAACAACCACAATCAGAGGAATAATAGCACTGACGGCCGTGAAAGGTGCAAGAGGAGTGAAGGCCAAAATACCAACGACCAAGAAAAAAAAATTGGCCACTCTCCTGAACTGCTCAAACAATGATTTAGGAATGAAAGTTGCAGGAGTATATTTGGTACTACTAATACTGTTATCAACATATTTTCGAATTGCAGCCTCAAAACATTCTGGTTCATTACAGAACACAACCCTTGAAAATCCTGGCGTCCCAATCTGTAAATGGTCATCCTTGAATAATGACCTTTTACCACATCCAAGTGAGTAGATCTTACTCAAACGTAGTCTCCTCCTTCTACCACCGGCCATTGGCTATCAGATACAAATAGGTAAGGTAACCAGTGAGTTGTGGTTTCTGTGATATCAATTTGACATCGATAAATGCTGCTTCTTTGAGAAACAGAAGAAAACACTATGAGAAGATCTTTGGAGTCAGACAGAGGATTCACCCGGCAAATTTGAATCTTTTCTGAAATTTCTTGGAGAAACTGTTACCAGTAGAATGCAGCTTCTTTGAGGGAAAGAAGAAACTAGCAGAAATCACCTAGAAACAGAATCATCCGAACAACACCAAGAAATTTACTGCCAATGAGCTAAAAACAGCTCCTTAAAGAGGCAATCTTTGATATGACCAAAATTCAGAATCAGTAACCCCTACACAACCAATAGAAAATTTTCAGGTAAATAAAAATTTCCAGCCTCCAAGTATAAAACAAAAACCCAGATAAAAGATGCAAACTTTATAGAGAATCTAAAAGGCCCACTAAAACTAAAGCTCAAAAATGGCAATAGCTGAACAGCATGTTCAAGGGGAACGATAAAGTTGAGAACTTAAAACAAGAAACCCACATAGGTTTTTTGGCAGAAAACAGGAGATCTATAGGATCACAACTAGCAAAGAAGATGAACCCAAAACAACGAAGCCAAACATAGTGCCAGTAAAGGTGAAAGTTCTCAAATGAAACCCGAAAAACAAGTAACAACAGTATTCTCCATGAATACAATTCTACGGGGAAAACAAAGACTTGGTCGAACAGGACATACGAACCAGTATCGAACAGGACATACGAACCAGTGCCTAGGCTCTAACGAATTTGTACGGAAGTCTTGTAAATATTGGTACCGTTATTTATACACACCCTCTAAGTAAAACTCATGAAACCCGACACAGTTTCCCAGGAAACAACACACCAAGCATTTGACCTTGACAACTTCCAATACAAGTGAAAAAGAGAAAAATCAAAGCAACCCAAGAAAGAAAAAGCAGAGAAGAAAAGAGATGACGCAACCTTCACGTTGGATCTTGGATTTTGACCATTTTTTTCAGTTAATTTTGTTACTAGCTTGCATATGTTGATTCCTTAACTTTAATTTCCAACTTCTTTTGAAATTTCAACAAGAAAAACGCGCATTTGATCTTAGCCTTGCCTGTATATATAAATCATCTGTTTGGAAAGTGAAGAAATTGTCAAGACCCATAGACAAAAGTTCCAATTTTAGAAAAAGGATCTTTATTTCCTTGGAAATTTTACTATGCCATCAATCAAAGATACTACTTTCTTTCGCGGGAAACTATTCATAAATTTTTATAGTCATGTTTTTGTTATTTATTACTATTTTTGGGAGTAAATTATAACATGAAATCCACAAGGTGGTTTTTTTTATATTGCTAGCATGATTAACAAAATGCTAATATTACTTACTAGCATGATTAACAAAATGCTAATCAGGTTTAATTATTCCTATATTTTGAGGAATAGCTAAAGATACTTCTCATATGTCTTTACCTATTTCGCGAAACGTAAAACAAGTAAAGACAATTTTTTATTATTATTATTATTGTTGTTATTGTTGTTGTTAATAATTTTATTTTTATTATTATTATTTTCTTATAAAATTAATGATAATGATGATGATGATAATAAAATAAATTATTATTATTATTATTATATAGTTAGTGAAAACTATAATAAATATTTTAATCTTTTTGTTAGTTATTTCTTTGTTATTCTAAATTTATATTTTCAAACTAAATATTAGCATACATTATCATTATAAATTTTTTAGAATAAACCAAACTAAATAATACTCATTTTATTTTATTCTTCATTTATTTTATTCTTAAAAATAATTATTCTTAAAAATAATTATTGTATTTCTTATTTATTCCAACGGGTGGACCAAATACCCTGGTATGTTATTGACAATTCTCATTAACTATTGGATTGTGTCTGGAAAGTTTAGTAACTATTGGATCTACTTAATGATAAGGTTTGTATACTAAATTTTAGTATCAACGCTAAAAGGTTTGTGTAAACCTAGTCTTGTCTCAATCTGTTTTAGGAAAATAATATATTAATTTATGGAGGAAAATTCTACAAGTTAATAATATTAATATCACAAATTTTATTTATTAATTCATTCATTTATATATTTACAATTTGATAAATATATACTTAATTGATTAAATATTTATTATATTTTATCAATATAATCAAATA
>JANQBM010000001.1:847957-864658 GCA_025594535.1 Erythroxylum domingense | reverse complement strand
ACCTAAATTAATTCTCAAGCCTCGTTTATTTTTTAATTTTAAAATATATTTGAAATAATATCCAAATTTTTATAATTAAAAGTTTAAGTTGAAATTATATATTTTAATTTATTAAATTTATAATTAGTGATTTATTTATGCTTTATGTGGGCAGAATATATTATAATAAAATACAAATTATACATAAATTTCACTTATTAGTAGAAATTTTAAAGTTTAAAGAATTTATAATTTTCATATTTCATGTATACGACTAATTTTTATGTTTTTTATTCAATCAGATCTCCCGTTAATTTTGAAATTCATTTCAGGTGGAAATTTTTCAGAATTCTTTGTTTTGGGTTAATAATTTATCAAAAAATGTGAAACCTTATTAAAAATTATTTTTTAAAAAAAGGAATAAAAATGGTTTATGACTATTTTTGTATTCTTTGATTTTTGTTTTGCATATGTAATCCTTTTCTAGGAAGGAATTGGGTTGATGAATCCCAACAATGTTCCAATCTCATGATGGATTTACTCAATTGTTACAAATCCAACCTTGTATAGGATTTTATCATACACTAACACCGTGGTCTGGCCCAGGTTTTGTGTGTTCTTGTTGCAGCCGAGTTGGCCCTAACCTCACGAGTCAACTCATCCGATTCGAGTGATCTAATGGCGTCTCGTATTCATTTCAGGCAGGACAGGAGAGTTCATTTGTTCAACAAATCTAATCTTTCAACACAGAGAAACAAGAAAGATCTAATCTTGACATAGAATACATATCATTTCACTTCCAGTTTCAGCTCCAGAAACCCAACTGAGCTTGTTGAGGTAAGCTAGTGAGTTTCCACTGTTATCTCGAAGATAATGCACCAAGCTTATGTTAGTTCTACTCTTTTGTCATTTAGAAGTAAAGGGTCTCTCTCATTTTCCTTCAATGACTGCTCTAACTTGTTGAACGAAAGATTTGAGAGAAGCCCTTTATTGTCGTGTCCTGCTCAATGTTGTTCTTGTTGTAGCTGTTGTTCTTGTTGTTGTGTGTTTTCATTTGGTTCTCCTAGAGTACCCATAAGCTCCGGTTGGTTGTGTGGACTGAGGCAATCCACTCTTATTCAACGGCCACCTTATAGGAGGTTCTTGGGTGCTGGGGACTGGTATAGTTACCGGGTTCCTGCTTATGGACTGGATCTTGGTTGTTCTGAGGTTTCTTACTCAATTCAAGGAAATAATGGCAGTAATAGAATTCATAGGAGTAGTGAAAAGAGGCTTGGACGAATAAGCTCGTGGGAAAGGCGTTGTTCCAGTAATGTTGATGATGTGGAAGCTATGATAAGCTTGTTGAGTGAGGAATTAGGTGAGGAATACTTGGATGACAGAGAGAGAAAGAAGAGTTTGTCGAAGAGAGTGGAAATAAAGGACAGAGGGAATTATCGAGGTGATCACCGTAGGAAGAAGAAGGATGTCAGGTTGGGTTTGTTGGAGAGTGATTCCAAGTGTAAATTTGAGTCGGTAACTGTCAAATCAAGAAATGAACAATTTAGTGGTAATAAAGTGGATGATAAAATGGAAGATGTAGAAGAAAATATTGCTGTTGCAAACAATGAGAATCTTAAAGGAAGAAGGGAGAGCATTTCCTCTTATTATTCCCTTTCCGGGGAGGATTTTGACAGTGATATGGAATCTCAGGATGAGCATTGTGATGTGGTAAAAAAATCATCGGTAATATGCAGACAGGACTTGAAGAATGAAGGTGGTAGATTTGAGGGGCGTATGGTTGAAGAGTTTAAAAGACATAGGGACGGTATAGAGGGAAAAAGCGGGGTATTGGGGTGTAGAACTGGAGTGACAAACACCAATTTCGACTGGGATGTGAGAAAGAAATCTGAAAAGAAACTTACTGAAATTGATGAAACACAATTAAGAAAGGAATCCTCAGAAATACAATCAATAATGGCACCAAGTTCATATAAGAAATTTAATGACGAGAAAGAAACAACAGATTTATTTTCTTATTCACAGAAAGACAGGAAAAAAAACTATAGCCAGATGGATAATGAATCCGTTGAACAAGCCAAAATCCGAAGAAATTACCGGGAGGCTACCGAGTCAAAGGATACATATGCAAGGCATGTGGAAGCAGCCTCACATCATCAAAAGCATGAAGATTTGCTTCAGAGACAAAGAGCTGAAATTCGTAAAACAGTCGGCAGAAGTTCCACAAATGATAGTTTGAGAAAAAACACTCAACATATGACTGAAATTTCAGAAATTGGAAATGTTGATGTCCACAGAGATTCTAATTTGCAGAAGTGGTCAGAGTCTCAAGTAAAAGTACAGGAAGAAGATATAGACATAAAGAAAAGTCAGAATGCCAATGAACAACTAGACCAAAGGGGTGACCAAATGACACAGAAAAATTTAACAAGAAGGTCAGAATCTAGTAGGAGGAAGGAACTTGGAGATTCAGCTATTTTCACAAAATCTAGTGCTGAAGAAGAGCATAGCTCCAATGATCAAACTACACTTCAGAGAATTCGATCCAGGAAAGGATCCCAAGGTGTTCAAAATATATCAGTGAATGTTACCAACGTTTCATTGCTTCAAGCAACTGATAGTACAACTGTCACAAATAATCAAAGCATTTCTGATGACGTTTTGATTAATCAAGGAAGTAAATCAACATCAGTTGTGAAACCCTTTCTGGAAATAGGAAAAAAGAATCAAACTGACGAAAGTGCTTTTGAAGTCAAATCCCAAAAAGAGACTTACAGAGCTGACAAGGTATTGAGTTATAGTGAGGGAACCTCACATGAGGCGTCCACTTCTCAAGTGTCTTTGGATAGGGTTTCTGAGATGAGAATGCAACAGACTAATGTGCAGGAGCATGACGAGGATTTCCAGAAAAGTTCTAATCCAGTAATGATCCCTCCTACGCCTCAATTGGTAGCTAGAGGTCCATTGCTTGTTGATCCAACCGGTGAAGTTGCAAACCAAGAGTTGTCAACTGAAACTTTTGAGAGTAGTTCCAGTGTGTTTTATACTAGTTCAGGAGGGAGAACTCCAGCTCAACATAAATCAGATGATAACAGAGGTATGAGCAGTGTGGCTTATGGTGAGCATTTGAACCTTGTGGCCCGTGAAGATACCCTTGATTCGGCTTATCGTTTAGAGGAATCATCCAGAAGTTATGTTGATGACTTTATTCAACAGTCAAAACATGAACTCTCAACCCCTGATACCCAAGAGGAGATGACGATGTTTGTTACAAAAGTAGATAGTGAAGGTGAGAAACGAAGGCAAAAGAATTCCAGTCATGATTTCACCAAGGATTCACAACTGAAAGACCAGGACTCAGGGCCATCGTTGGGAAGTTCTGGGGCAAAGGGCCCTTCGGATGAAATGTGGGATGTGAGAGATACAACTACTCAGGAATCTTTAGAGAAAGAAGAAGCAGAAGACAACACAGCTAATGAGACTCTTGCTGTTAGGAGGACAAGCAGGTCCTTGTGGGGTATCATTGCTAACATTGTTCGCTTACGCTGGGGTTCACATGCCGAAATGCCCAAGTCAGCTGTAAATTCTGGTACAAAGAGTTCATCAAATGATTCTGTTAATAGTGATGCATATTTCTCTGGTCATGATCATGAAGAGAACAGTGACTTGAATGGGAAAAAGGAAAGAAGCATGCCAAAAGAAGTGACCTCTTCTCTTCAGCTGCAACTGCATCAAACTTCTGGTCAAGGTCAGGAAGAAGAACTTGACACTAGCGCAACAAAAGGCATTACAAGACAGCTGGAATTAGAAACATCATCTCATTCTGGTATATCCAAAAATGGGTTGACATCAAAAGGTATTTCTTCACCTGAACACGAGGAACATGTTGGATTTAGTCTAGATCAGAAGGGTTTTCAAGTTGGCTCCTCTAACATCGAAGGACGGAAGTCATCTTTAGTACCAGTTCCCGTTTCTTATCATGGCACAACTAGTCAAATCGTGGAGGAACGCTTTGATAGTGGAAAAAGTAATGCATCTGATAGCGATCTAATGCAGCCAGCGAAGCAACATGTTAGTGGGAAGCTACATGAAGTATCAGGCAGAGATGGGAAGGATGGGGAATTGAAACATAAGAAGCTTCAGCGAAACAAGCAGGTCATTAGAGATAGATTTGATGAGTGGGAGGAAGCATACCTACGCGAAAGTGAGCAGCGGAAAGTTGATGAGATATTTATGAGGGAAGCACTGCTAGAGGCTAAGAATGCCGCTGATACATGGGAGGTGCCTGTAGGAGCAGTATTGGTGCAGCATGGAAAAATTATAGCACGTGGCTACAACCTGTAAGTGTCATGCTTTTACAGATTCGCTTGATGTGGTACTAGCATTCTTTTGGATTTTTATTTATATTTATATTTCAGAGTGGAAGAGTTACGGGACTCCACTGCTCATGCAGAAATGATATGCATCCGGGAGGCTTCGAAGCAACTCCGGTCATGGAGGCTTTCGGTAATGTTTCTTTTTAACGTATGTTGTTACTGAATGGGACAAATTGGGAAAAAGAGGTCTTTTTATTTTCAATTATTATTATGATCTTTTTCTCTCATCTAAAAGCAATAAGCAAAAAGATCCAAAGGTTAAAAGGAAAATTGAAATGCCTAACTAATCACCAGATGAAAGAAACAGTAATGGTGATATGGGGAACTTAAGAAACTCCTGTCATATTCTTAAAGCTTCATGATTGGCTTTGTTTCATTTAACAACAATGGCTTTAGATCACTTCATAAACTGCGATTATGTTGTTATTGCTGTGAAACAAGTAAATTTAAATATAAAATTGGCTTATCAGTTGCATAAAGTGGGTTAGACAAACATACATGTTACAAGATATGATGGTCAATTACAATATTAGTAGCTATTTTTCCATGAACTTGTGTAATCATGAGAAGTTATTCAGTGACAAATTGGCAATACAAGCTCTCTTTATTTTAGAAAAACTGAAGCACTTGTTTTCGTGTTGATCTTTTCCTTTCACTCTAAACCTGTAAAGATCTGAAATGAGATTAACAGTTTTTTATTACGATTATGGGTTGAAATGTTTAGATTCCCTAGATGAAGTTTCCTTCTGCTTTTGTTCCAATGGACCTTCTTTCAGAAGTAGGAGACTCTGTTCCATGCTAGCTTTGCAATTAATTAAGGAACCTCACTAATTCCACTTTTTTTTTTATTGTAATGGCTTTGTTTCCCAATCTGTGGATTCACAGGATGCAACGCTATATGTAACACTTGAACCCTGTGTCATGTGTGCTGGAGCAATCCTTCAAGCAAGAATAGACACTCTTGTATGGGGAGCTCCCAATAAACTTCTTGGAGCTGATGGGAGCTGGATCAGGTAAGAAGCCGCTGTCTTCAAATCCTCTATAAAGTTTGAAGACATATTTTTGTCTGAAACAATAATGGGTCCCTAGCTAATCAAAATGCAGAAGTTTCAAACATTCTAAGCCAACAAAGGAACTTTCTTTCCAGACTTTTACATCTAAACTATCTGAATTCTGACAGAGCACGACCCACTCGATTGGCTTTCCTACTGAATAACTCAAACCTAACTTCCAACCTTCCAGGCAGTTCTTCCTTAATATCGTCAATGATTGCCTGATACTCTGCTTAAGCATTGACTGCTGTTATTAATGAGGCAAACCATATTCATTTAATATTTCATTATCTATAACGAAAGCCATCTTTGAATAATTATCTTGTCCAATTCCTTCTGCAAGAATAATTGTCAAAATCATGTAACTTTATTCCCAGTTAAACAAGAATCTAATAAGTTGGCTGTCAACTTATGCATATCCTGGAGTAACCGGACGAATTTCTCTGTATGGCTGTTGTAGCATCATAGGGTGATTTTCGACAACATTTCCTCCACGGACCTCTTTTTCTTCTTCTTTCCTTATTTTGTTCCTCTCAAATTTCTTTGCAAAATTCAAATCAAATGATTTCCAACTAAAGTTTGGTTTGATGCAACTGGAACTGCAAGCATGGCTGGAAATGTCTTGCATTGTGCTAATTCTGACTACTAAATAAAACAAAAGTGAATGTCATGGACTAGATTTTTAGTCAATCGTTCCAGACATTTGGATTTTGACTCGTCTTAAGTTTAGTCCATGGTAACTGGCATCAGTTCAATTAATTTTTCACCGTAAGCTCTATTTAGGAACTGTATTCGTGTAAGTTTTTCTTATCTCTTAGTGTTAAGGTACCCTCGAGGTTTAAAATGTCTTCATTTTATGTATATACAAATTGTTTCAGTTTGTTCCCAACTGGTGAAGAGAACAGAAATGGTGAACAACCAACGGACAAACCAGCTCCCCCAGTCCATCCCTTTCATCCCAAGATGACAATTCGACGAGGGGTATTGGAATTACAGTGTGCAGAAGTTATGCAGCAATTCTTCCAACTCAGGAGAAGGAAAAAGCAGAAAAATGAAGACGAGCCTCCACAACCGTCCTGTCTTCCTGTTGCAAGTCGTCAATCAAAAGTCCTTGATAAGTTGCATAATATCTTCCATGTTATGTTTTGTTTGTGATGAATTACAAATTGTTGATGAGTTCTTTACAAATAATTGAAACTTAAGCTATGATAACTATATGTGATCTTGTGATGTTTTCATCTAGTCTTTAAAATTGCCCTGCTTCTTTCAAGGACTATACTCTCATGATTACCAATATATATATATATATATATATATATATAGATGACTTGATCTGACTCTGGAAGGTGTAATCCTGATTCTGTAAGTAGAGTGTCTTGGTTTGCTTCAACAAGAAAACAAGTGGAATTTCTAGCATAAGCTCTTGCTTAGTAGCAAACTTTGATCTTTATGATCGAAGTTTCCAGGAACTGACATATATACCATCCCTCTACAATGGATCCTCGAAGTTCATAATTATATATAAATGGTATTACAAATACATATAACACAAGCGTTTCAGTGTTATACAACAATGGCTGGTTCTGTCTGCGGTAATGAAGATGCAAGATAACATGGTCATGGCTGAGATAGTAACAGACCAAGAAACCAGAAAGGGTATCCGCAGCTTGTTTTGTCTTGTTTTATTTCAACAGGTACTGGTTACCAATTGACAGGGTGAGTTAGGATAACCATCATGATCCAATAAACATCACCTCCATGTCTTGTCCATCCTTTTAGGCCATATTTGCCACGAGTATTATCATTTGGTGAACATATATAACATGGCTTCAAAATCACATCGTCTCCAGAGAATAGTAGAGTTAAGCCACGTACTGGCTTTGAACTACGTTAACGTTACTGCTTCAAGAAGAAGCAGGTGATACATCTCTCACAAGTTGATGTTATACCTGCAAAACATCAGCAGATAATAACTTTTTCAGGAGATCTTACTTTCTTCACCAATACAACTCCAGTTACAGGAATATGCAGTGGCCCACTAACCATAATCAGTAGAAGGGGTGTTGCATTCTCATGAAGACAACATTTCTACCTTAAAACATTTTAGCAGATTAAAAATACTTGTTCCAGAAACCCTATATATTGCCACTATTTCTTACTTCTAGTGTCTCTTCACAACAAAATGGCTTCAGAGTTTTGGGTTCTATTCCTGGCTTGTATTACCTTTCCTTTAACCCCTACCAGTGGCCAGGCACCAGCACTGTCACCAGTGAATTTGCCTATTACACCTGTTGCACCATCTCAATCACCAACTTCCACTGTACCAACTGCACCGACACAATCACCGGCAAAAGCAGTAACACCTCCAGCTACAACTACTCCTCTGGCACCATCTCAATCACCAACTTCCACTGTACCAACTGCACCAATACAGTCACCGGCGAAAGCAGTAACACCTCCACCTACAACTACACCTGTGGCACCATCTCAATCACCAACTTCTACTGTACCAACTGCACCAGTGCAATCACCAGCAAAAGCAGTAACGCCTCGACCTAGAGCCACTCCTATATCTTCACCATCTCCTAAAGTAGACCCGGCTACTAGTCCAACCGTCCCACCTCCCAAAAGTTCACCCACTCAATCACCACAAACTCCTCCAGTCGCAGCGCCATCAAAGCCACCAGCATTACCGCCGGCACCTGCTACACCACCACCAGCATTGCCACCACCGAAAGTGTCCCCAGCTCCAGCCAAAGCACCGCCAGCACCAGCACCAGCTAAGGAAGCACCGGCACCGGCACCAGCAAAGGCACCTCCAGCCCCTGCCCCAACACCAGCAAAGACACCTCCAGCCCCAGCACCAACACCAGCAAAGGCACCTCCAGCCCCAGCCCCAGCACCTATCATTCCATCACCAGCTCCAACACCTGCATTAGTGCCTTCACCTGCACCAGCTCCTCCTAAGCATAAGAAGAAAAGAAAGCAAAAGCACAAACACAAGAAGCAGCATCATCACTTGTCAGCTCTTGCCCCAATTCCCCCAAGCCCTCCAGCTCCATCTACAGTGGCAGATTCTTTGGATACTGCTGCAGATGCTCCAGCACCATCTCCAACGCATGTAAGTGCTCCATAGTTGCATGAGTTAATATTCAAGTTCCAACAATATGCTTGCTGGAACAACAAATTATATAGTGTGATCACTTCTTGCCTCTTATGTCTTACAGAATGAAGGAATTGCATTGCACCAGCAACAAGGAAGGTTCACAATGTGGGGAACTGTTGGATTAGCAACTGCATTTACACTACTTATTGCAGGATAAAGCTTTATGTGAGTTGGCTATCTTACCTCATGATTCATGAGCTGTTTGTATGCATATACGTAGATTATTTTGTATGGACAAAATAATCAGTTTGGAAAATTCAAGAACATGGGATTTCAAAAGGCGAGCCGATGTATCAAAATTGTAGCGTGGATATTGAATATTCTTTCATTTCTTCCAGATGTTGCTATTTATAAGAAATGCATTGTGAGTTACCAGAGTAATTGAAGAGAAAAGTAAAAAAGAATGAACTTGTAAGAAAAACTTTATTAAACTTGATCTGTATTTGATTCTGCACTTATTTCCTCCTCCAAGTCATACTCAATTACAAGGCCTAAATTATCAGCCAATTTGTGATACTGCTCACATCCTGCACACTGAAGAGAAGGACCAGAGGTTAATCATGGAAAATTTTCTTCAACCGTGACAATAAAGCAAAAAGCTTTGGTATCGCTTAAAAGCCAAAGCAACATATTCCTTGCAAAAGATGGATGTAATCAGCAAACAAGATGTTCTAAGAGAAGATTTTGCACAAATTTTGCACACTTTTAACTTATAAATTTAAACTTTAGGTCCTTAAAAGTCGCATCAAAATAAAACAATGATATTATGCAGTAAGTTGATGTTCAGGATTCTAACTGAATAAATCTCCCATGCAAACTTATCTGCTCAATTTATCTATAAATGCAGCATAACATCAAAAGATGACAGCCGTAACAAGTTGCCATAGATAGTTGCATAAGATGTATAATCTGACTGTCTAAGCAACCCTCATGTTTTTCTAAAATCCAATAAACTTTAATAATGTCAAATAAAAAAACAGTTCAAGTCTATAGAACAGTAGAAGTGCTAGAAAAATGTTACGGCAAAGAGAGTAACCCAAAAAAGAATCATACTTTAATATATCAAATAAACATTATTGAAGTAACCCAAAAGAAAATAAGACCAAAAAATCAGTACTTTTGCCAGTTAAAAATTGTGAATCAACTCTTCTGTAGTGACAAATTTGTTCTCATGCAAAGAGTGATTCAAAGCAGTAAGGAGCAAAACTGCACAAGTTAACAAGGAACCCACTAGTTTCTTTGACCAACTACCCAAACTAAGACCCTCTTGAGGGCATTTGTGGTCGAACCAGTCAACCTACTTCACTAACTAGAATGGACCCATCATTCTGCCCATCCTTTCGATTTATTTCACATCTTAACTCTAAACAATTGAAAAGAAATTGTCTTAACAGAAAAAAGCCGTTGCACTTGGTATCTTTCTGCAATTTCAATTACTGCTTTGAAACCCTCACTCTCCTTATCTAATCACAGCAAGTATTATAGCATCCACCAGTATGGACATACAACTTGAGGGCTACTGTTATTCAAAACATAAGTTTGTATGTAATCAGATATTATCATCTACAGAAGGGTGATGATTCTGTATAGACTCTTTCACGTTAAAATTCCTGCAATCAGCAGAGTGTCTAGATGAATGCTTAATAGCTTTTCCATTATCATTCCACCTATCACAAGAATCTAATGCTCAATAAGACAAACAGGTACCTGTACATAAACTAGTCCACGCTCATAGGCCAATCGATTTATGAGCCTCTGTGTTCTTCCACCACATTCATTACAAGTGAATTGTACAAGCAGACTCCTCCTAGGTAGTTTTATGTCAATAGTTGCACCCTGCCATACAAAATGCATGACTAAAACATGTCAAGATTAATGTCTTAAGGGTTTAACAACAGAAAATCAAAATGATAAATGAATAGAATCAAATAACAGAAAGCAGATCCTCTGTAATTCCTAAAGCAAATTTTGGTCAAGTGACTAAGCAGATTTACAACCCTCTTTAACAAGTTATTTGGCACGTAATCTACTACGGATTTTGGTAAAAAAGCTAGGCATTACTATCTGATTTACACCCTTCTTTGGTGATGACGTCACTATTCATGTTATGTTCTTTTGCATTAGTCCTCACCTTGGGGGAAATTCTACTCCATCCATTTTAGAATATGTGATAAAGAATGTATCAATCTCACAATTTAGATAGTGGGTTATATATGCACAGAATCATATGCAGCTGTCAAGGTCATATTTGATGTATACTGGACTACTGGCTTAACAAAATGAAGAGTCTCCATAATGTCAGGTGCTCCAAGCAGGCATAATCATAAGCAGCATCATGACATCATCATCATCGTTCTTTTACTTTCTCCTCAAGCCTCCTTCAAACTACTCCTGATATATCATCCCAAGAGTTCAAGTCCCAAAATCATCACCAAAACACTGCCAGGTCTCGAAATACTTTCCCTTACACAAACACTCTTATCATACAATATAATAAAATCACAAATAATCAGGTAACTGGATATTTCCAATATCAACCCCGAATTTTCACATACTGCCTAGAAAACTTCCACCTAAAACTTGAAACAAACGCGAGAAATGGGATGCAAAAACTTAAACTAAACAAGTAAAGTACACAGACTAAATTTAAACACCTCGTTGGAGTCTCCCAGTTCCACTTCTGAGCTTATCTCATTATCTCCATCCGGGGCTGCCAACAACGTATGCAAACGTTTTGGCCACACTGCTTTACTTTCAAGAATTCTAAGCCTGCACGAAAAAAGAAGAAAGAGCAATAAAGCTTGTAACTTTATAAACTTCAGACATCAAAAAATTGAAATTTTAACAAGAAACAGCGAAGAGATAAGAAATCCCAAGAGGGTTTTCGAATTAACCTTGCGAGTGATAGAGTTGGGTATATACTACAGAAAGAAATAGGTTTAAGGTTGCTTGCTTTAAGTGAGAGATTAACGGGTTTGTGTGACTTGAGAGTGCGAGTGTAGAGAGCAGTAGTGGCGACAGAGAAGCTGCTGTGAGTGGCGGCAGCCATGGACAAACACTACAGCCAACAGAAGGATGTTAGAGAACAATGGCCGCTTCGTCACACATCCTACGCGTCGTTAAAACTCCAAAAATTAAAGAATTTGAATTTAATTAAAGGTTAAGCTTGAGTTATATAAAAATAATTATTTAACATTTAGTAATATTCTTATATTATTTGAAATTTTATTAAAATTATAAAATTTTGTAGTTATTTATCTAATTTAAATTTTTATAAATTCATGACTGTTATTTAATTTATATTTTTATAAAAAGATTAATATGTGAGTTATTATTTTTTAATAAGAATAAAATTCTTTTTTTCATAAATATTTTTTATTGTATATATTAATTTTGGCTTGTGTCTCTTTTAGCATCCTTGGAACTTATGCTACAACCAATCTTTGTTTATTCTTGATATCTTATGGATGACCTATAGTAAATCATAAATTATAAAATTTGTATTTTAAAAATTACTTGAAATAATTCCAACATTGGCTTTACTCCAAGTTTAGTCAGGTTTCATATTTTGCAGTCATCAAGTTATGTGAATATTGTTGTGCCTGGTGATCCTATCAGCTGTTTTTTTTGCCTGTAGTCTGATCTTGAGCAGAACTAGGAAAACCAAGCAATTACATATGCAACAAGGATTTGCATTTCTTTTTATTAATGAAATTTCTGTATACAAAGTATAAATCTTTTCATGTTCCTGAGGTACAGGAAAAGTATCAAGTTGATGAATTGGGAAATCATCTTCAACAAGAAGACACAATGGTTCTTGTTGGAAAGATTTAAGTGTTAGAGAAATTCTAAAACCCAGAATCGAGTTCTATGAGCAACCATTGCCAATGAAGATTCAGTTTCAGTCCTCTTCATCCACTTCACGAAAAGGAAGTGGTACTGTTTTGACTGCTCTGAACTTGCCTGCATTATTTAGATGCTCATTCTCCAACCTGGACCGTTTGAGAAAAAAAAAATCTCTTTCAGTGATGATAAAAAAGCTAGAGAAGGTTATGAATTAGTTCAATAATATAACTAAAAGTTGGAGCTTTACCTGTAAAAATTCCACTGTCCTCTTCTAATCACTTCCAGGGAAGCTAAGAACAGACCTGTTACTCTGTAATCTACATGTTCAAACCTTGAATGAAGAACCGTCTGCAGCCAAGCAAGCCTGAGAATAAGGTTCAGTACCTGCAGGAAGTACCCAAGTTCTGTTCAGAATCTGGAAGTTATATGATATGTAGCAGATATATTGATCCTGAAGTTCAAATCAGGATTATCAGAAAGCTATTGTTGGTTGGGAATCTTGTTCTACAATGTAGAAAATTTACAAGAATATGTTCATTATCCTGTTTCTGATATTCTTATCTTAATGAAGATGTGCGACTCGATCGTCTAATCAAATAATTTATAATGTTCTGATGAGTTCTGAGTCATTAATTTTGCTGTTAAAATTGGATTTCTAGGAACCTGGAACTAAACCTGAAACCTTTTTCTACTGAAAACATAAAGGGAAGTAGAATGAATGATGATGATCTCTTGTATACCATGGAGAAGTAGTAAATGAACTTTTGACGAAGCATTAATTCATTCCTTAGCCATGGATTCTTGGAATTCATTTGGAGCAAACCCCAGTCCTTTACAAAGTCCCAATACAATTGGTAAACTGTTGCAGAACTTGACATAACCACTAGAAGACACAGGCATCCAACACTCCTTTCCTTTTCATATGCAACTTTAGCTCCTGCTGCTAGCATTGCTGACACATACTTCCCCAGATTCACAAGGTGGCTTGTCTGTCCTTCATCGAACCATCGCCTCGCGCACTGCATACCCGATTCAGGACAGAAAATATTAACACAGGTTTCCGTATTGGTTCTGGTAAAATTACTGCAAGTTATTCAATCTAATATTGCACATCTTAAAGTGTATGTATAGAAACTATACCTGCATTGCCCTCCAGTAGTAGGGTAGGAAGGATACTGCATATGCAAGATCACGGTAGTGCTTGGCTCTCATGCAGTAGCCATAATCTTGTGTTTTGTAGCTTCCAGTTATGTAGTAACATGTCACATACTCAAGGTCCCTAAGCATTGGAACCTATTGCCATAACAGCTACTGTCAGTAAACTTTAATAATTGATTCTGCCATTTTTGTTCAGTGATTCATGTTTTTTACCTGACTACAAAGTTGATCAGCCATAAAAAAGTCCAGCATCACAACCTGCAGAAGAAAATTGTTTAAGCAGTTCAGCGGAATTCTTGGTTATGGCCTCAAACACAGTAATGAATATTTCATACCTTATACAGGGGTGACAGAATGATGTTCCGAATCACTCGAAGGAAACAGTAACGACTTGACCGATATAAGATATTGAAGGGACAAACTAGTAGAATCAATACCATCTGCAGACATAAAAGCAACAGTTATTAGTAATGGCTAAATGAAGAATTGAGTTAGGTAAGCTTGTAAAGACTTCTGTTAAAAGATTTACCAGTAACAGAAGGCCAGGGATTGCTTGAACTTGGGAATATGAATATCCTTTGGTAAGAAGTGTCAAATGAATAAACATAACCCCAACTACTGCAGTCATTGATGCAGTACAAATCAAGAACACATCTCTATACTTAAGCGCCTTGGTAGGGGCCAACTCAAAGATGAAGCTATAGTTTATCCTAGCTTTTCTCCACATGAAGATGTTGCAACCATACAAAAAGAAGTGAAGGAATAGCAGGCTAAACATGCTGCAGATTGAAAAACACCACTATTGTTAGTTTCCTATCACTGGCGATTCAAAATTATTAACTTCAAACCTAAATGGATAGCAACTTGCCTAAACACAGGGTAGACAGTTTCCATGTAGACTGTATCGGGTTGTTTTCGGTACATTCCGGTGATAATAGCCATTATAATATACCCAGCAAGGAGAGCCAGGAAACAACCAGCGAAGAGTCCTGATTACGAAGGAACAGAAGTGATCAATATGTTTGTTAAGGATGTTGCTAAAGTAAAGGATTAGCATTTACTCAGTTCCAATCCTACAAGATTATCATTGAGCTTTAACGTTTTTCGAGTCCCGAAAGAGGCAAACTCAATAAACATTTTGTTAGATTCATATTTTCATTGCAGCTAACATGTTTACTGCAATCTTCCATTCACGGTGGACATGGAGTAAAACTTAAAATGTTCTCTTCAGGCATGATGATTAATGTGCGGCATGGGACCTATGCTTTATCATCCACCCAGATAAAGTGAACCAGACACTTCCCTGAAAGCTTAGTGGCCTGATGGGTCCATACTTTAGTTTCTTTCTTTAAGATCTAATAATGTATCATGAAGTGAGCAAGAACAAACCTAGAACACATCATTACCCAATTCTAGGCTAGTTCTGTCTAATTTTGAGTTTGAACTCACCAATGAAGAAGGTTACAGCATGTGATTCTTTTCGGTGATTTGGTTTAAGATACTTCATAGCCTTTCTCCTGTCTTCTTGAGAAAAATATTTCACAAATAGCTCCTCAACTTCATCTGCTAAATTGGTCACCTGTCATTTCTAAGACTGGTAAGCAAATGCAACCAACTTCAGGAATAACTGGTTCATAAGAAAGATCAAAAAGTGACAGACAAACAAATCCAAGTTCAGTTTCAACATATCCCACTAAATCTCTAGTTCAGACATGCACTGTAGGATCATTGGTCACTTGTCACTGTCACAAGCACTAACATAGAGTTTCTAGTGGCAGGCAAACATCTAAATCTCATCCTATCATAGAATCCCATGTAGTTTTTCTGCTTCTGCAACAATCCTATGATGAATATCATCATTTACCTTGTCAGAACAGTTGAAATATGAGCTTTCAACAACTTTTAGATATATGGGCAACACTTGTTTTCCAGTGACCTGATGAAAGTAATGACAAACAAATCTCTCATTAGATACTGGGACCAGCAGAAGAGCATATTGAAACAAAATAGGCCACTACCTATATCCTTACTTTGGTAAACTTCTTCAAGATTTTTATGAAAGCAAGCATATTGAGATTCCTGAAAAATCAATCAAAAGCACACAAAGTGAACTTTTGGTGTGTAAAAAATCCAATATTGCAACAAAAGTTTCATCCCAGCCATTGTTACCTGTAAGTTTTCAGATATCCCAACCCTTTGTAAAGCTCAATGAAAGCGCCTTTAATCATCTTCTCTGCATGATGTAACTTAGTTTTGTTGATATGAAGCTTGTTCCCTTCAGGATTAGATTTCCTAAAGGACTGGTTCACTAAATCTTCCCAGACTACGTAGCTAATTGCAGAAAAAGTACGAGCAGGTGTTGTTAAAGGAATGTGTATCCTCATGTTCTTGCCTTGGCAATAAAAAGCACGACCAGAGAGACTCCTCAATTTGCTGTCCTCTCTTTTCAACCTCATTGATCTTCCCAGTTCTTCTGATCTTGGATAGTCTAACACATCAGTCTTCTCAGAATCCTCTGTGCTGTTGTCTTGCACCTGCTCTTGTTCTTGTTCTGTTCTTTCCCTCACAGAATCCTCCTCTGTAACCAAGAAGATACAACCATGTACAACATCATCAGAGTTAAAATGTTTTCAATTTTTGGAATCATTTAGTCAAACAGAAGTATTTGATATATTACCACTTAAAATGGAGCATGAAATGGAAGCATCCTCCTTGGAATCCTGAGAAGGGTCTCCTTTGCTACGCTGTTGCTTTAAAGCCGATTTCAGCTCACTGAGAATCTCCAACTGTTTCTTCAATGATTCACCTCTGTCCATGAACTCTTGCTCCTTGTTCTTATAGAATTGATTCACCTTGTTAAGTTGCAGATCCAAACATGCAAAGAACTCTTTAGCTGCATCAGTATCAGCAAAAGTTTCAAGAAGTTCTGTCTCATACATGTCCCCTTTACTACTCGAAGAAGCAAGCTTCCTATGAACCTGTTCACGTAAAACACCATCTTTTTTCACTTTTCATGTAAGGTATTAACCATATTATACATGTTAAGTACAGAGTTATAGAACACAGTACATGAATAGCTCCATGGTCCCTATGATCATGTCCAAAAAAGGAGACCTTCTTAAGA
>JANQBM010000001.1:747052-758325 GCA_025594535.1 Erythroxylum domingense | reverse complement strand
TGTCCGAAGAATAGTTAATTAGTTATTACTGATGTGGTTACACTTACAGGCACGACATTACAAGAACCTAAGCATCAATTATTGCAAAAGTCAATTCACTAAAAAGCAAGATACTTATTACATGCAAACCCTTTTGTTGAGGTCCAAAGAGCTTGATGTACGATTGGTGATTAAGCACCGATCAATCTAACTAGTGTAATGAAGAAAAATCCCAAGAAGATCGATCGTGGTCCTTGAAGGACCACCATTTCCATGTCCATTGTGGAGTTTATAGTGTACGTCATCCTTAAAATGAATAAACTAAAGGGTCAAAGAAATTCAACCAATTTAAATATGATTTTTGTTACATATTATTATATATGATTCATATATTAATATATACACTCATGCAATTTTAGAGAATTTCTAGAAAATATAGATATTCTTATAAATCTCACAGTTTGATCGTACGTTAGGACGTGTTCTTCTTTGTTATGCAAAAGTGAAGACATGGACAAGAACGCATACGGTTCAAACGACTCATTTAAACGGCAAGGGCGTGTCTAAATAATTATATGACTTGTAACACGAACATATCAATACTCGTGTCTATGTGCAGACATATAAAAAAACAGAACACGATTTAAGATACAGTAATTTTCCTATTCATGTCTTTTCCCAAGAAAAAAATAAAAGAAATCTAAAATATACTCATATCATAAGTAGTATTCACAACAGATTAGGCGGATTTTGGTATAATCCTATTTTTGGAAGGACTCCAAACCGCATTAGAATTGTTTAAATAGGTTTGGTATGTTAAATGATAATTTACATAAAATTATTTCAACTAGGGCTTATATATAAATATCTTTTTTAACCCTAGTTTGATATAATCAATATTATTATTAAATAGTAAAAATAGTCTCTCTTGCTCTTGAACACCTAAACACACCAAAATTTATCGAACCTCTTTAAAAAACTTTTTGTGCTATTGTCTTTGAAAATTTTGATCCATGTAGTTTCATATTTATTTATTTTGTCACGGTTACTTCAAATTGAATATGACAGTTGCTTATTAAAAAATACCTGAATCAGCAACTATGAAATTTTTAGAATTTAATTACAAGCAGAAAAAATTAATACGCAACAAATAAATCAATATACAAAATTTGTTAACGTAGTTCAGCACATAAAGCTTAAGTCTGTGGGGCCTTACACTCAAATTAATCAACTTTCATCGAAGTATAATAGTCTTACACAAGGTTTTACTGAGTTGACATTACTCACCCCTTAACACTACTCACTCGTGCTCACACCCTATGAAAGTATTTCACATCCAATAGGACGACCACTTCATGTTAACTTCAATAGAGGATTTTTGCAACAATGAATAATAATAAAAATGAAAAAAATATCTCAAGTGATTAAAAAAAAAAGAAACACTTAAGTCAAAAGACATTCCCCTACACATGCAGTCTCGTTAAACTAAAATCATGGGAAGTTGTCCAACAAAAATCTTTTTTGAATCTTTCAAACGGATCGTTGAAGAAACCCACAGACAGTATCCATAAAAACTATCATAAGAACATATAATTAATCAGTGAAGAAACTCAAAAACACAACTTCTCAAAACAATATATGGACGATATGTTTTTCACAAACAAAACCTTGTAATCGATCACCGAAAGCCTACACAAACAGTAGCCCCACCAATCTTCAATGAAGCATATAATTGATATCATAAGTACCTTAAACACATGGCTGCTAAAATCATAATATCTCACGCAACATGAACTGCCAAAATCATAATAAATCACTAAAGCATACCAACAAAAACGCAATCACACAAATCATCAATTGAACATGTAATTAATCGTCAAAGCACATAAAATGCGGCTGCAATTATAGGTGGATGGACGGCATATTTTTCACCTATTAGACTCCTTATATAAACAATAGTCTGCTGCCAAATTTATATGCTATCGCTGCAAAACCTTCCACAACGCAGCAGCATAAATTAATATATAGAACATATAATTGTTTACGAAAGCACAAAGAAACACAGCTATCAAAATTGATAATCTCGGCTGCTTATTTTTCCACACAAATATACAAAAACATAGTTGCCAAAAATATGTCAATTTATGATAAATCTCCTACAAATTTATCTCCAATAAATCCTATCTTTTTTAGGATTCTATCTCCAAGTTTATCTCCAATAATCCAAGATAGTGAAATCATATACCAAGTCAACTTGTTATCATAAAAGATATACCAAATATATCAAAATACAAATCATGCCCAAAATAAAATATCTTTACTCTTTTATTTTGTAATACTTTATTCTTGTTGTATTCTTTCTCAATAATTAATATCAAAGAATAATTGAGGTAACAATGAATTCAATAGCAAAGTTTGAAGTAGGTAAGTTCAATGGACCTAAAAATCTCATATTATGGCAACAAAGAGTGAGGAATTTATTGATGTACTATGTCGTAGATATTGTGTTCCTAAGGAGACATGAAAGAAGTTAGGGAATCAATATGTGTTAATGTCTCTCATAAACAAGTTGTATTTGAAGTAGAGATGATATAAGTTAAAGATCCAAGAACGAACATACTTGGAACAATATTAATGCTTTTGATCAAAAATAATTTGTGACCTTCTAAGGCTATAAGTAACCATTGGTGACAAAGATAAAAGTGATGATCTTACTTTGGTTTTTAAATTTTTCCTACAAATATGTGGTAAACACACTCACATAATAAGGCAAAGAGACTATTAATGTGGAGGACATAATAGTTATGCTATTAGCTTATAACCAACAGAGACTAAACAGGGCTAAAAAGTCTCAAGGTAAAAAATTGCATATGAGGGGTAATTAGGATAATGGTAGTAATTAGAGTAAAGATGGCTTGTTTAATAGAAGTTCTAAGCGAAAATATAATAAGGGCAAAAAAGATAGTTTGGTGTTATAAGCTCAGGAACACTAGACATATCAAGAGGGAATATATAAATAAGAAGAACCAAGATGACCAAAGAAAGTATAATAAGTCATTAAGGTCAAGAAAGTATAATAAGTCATTAAGGTCTACTAATATAATGCAAAATGAGAACTTAAATTGTGACAACAAAGACATGATTTACCTTTCAACTAGTCAACTTACAGACTTATGACTTTTGGATATATGATGTTAACATCACATGATACTAAACAATAATTAGTTTGTTTCATACACGTCAAGCAATTTTGGCATTATTTGGTTGAGAGATGATAAAGTTTGAGAAATCGTCAGAATAAGATAGGACAAAACTATGATATTTAATGGTATTGTTCGGACATTATGTAATGTTCAGAATGTACTAGATTTGAAAAATAACTTGATCTCTTTGATCATCTCATATATTAATGGTTTTGACTACGAAATCGATAGAGACAACATTAAGGTAGTTAAGTTTGTGCTAATTGTAATGAAAAAGCCAAGAATAACATAGACCATCTACATATTAATAAGAAGCATAGTTATAAATGGAGAAGTTATTGCAGTAGATTCAGAGGAAGATAGAGTATATTGTGGCACATGCAATTGATCATCTTAGTGGACGAGTGACGACAAAATTTTATAATAGGAGCTTATTGAATGTTATAAAGCACTATAAATTAGATTTTTACAAGTTTTGTGTGCTTAGAGAATAGTCTAGAGTGACATTTAAGATGAACAAGCATAAAATTGAGAAAATTTTAGACTTTGTGCATACTAACCTATGGGATCCTTTTAGAGAGTTTTCATTGGATGGATCTTACTTTTTTTTTTACTTTCATCAAGGATTTTTGAAAAAAAAATAGGTATACATCATGAAACAAAAATGTGAAGTTTTTTGCTCAGTTTAAGGCATAGAAGTCTAAGGTAAAGCATTAAAAGAGCACAAAAATTAAGTACTTAAGATTAGACAATGGTATTGAGTATACAGGCTAATAATTCTAAAAATTTTGTAGAAAGCATGACATTCAAAGGCATTACATAGTTTATAAAATACAATATAATGACATTTTGGAGAGGATAAATAGGTCCATAACCGAAACAACAAAATATTTAAGGTTGAATGTAAGGCACCTTAAAAAATTTTAAGCCAAAATAGTTAGTATAACATGTTATCTCGTCAAAGTATTGCCACATACTTCATTAGATGAGAGAGTGGAAAAGGAAGTATAGATAAGAAGTAAGTTAGACTTCTCTTGATTAAAGATATTTGGTTGTTCCACTTATGTACATGTCTTTAATGATCAAAACTTGATCCAAATTCAAAGAAATATATCTTTATTAACTATCATGTAAGTGTAAAAGGATACAAGTTTTAGGATCCAATATCAAAGAAAATGATTTTAGAAAGTATGTAGTGTTTGATGAACAAATTATATTGAAACAAACGTATGGAGATGATGTGTTAGGTTCAGTAGATAGTAGTATATGCTTAAAGGTGGTACAATAGAATTAGAATAGTCTATAATAGATGTTAATATAGTTAAAAATTCTAATTCAAGAGACTATGTAAGGTGAAAGCAGTATCATGGTATAGTCACATATAAAGCAGGACATATTATTAGGCCTCTAAACATGTTTGTTAGATATATGTTTGTTTTTATTTTGACATATTTTTTAAATTGGCATTTTTTTATCATCTTGAATTCAAATATCAGTTGGATAATGTTATAGATAGAATAAAATTCTATCTTGAATAAGAGTTGATTTGGTGAATGATTGCTTAAGGATATCGCTGGAAATTTTGTCGAGAATTAAGTTATCTCACGTGAAGGCAATGGCAAGAGAGTATGGCTGAAAGTTTGAGTGTGAATAACATAGCTTTTACATGAATGAAGTGAAGAAAGGCATTGTCGTAAATCTCATTGGGAGTTAAGTAAATTTCTAGAAAAGATACGAGAGTGTTCTTTTTGGTGCATGTATCATGCATGGGTGTCTAGCAATTAAAGGTGCAGTGGGTGTAAAAAGCGAAGATGGCATGTGTGTGCAGTAGATGTTAAAGTGAAGATGATGTGTGGGCGTTGCTTTTCTTGGCCAAGGAAATTATATATATGCTGATCACGCCAACCTGAGATGCTTAACGTGAATGTTGTGTTTTTCTCTTATGTTTCAATCGTGGATTAAAGTGTTGATTTTTGGGATTGCAAATACTGTAGGTTAGTGTGTTGATTTTTTCAGATTTGTTTATTTGTGGTTGTGCATATGTTTTGAGTGAAAAACTCTGTGGTTTAGCTTTAATTTTTCAGATTTTTTTTATGGGTTTGTGAGTAAGATATACATGGTGTTTGTAGTATCCCATATGATTTAATTGGAGTTGTTGAAGCCGGAATAAATCAGTTTAGTTGGTGGACAGATTTTCAGATCCAGTTAAAAGAAGCAGAACTCATCAGGAAGTTGTTCTTGTCTATCTCAAGTGTGTTTAGTTTTCATTCTTTATTATTTTAATCACTTGAGTTATTTGTTTATTGTTCTTTTGTCAAAAGATTGATTGAGAAAATCCTTTGTTGAGGTTAATACGAGTATGTCGTGTTATTGGGTGTGAAATTCTTTCACGGGAAGTGAGGTTGAGAGATAGTGTTAAGGGTTGAGTGGTGTCGGCTTAGTAAAGTCTTGGATAAATCTATTGTACTTCGGTAAAAGTGATTAAGCTGGGTGAGGGCCTCGCAAACGTAGGCAATGAGTGCCGAACTGCGTTAACAAAATTTTGGTGTTGATTTATTTTTGGTTATTTTAATTTTTCTGATTTTATTTGTTTGTTAGGAACAAATCGAAAAGTTTGCGAAACTATCCCCCTACGGTTTTTCAATTGGTATCAAAGCGAGATCACCGATTCATAACTTGATAACAAGTTGGTGCATATCCTAGTTTTGCGAACATGACTATAAGAGAAAGAAGCAAAAGATTGACACTACATGTTGAAACTGAAAAAAATATGAATGATACAGAAGATGAAAACGAAGACTTGGTACTACTCACATGAAATTTTGATAAATGACTGAAAAGAATGAAGAAGGATAGACCCAGCTTTAGACAATATAGCGGAAGTTTATCAAGAACAATTCAAGACAACAAGTCAAGACACAAAAGGGTGAACAGAAGGCAAGAAGAATCTAGTGTCATAACTGTCAAGGTTTTAGACACGTTCAAGCGGAGTGTGCTAATATCTTGAAGTAGAAAAGAGAAATCTTATACGAGCACTTGGAGTGAGAACAAATCCGAGAGTAAATATGGTAGTGAAGAAGAAATCGCTAATAGTACTGCGGTAGTTACTTTGTATAGCAAAAGTCCAGTTACTTGCTTAACAGTAACTGAGAAGGAAGTAACTGAAGACGTAAAAGGGAGAAAAATGAAAATTTTTCAGAAAAACGCAAACAACTCAGCTCAAGACCCAATATCATATTATAACAGTGATGAAAGTGGCCTAGATGATATAAAGGAGAATAGTTACGAGGCTTACAAAGCTATGCATGAAAAATGGGTGAATACATGCAGAAAGAATAAAATATTGAAGGAAGAAAATCTCTCCATGAAGAATACTATCCAAAGGTTAGAAGAGAAATTGAAAGTGGCATTAGATGAGCTTGGTGAAGCTAGAATGAGATTAGTAAATATCAAAAAGGGTTTGAGAATGTTGAATGGTGGCACAGAAAAAATAGAAAAGTTAATAGAAATCGGTAAAGTGAAAGGGGATCTTCAAACCCTTAGTTATACGGGAAAGTGCTCTAAGGTGAATGAGAAAAAGAGTGATATGTCCAGATCTGTCCAAGTAGAAGAAACATCAAGAAAGACAAGAAGATTCATACCAACGTGTCATTTTTGCAGAGTTATTGGGCATATAAGGCTAAGATGTTACCAATTACTGCAGATGCTCTTTCAAAGAAGCCAAAGCCGAAGAATTCTATGTCCCTCACATAAATTTCAGAATTAGCCTTTAGTACCGAAATCCACTTGGGTTAGAAAGGGTCAAGGACAAGCACAAAGATGTAGTGAAGGAAAAACAAGAAATTGTCCAGATTTACAGTTAGTTACTGCTTTTGAAACAACTTTTCAGACTAAGGATAAGTCAGTTACTTCAGATGAAGAAATCAATCAGACAGTTGATGACCGGGATAATGTGACGAGAAATAAACCCAGGTTTGAATTTCTTCGAGAGGTACAGGGATTGTTTGCTTTAAATTTTTGAAGTATTTTTTTGTTGCTTCAAAAAAATAAAAAAACAAAAAAAGGGAAAAGTAAAATAAAAAATATTTTCTTTAGTTTTTACGTTGCCATTGTCGTTCCATCTTTTTAGTAGTTTGTATTGTGACTTTTATTTGACTCCACTGAAGACGTTTCAGCTCTCTCTTCAATATGGGTCTCTCTCTCGGATATCTCTCTCTCTTTTGGGCATATCTTTTGGTGTTTTAAATGGTAGTAAAATGTTATCTTGGCGTGCTTATGATTCTTCCGCTACACCTACTGTTGATTTTTATGTTTCTTTATCCGTTGAGATTGATTGTGTTGAAGGCCTTCTTTATTTTCACACTATTGTCCCAAAGGGAAGTTATTAGATTGTTTGTGGTGATTGTTCCATTCGGGGGGTGATTTCAACGTAAATGCGTGACTATTCGTCTTACTTTTTAACATCTTTTATCCCAAGGGGGAGAAATTTAGATGATTGGATTATTATTACTATGGATGTTCTTTGGAACTTGTTGTTGCATTAAGAGAGAGTTCTTGGATTGAATTCAATTTCCATATGCCAAATTATGTGGCTTAGGAGGAGTTTCGAATTTTTGACAAATATGCCAAAAAGAGGGAGATTGTTAGATATATGTTTATTTTTATTTTGGCATATTTTTTAAATTGGCATTTTTTTATCATCTTGAATTCAAATACCAGTTGGATAATGTTATAGATAGGATAGAATTCTATCTTGAATAGGAGTTGCTTTGGTGAATGATTGCTTAAGGATATCGCTGAAAATTTTGTTGAGAATTAAGTTGTCTCACGTGAAGGCGGTGGCAAGAGGGTATGGCTGAAAGTTTGAGTGTGAATAACATAGCTTTTACGTGAATGAAGTGAAGAAGGGCATTGTCATAAATCTCATCGGGAGTTAAGTAAATTTCTAGAAAAGATACGAGAGTGTTCTTTCTGGTGCGTGTACCCTGCATGGGTGTCTAGCAATTAAAGGTGCAGTGGGTGTAAAAAGTGAAGATGGCGTGTGTGTGCAATAGATGTTAAAGTGAAGATGATGTGTGGGCGTTGCTTTTCTTGGCCAAGGAAATTATATATATGCTGATCACGCCAACCTGAGATGCTTGATGTGAATGCTGCGTTTTTCTCTTATGTTTCAATCGTGGATTAGAGTGTTGATTTTTGGGATTGCAAATATCGTGGGTTAGTGTGTTGATTTTTCCAGATTTGTTTATCTATGGTTGTGCATATGTTTTGGATGAAAAACTCCGTAATTTAGCTTCAATTTTCAGATTTGTTTTTATGGGTCTGTGAGTAAGATATACATGGTGTTTGAAGTATCCCATATGGTTTAATTGGAGTTGTTGAAGCTGAAATAAATCAGTTTAGTCGGTGGACAGATTTTCAGATCCAGTTCAGAGAAGCAGAACTCATCAGGAAGTTGTTCTTGTTTATCTCAAGTGTATTTAGTTTTCATTCTTTATTATTTTAATCACTTGAGTTATTTGTTTATTTTTCTTTTGTCAAAAGATTGATTGAAAAAATCCTTTGTTGAGGTTAACACGAGTCGGTCGTGTTATTGGGTGTGAAATTCTTTCACGGGAAGTGAGGTTGAGAGATAGTGTCAAGGATTGAGTGGTATCGGCTCAGTAAAGCTTTGGGTAAATCTATTGTACTTCGGTGAAAGTGATTAAGCTGGGTGAGGGCTCCGCAAACGTAGGCAAGGAGTGTCGAACTGTGTTAACAAATTTTCACTGTTGATTTATTTTTGGTTCTTTTAATTTTTATGATTTTATTTATTTGCTAAGAACAAATCGGAAAATTTGCGAAACTATCCCCTATAGTTTTTCAATGTTTAATTGGGAAGGGTCAGTCTCATTCACACTTATCATCAATGATGTGGATCTAACTACTTTTAAAGAGGTTGTGGATAATTAAGAAAAAGATAAGAGGGATTAGTGTTATGACGAAGGAAGTGGGTATTGAACAAGATAGAGTCAAGTGCACTGTGATAGTAAAAGTGTCATTTATTTGATGAACATGTATTGCCTTAAGACTAAGTATACAGATTCAAGTTTCACAAAATAAGAGAGTTAATTACATCTGCTTAGATGTTATTAGAAAAAAGGTTGACGCTTCAAAGAATCTAACTAACATTTTGATAGTGTTGATTACCACGAAGAAGTTCCAGCATTGGTTAGACTTAAACTTAATTAATATCTCTAGATATTAAACATGGTTACAACCTAACCTATTTGGAGTATATTCATCACTATGGAAATTGTTGTATATGACTTATGTTCACAAATATGCAATCTTAGAGTATTTCTTGTGTATTCATACTTCTGTCTTTGCTCAGAAGAAATAGTGTAAAATATGATATGAGACATGATTATGTCTCAAATAGTATTTGTGACACATTGCTTCATTTAGAAACACAAGCATTGGTGTATTTTTTTTTTTTTTACAGACTTTAGATCATATCAAAATTATGTTTAAAATAGATTTGAGTATTGTAAAAGACAATTTCCAAAGAATTGAATTATCTAGTGTTTACATATAAATATCTTTTGTAACCTTAATTTAATCTAATCGTTATTATTATTATTAAATAGAAGAAAAAAAACAACCATTTCTACTTTTAAGGACCGAAACACACTAAAATTAGTCGAATTTTATCCAAATTCTTCCTTTTCTTGTTATTTTCTTTCATACTATTATACTTTGGTACATTCTTTCTGAATAATTTTTTAGTAATTCGTTTTATCTTATTCTTACCAAACTCAATATACTAATAAGACAACAACATTGGATTTAAATGGTTAACTTAAACTTCGAAGAATTCCCACCATTAAAACCAAACCCAAGTATTCCAGCTAATATACTTTTGTGTCTTTGACATGTGGCTTGTACGAAGGCATAGTGGTATCCCCTTTTTCAGAATGGCTGTGCCCTGGAAAATTTATGAAAAGAAAAGGTGGGTTCTTTCATGGCTTTATAGGTGGCAAATTTCCATTCAATTGGAGAGATTGTGGAAGAGATTGTGTCGTGTTTCCTATCAAAGGTTCTCTTCAAGGTGGCGTCACCATCATTGAAAGGTTTGTGCTTTTCTACCATCTTTTCCTTTCATCCACCTTTCTTCTGTCCCCTACATCGATCTTTAAACAATAATATATGTATTATGTATATTATATATAATTGCTTTTTTATCATAAGTGCCGTGAGTATATTGCGTTCTCTTGGCACTACGTGTTCGACAAAACATGGCTAACATGTTTTGGAAAAGAATAAGTTGGTAAGATGTCATACTAATTACTGAAAAAGGAAGAAAATTATGTCCATTATAATTACTTAAAATGAAACTTAAGAGTTAAGTTGTATAGTCATATGACTAATATTTAATTGACTCATATGTATTGTATATAAATTTCAGAAAAAAAGTTTTTATAGATTAAATATTATAAAAATTGATAATTTGATTGATTTTAACTTTTTTAAATTAAGTTAAATTATTAAAAAAATCATATATTGACGTTTATTATGAAGATATAATAAAGTGTTATTTATTAGAAGGGTGCATGCTATAATAACGTAGTATAGATAATTTTATATTAGTTGGTGGAATATCGGTTGTGGTTATATTTCTAGGGAACAAAAGCATTTAATTAGAGTGTTTTGTAACGTAACAAATTTTGGGAAAATGTTGATACTTCAACTCTTTGTAATGGCAACCATTTGGAATAATCGAAATCTCCTGTTCTTTTTAATCTTGAATATTGGGTACTTCCACTTCGACTAAGTAGTGTTTGATTTATCGACCTTTTCAATATATTTTATAATATTTTATTAAAATTTTTAGTTTTATAATATACAAACAATATGTTGTAGACAAATTTTAAAATTTAAATTACAAATTATATTATTATTAAACATCCTATCATAATAATTATAAATGATACAACTATAACCGTAGATAATATAAAAAATAAATATTTTTATTAAAAATTAGTATAATCCTATGATATATTTATGAATTTTTGAGTATAGCAAATTATTGTCAATGTAGATCAAAGCATT
>JANQBM010000001.1:652087-674653 GCA_025594535.1 Erythroxylum domingense | reverse complement strand
AGTTTTATTATTTTATTATTAATTATATACAATTTATTATTAAATATATAAAATATTATTATTAATTATTTAATAAATTTTATTATATTATATGTGATTTGTATTTAAAAATTATTTATTTATATTTTTATTTATATAGAAATATATACAAACAATAAAGAATAATTTTTATATATTTTATATTTTTCATTAATAAAAATTTTATTAAAATATTTTTATTTTATTATTAATTATATACAATTTTTTATTAATAATATAAATGAGTCTAGGAAAAAAGAGGTTAGGGTTAGAAGAAATAATTGGTATTAAGAAAAATTATTGGGAGTATATAAGGTAGTATGTATTTATTAGTTTACGTTTTATCCTAAACTCCCCGAATCGAAGGTTTCTTATTTTCACTGTTTATGATGAAATGGAACGTAACATGAAATCTTTCGCTTTCATCTCATTCTGACCCATTTTATTATGAAACTCTCAACCAAACGATAGAAATATGTTACGTTCTATTACTAACCTCTTAATCAAACAAGGCTTTAAGTTTTTTAAATGAACAGACCAAAATGGGTCATTTAGACCCGAAAGGGAATAAAGAGTTAGGTTTTAGACCTACTAAATTTGTGAAGATTATCATAATGAAATTATAATAGAGTGGCAATGGCCCGGTCGTGTCGAACTTGGGCCAAGGCCTAGGATTCATGCCTATCTTGAGCTCGATTATGCTTTAGCTAAGCCCAAATTTTATTTTTTATTGCAAATTTTAAAATTTAAATTTGTTTTTATTTAATTTAAAAATGAAAAAATAACTTCATTTTATTTATGGTTATTTGAGCTTTACACCGACCGTGACCAAAAGGTTCGAGCCTAAACCTAGATCGAAGTCCAAGTTTATGGTTTTTGAAAGATCATCCTCAACCCAGAACTCCGGCAAGTTAACCTAAATCCATTGACTTTGGGACAGCTTGGACCGAACAAAAATGTCAACCCTAAATTATGACTAAGGGGAACGAAAATAGGTTAAAAACGAGATCAGATCAGCTACCAAATAGTTCTGTTTTTTTTTTTTAACCTTATCAATCAGCTTTATACCTGACGTGGGGTTCCTTCCATGGAAAAAGAGTACTTGTTCCGTTCACACTACACCTCCTCATTGCATTTCACTATCAAAGCTTTTATTGCCTCAACTGCCAAGCCTTTATATCTCTTCTGTGATACCAAAAACAATCCAACATCTCCATTTCAAGCCATCAAGCTCATGACTACCCAACTAGTGAAAATTCTCCAGCATTTATGATTTACCTGCAGTGGCCTTCACTATATATGAACTAGGCAGTAACTGGCTAAATCTTGTCAGGACATTGCTTAAACTTTTATGTGTAACAAAGAGTAAAAAACAAGAACTTGAACAAGAAGTAAAAGATTCATCCCTCAAGATTCAAACTTTCTTGTATTATACGTAGTTCCAAACTACTTGGAGAACTACCAACATTAACATATAGTCTATCTACTACATCAGCAAACTGGTTTCTGTTGCAGAACAATACATGTTAGATCCAAGGTTAAGTTATTAGGGAGAGACTGTTGGCAAGTGTATTTCAGTTGCTTCTAACCTTCTTCAACTTCCAGGGTTGGCATATGCTAATTCAACAGCAGAACCATTGTTAAGATCTGTTGCAGAAAAACTAACTGAACTGTTTTGATTCCGTGGGTTGAGAATCCAAAGGAGCCCGCAAATTCGGAATTCGGATTGGAACTGGCCCCAACCAACTTGGAGTTTGAGTTGAGTTCAAGCAATGTGACCTTCTCCTGGTTTTGACATGGCTTGACCCCAGATGGAGCATGGTTAGTTGACATTATCTCAAGAGGGTAACACAGATTTGGATTATTCCAAGCCTCAAATCGCCTGCCTAGTTTCCCATAAAACATTTCAGAGAATTTAAGTTCTCCTGTCAGATTGTTTCCACTAAGGTATAGAGCATTAAGACTAGGTAAATTTGCTAGCTTGGTCGGGAGATTGCCTGAGAGATAGTTGTCACTGAGACCCAAAAATCTCAGATTGTTCAACTGTGCAATAGACTCAGGAATCTCACCAACTAAGCCAATATTAGAGAGATCCAAAATGACCAAATTCTGTAAGTTCTGCCACTTTATGCTCAATATGCTTCCACCTATCGGATTTTTTGACAAGGCCATCTCTTCCAAGGAATGCAAGTCCTGAAGGGATTCTGTTAATCCACCAGTAAATTTGTTGTTTCTTAGGTCCAAAAGTGTCAGATTCCTGAGATAACCAATCACCATTGGCAGGTTTCCCTCTAGCTGATTGTTGCTCAAGTCAAGTTTCAAGAGTGAGGTTAGACCTCCAAAAGTAAGAGGAAAAGACCCTGACAATGAATTCCTACTCAAATCCAGGATTAACAGTTCAGTTAACCCACCATAAGTGTCTGGAATGCTGCCTCTGAACAAGTTTCCAGCAAGAACTAACCTCTTCAGGTGGACTAAGTTACCAAAACTTCTTGGCAGCTCACCTGTTAATCCATTTTCAAGTATCACTAAAGAATGAAGCTTGATTAGGCTACCTAAGCTGGAGGGCAATTCTCCAACAAGGCCGGGGTTCGCTCGAAACTCGAGAGTTTCCAAGTTTTCTGCAAGGTTTTCCCAGCTTGTGTTAGGAATGGACATTAGATGTTTTTTAGTTGACATAAAGCAACTGAAGAAGGATAGAGCCTTTAGGTGCTTGAGTTGAAACAACTGTGGCCTAAACTTCACATTTTGAGCACAACCAAGAGAGTTGTCATGAACAGGTCCAATGCTTAATGCGGTGACATACCATAGACCATCAAAGAGATCACAGGACACTCCCTGCAGAACGAAATTAAAGCTTCAATATCACAACTTATGAGACTTCTGAACATAAGATAGAGAAGTTCCAATTTTGTAAGGTTAGTTTTCTGCAATATCTTAAATAATGACTATTCATTATTCATATCAAATGTTCTCAGATACAGCAATACCATCTTCTTAAGACATTTAGATTATCAGATGGGATTATGGGAATGGGATTATAGTTAAGGGTCTAACAGTTACTGAACTTAGATTAGAAAATATTGCAAGAAGCTCTCCAAGTTCTAACTTGAATTCAGAACCAGATGCAGAAAGAAAGTCCAAAAGGTTCTTGAAACAAGAACTTTTAAGCTTAACAGTCCACTGTTGTCTTTCAAGAAAGGAAATATAATAGAGAACATTGTCTAAAGGACAACATATGATAATCTTGGTTCAGTATTGCAATGTAACAGTGAAAACAGATGAAGTAAGAAACTTAAAAGGTACCTGAATAGGAGTCCAGCCACAAGGATCTGGATAAAGGTCTGAGCCATTCCACCAGTTACCCACAAAGCCCTGTATTGCAGAGTAAAGTGCTTGTTGCTCTGCTTTCTCCATTGGAGCTACATCGTTATCTGCTTCATCAGAGCACCAAGCATTCAACCACAACAGACACAGCACCAAAACAACTTGACTGATTGGGACAAAACCCTTCATGGCCATTGAGGTGTAGCTTAAGCAAGTTCTTGAAGATTTATGGGGATATTTCTAAGCTTATCTGCTGAAAACTGAACTGAAAAAACTAGCGTAGATATGCTTGGATTGAGCCATGGTGGACATCTGAGTCGTAAGAAAAAAGATGGGAGATTTAAACTCGTTAGAAAATGAAGGTTTCTGTACACAGAACTAAACCAAAATTGGAAGCAACAAAGGACTCAAACACCACCAAAACTTGTGCAAAGATCTTTACAAACATATCATAGGATGGGACCCTCTCCCTTGAGAAGAACCAGATATCACCAACTTTGGGAGGAGAAATAAAGCATAGAATGGTAAGTAAAAAGAAGGAAAGTGGAAGTGAAAACAGAAGCTAAGCCTAGAAAGCAAAAAAATGAACACTCGCTTACTTATGTTTATAGAAAACAGCCAAGGAAACAAGGAAAGGGGAAAGAATACAAGATATAAGCACAGTTCTCAAGGCTGTGAAAGTAATAACAGTAATGACAATAATATAGGATCTCTGCACGGTAGTAACTGAAGGGCATTGAGTAGTGTTTTCTTGAAAGCGAAATCCAAAGATACAGCCTTTACACAGTTTTTGGTTTGCATCCATGGAGATAATTCTTCTTAAGGCTTGGAAAAAGGTCTTACCTTTAACAAACAACCTGTGGGTTATTATGATAGTTACATCCATTGAATTGTTTACCAAAGATGGTTAAGAACTTAAAAAGTAGTTGGAAGATTTTATGGATTTAAGAGGTTAGACAAAGACATGGGATTAGTTAGCTTTGGGTTATTATGTTTCTTTTTCCATTTTTTGGTGAGGAGGGGACCATTTCCCATGCAAAAGAACAGAGTGCATGCAAGACAAACTTGGGTTTTATCTCTTGCTCTTCTGTTCTTTCTTTTTGGGCAGCTGTATTTCCTAGTTCTTAACAGATTCCCAGAGAGTCACATTAAAGGACAAAGTAAGCATTGAGGTGATTAAAAAGTTGGGATATTCAGACTCTGCAAATGGACCTTAAAACAGTTTGGTTTGGCTTGGAAATTAATGTTTGTCGTTGAAATGTAATCCATAACCCCTGCTTTTGCATTTGATGACTAGAAAGAAAAGTTCTTTCCATTATCATTTTCTCATGTTTGGGCTGCAGACTAACTATTTTACTTGCTGTATCTAGCTGCTGCTTATAGCAAGAACACATCTGGTGTCATCCCTGTAATGGACCAAGAAAGATTTTCTCTTGTCAACTTGAATCCTGAAGATCAATATATTTGTCACTATCAGAATGAACCTTGAGATTAATGGCAGCGCCAGAAGTAATGGTAGGAGATACTAAAGAACATAACAATAACAAATAGTGTCTAGTTAGGCCAATGATTCCTTCTTTTTTTTTTAATGACTTGCATATTATATGGAATGGCTTGCAAGGCTAATCTATGTGACATGTGATTTTGGAGCTGAAGGGCATCAAAATAAATGTTAGGAATTAGGATGTGTCAGAAGCTGGTCCATGGTGCAACCCAACAAAGTCCAAAAGATGAACGAGGTTTCCAAGAAAAACCCATATGAACAATGAAGGAGTTAGAAGAACAGCGAGGCTCAGAACAGAAACAGAACAGACAGAACAGAACGGCCAAGCATTCAGTAATTGACTTTTGGAGCCTGTAGTGGCGGGGATATGGACCACTTTGCTCTGTTGGGATTGAGGGTTAAAGAGACTAATACAGAGCATAGGCATAGCCCACAACTATACTTAAATTTCTTGCAGGCCTATCACAGTTTGTCATGTCCTTTTCTACATTTGCCTTTTGTGATGTGCCTTGCATTGCTTGTCCTTGGATAGATATAGCAGCTAGGAGCTAAATCTACTGTAATAGCAGTAGTAGTGTCTCAGCCTTTTAAATTTACACTAATCCATCTCTTTATATTCACTAGATGAGTAGAAGTCTACTCTGTTTATGGACCTAAACTAGAACATTATCTAGGAATCACCCTGAGAGAGAGACTGTAAGAACACAATAACATAGAGGTTAAATCTACTGTAATAGTAATAGTAGTAGTGTCTCAGCCTTTACATTTACACTAATCCATCTCTTTATATTCACTAGATGAGTAGAATTCTACTCTGTTTATGGATAGATTAGGATTCATTCATTATGAAACTACAAAAGTCGATTCCACAGTCTCTAGCTGTTCACTTTCCACTGCATATTACTTTAAACGTGGTCCTCGTCATTTTCACCCTTCATTTGTATTTTTCAAAATCATATTAGCTCAGAAAAATTAAAAAAAGACGACCCTTTAAAGATTAAAATAGTGTTTAATATGAATATATAAAGAATGCTTAAAAATAAGTGATGTAAATACTATTCATATAGAAATCATTTTGACATTTACTGAACTTGCAGAAGTCCTATCCTCAAAGTAATGAAACAAGAAATGGAGAAGACTTTTCCAATTGAAGGCAGCAACCCTTTTGGTGGTTTTGTCTAAAAACATCTTAATAAGTGTAATTTCTTGCCTATTGAAAAAATTATTTCCAGTATCATTTTCAAATCAATTTCGAGGACAAAGAACAACTCAAATCGGGAACAAACTAATTCAATAAATCCCTACAGGCTAGTTTATTGTCAAAACAAGGAAGGTTTTTTTTTCTTCACCCCACAATTCAGAATACTTGGGAAGTGTGTTGGTGGTGTTTATAAAGAGAAAAGACTATACAGACCAGCTCAGGGCAATGGATCAAAATATTGCTACAATCGCATGCATGCCATATACTTCCAGTCCTTACTTTACAAGTTTCGTAAGAACCAAAAACAGAAGGGGAACCTAAACTAGAACATTATCTAAGAATCACCCTGAGAGAGAGACTGTAAGAACACAATAACATAGAGCTTAAAAAGGTAAGAAGTTATGTGGTAAAGAAGTTCCATATTTTCTTTCCTATTGAAACTCGACCAGGATGCTCTGGCTCATCATCATCATCATATTCATCTTCATCATCCTCATGCATTGTGCTGCCATTCTCATCTTCAACCCCATCTTCTAGTGCATCATTCACTTCCTCACTCAACACCGTAATCTCAACTGATTTTGTGGCATCGATTGGATCATCGACGTCTGTTGTTTTGAGCTGTACGAACAACAATAATAGAACTTGCTACAGATACAGGAAACAGAATGAAAACAATAGTGGAACTTGTTGAAAAAGACTATGGTGCTACCTCAACCCTCTCCTGCGAGAACTCCTGTGTCTTTTGTATTGTGACCTGGACCAAATCTGTAGATTTGCCAGGCTCATCAGCAAATCCAAAAGACAGTGCAGAAGTTGCTTCAGGGTTTGGCCCAGGATCCATGTCAGAGGTGGCATCGGCTTTTTTCTCCGCTTTCTTCTTCAAGTCGGACGATGCTTGGGCCTTAGATGATGAACCCGCTCTGAAAGAAACAGAATTTCAAAACCATCACAGATACTATATTCCTGCATAAAACTCGTCCTTATCCATCACAATTTATATATAGGATCAGTGTAATCAAATATACAAGTAAACCCATCCACCATGAAAAAATCTAGAAAACAGTGTCCTAGCATGTCACGTTTTGAAGAATAACCCCTTCCCAATCAATCCAAAAACAAAATGGCAAACTGCACATAAACAGCTGATGAAATCATGATTAAACTCGCATCTAGAAAAAATGGAAATGGGATCCACAGTTAGACACTCAATCCAAAGAGACTGCTTAAGTGTATTAACATGGAACTGCCAAATAAATATCAACAGAACAGCAAACATAAAAAAAATTTGAGGCCTAAAAAACTTTTGGGGCACTACATTATTCTCAACTTCAGAACTCCATTTACCATGTCACATGCGAATTACTAGTGGCTGCCCAACACAACTCAAAATGGAAATCCAAACTTACATCTTGGCTCGCCTAAGATTGTATCTGCTCTGTCCTGGGGTATGCGAAACAGAAGCCACCTTTCGTTGCTTCTGCCTCCTCCCACCAGTTGCTACACTATCAGAACGCCCTTCACTGTCACCATTATCCTGTTCAATCCCAGCAGGTGCCCGTTGTCTTTTCTTTGCAGTGTTGCTAGCTGCTTTCTCGATAGCCAGCCCACTTGCCCTATGGTCTGGCCCTTGAGATTCATTTCCAAGAAATTTTTTTGCGTCCTCAACTACCGCTTTAACTGACTTTGTTCGATGTGGACCAGCCTTTTGTCTCCTACCAGGCTTAATAAGATTACTCTTTCGTTCAGATGGCTCTGAATCAACTGGAGTTGTTTGTCCCTTACTATCTATATAGCTACGATCATCAACAGACATAGAATCTGCACTATTTTCATCTTTTCCGATGCTTTCTGATTGAAGCAGTTGAGTGTCATGGGAATCACCAGCAGTACCTAAGGGAGGACGTGGTTTATCTCCAGTAGCATTGGTGCATGAAGCCTCTCTGGTAACAAGTAAATTCATGCGTTCAGATTTTTCCTCAGCATTGACATGTGGTTGAGATGAATGCAACTCTCCATCCAAAGCTGGAACGGGAACCTGCTCAATTTTTTTGGTTGGCGATATGCTAAATATTTTTGAGGTGCATTTCTGGAGCCAAGACATTCGCCCTTGAGAATTCGAATGCTCAAGTTCACCTGCAGACTTTTTTACAGTAATATCTGGGCCACTTTCATTATTCTTCAGAGATTTGTCAGGTTGGTTTGCAAGAAGGATCTTACTATTTCCAATATTAGGTGGAAGAAGATCAGAAAGGACAAACTCCCTGGTTATGTCTTTACAATTGTCGCAACTTTTGTGTTTGTCCACTAAAGCAAGAAAATGATTCCTTTCCCTCACAGCATGTTCTCGCTGGACACAAAGCTTCTTGCTGAGCATCTCAAGTTCATTAATGTCTTTCTGCATTCCTGTTCGATGTTCTTCAAGCCTATCTTTGTCCTTGGCAACCTCTTGTTTTTCTTTTTCTAGAGCACGCTTTTCAGATTGCATTTCCTCCTGTTCCCTTTGAACAACTTCTTTTAACTGATTAATGTTTGCAAATTCTCTTTCCTTCAGCTCCTCAAATGCACTCTCCCTTTCTTTTAAACATCTCTCCATTTCTTCCCGTCTATTAATCATACCAGTTGAAAATTTGTTTTTCTGTGATTCAAATTCTTCTAACATGAGATCATGCTCAATCTTAGCTCTTTCAGATAACCTTAATTTCTCATTTCTCATTCTGGCTTCAAACGACTCTTTCTCCATTCTGATAGTCTCCAACTCATGTTGAACATAGTCCTGCTTTGAACATTCCTCTCTTTTCAGCCTTTTTTCTTCAGCAAGCTGCAGCTTCTTTAAGTTCTCTCTCTCTTCAACAATTTCCTCTAGGGCTTTACTAATTTGAGCTCTTTTCTCTTCAAGCATTTCCCATTCTTTCTCAAATTTATCCCTTTCCAGTTTCAGATCTTCACCTTCTTTTGAGAGGAACTCATGCTGAATCCTGCACTTCTCCAATTCTCGTTTCAGTTCTGCCTGCAATCGTACATGGACTAGCCTCTCTTCATTGGTTATTTTCAAACTTTCATTCTTTTCACCAATCTGCATCTCTTGCTGAGCAACTTCAGCCCTTATTTTCTCACATTCATCTTTTAGAATCTGCAAGCTCTCATTATCAGCAAGTAACTGTTTCCTTTCAAGATCCATCTTTTTCTGCTCAGATTTCATAGATTTCTCCCTCTCCTTTATGCTTTTCAACCTAGCATCAATGTCCTTCTCCTTCTCCTTCACTCTCTCTGACTTCCTCTGAAATGCTTGCTCTAGTTTACCTAATTTTTGTTCCCTGTGCAGGATTTCGACTTCCTGATGCTTCACTGCTTCTACCTTGCTTTTCAGTTCTTCATCAAGGTGCTTCTGTTTCTCTTCTAATTCCAACTCAAATTCCTTAGTTTTTGCCTCCAGACTGGCCCTATGCTCATCAAGGAGCTCTTGAGAATCCATCTGTAGATGGGGAATACCAGAATTTGTCAGAAAATTCATTTGGTAAGAACTAATTCAGTTCCAGTTCAAAACCAGCAAAGTCCCCTATTGATCTCTTCATGCATGGAACCGTTAGCTAAAATTTGATTCATCAAAGAATAACCATGCACTCAAACAGAAGCTCATATGGATGTGACATAATTTCTAGTGTCAACTATAACCAGTATGCTTTTCACAAATAGAACACATCATGGTACTGTCCTGCAAAGGTGCTTCACAGTTACAGTCTTGACCGCTTACAATGTCATAATTAAAGTGTTTAAGAACAGGCAAGGACTACAGAGTATAAGTATGTACTTCAATTTGATTATTGGTCTTCTCTTTGTCTATTTGGTATACAACATAGTTAAATGTATGCTAGTCACAACATAGAAATATCCAAGTTCACTGGCAAGGCAGTAAAGACCTGCTCACCACACAAGGCCAGTATGCAAGTTAGGTCAAAGAACTAGGTTTTCTTTATCAATTGTGATTTAGAAACTGGAAGTTAACTATTATAAACTTACTCTTTCTCTAGCAACCAACTTTTCTTCCATTTGAAGTAATTCCTTCTCTTTCATCTCAAGGGTGCTCCTTAAGGAATCCACTTTCTGGAGAAAAAAAGAAATAAGATGTAGGAAAGCAACTTAAATGAAATACTCAGTTATATAGGAGTAAACCTTCTCTTCAGAGATCAAATCTGACAGCCGATTATCTACATCATCTTCCCTCTCCTTCAACTTTTCAAGAGAAAGATCAGTCCTCTTTTGGGCTTCCTCAATGTTCCTCTCCCTTAGTTTAAGAGACCTGTCACTTTCATTCATCTTTTCCTCCCTCTGATTGAGTGTTTTGCAAAGTTCACACAATCTATTTTCCTGTTTCTCTAGTTTCCTCTCCCATTCATTCAGGTCTTCTTTTTGTTTATACAGGGCTGCCTTGTGTGCTTCTCGCCTAAAGAGTGTCAATCAGACACCATTGGATGAATTACCTATTATTTATGCACATGCAGATATCATCATCATCACTGAAAGAAAGAGAACATACTCAGTATTTAAGGAGAGCCGTTCTCTTTGAAGAGCAGTTTCACGAGTTTCTAGCTCCTGCAGCTTCATATCCATTTCTGAGTTCTTTATGATAACATCAGCAAGCTTGGCCTCAGCAGCATGCACTTTTTCCTCCACTCCTGAAGATTTCTCTTCGATTCTATTGACCAAAGATTTTGCATCAGCCAGCTTTTTCTCAGAAACCTGCTTAATTTGCATATGCTCCTCTTGCAAGCTGCGTAAAGCCCTTTCGAGCTGTAGTATTGAGATGCAAGACGACCAATATCAACCAAAACACTTTACATTTATTAGCAAGAAAACCAAGCAAGTACCACTGGATATTTGCTTTTACAGCAAAATAACATTCTCAATCCATGAAAGTATCCAGCTTCTAAACATTAAAGATAAGCATGAGATATGCCCTGTAATAATGTGAAGAATATGTTCAGAGATATAAGAGCATTCACAATTATGGTTATTTATTATAAAAAAATCTCTTGTCCAAACAAGCAGTTATCAGCACTTACGGGAAACAAATTACAGTGAAAATTACAATTGCAATATCCTATTCTAATAAGAACAACAAATTACATAAACCTATTCAAAAGGCTACTTAAATGTAGAACAGAAAGGAAGTTGTTTTTTGATAACTTTTGAAGGATAACTTTCAAAATGATTATATCTGAATATAACTAAATCCCACAGATATTTGACAAGTGAGTTAAAAATTTTCCACTTTTTTTATCAAATAAACATGAAAGGAAACATTTTCCATAGATATTACTTCTTGCTACTTTATTCAGTTCACTTAGATCAGATAAAATGGATCATATATAGCAAAGAGCTTAAACTAACTAGCAGGATGTCTCATACATCAGCCACGCATTGTTTCTCACAAACCAAGGCTTCCCTCAAATTTCCCTCTCGCTTCTCGATTTCAGATAATGCAATTAAGTGTGCAGACTGTTCACGTTTTACTATCTCCTCAGCTTCTAGCAATGCTTGCCTCATCTCTTCATATCTTGAAGTCCATTCTTTTTTCTCAATAAGGAGGAGCCCCATGTTGTACTGGTAATCAAAAAGCTGCAAAGAGGAAAATGATGAAATACTATCCAACACGATTTATCAACATGGTATTCTGATATTTTGAAAATCTCAATACATCATAAGCCCAAATGAACGTATGCACCACAGAATTAAAGACCAAGAAATTAAGATCTGGTGCTGTGGTGTACCCTAGATTTACATATCATTTCAATCTAATTCTGCAATTTATGGAAGAAACTGCCGGTGGTATCACAACATTGATCCAGTTCAAACATTAGTCATCCACACTTTGTCACGTACTAACTAACCCTCCTACAAAGAATAATTCTCCAAGTGCAATCATGCCATGCAACGGTTTTCCTGTGTTCAATTTAGTAATTATTGCCGTCACAATGTAGAATCTCTCCAAGCCCATCAAAAGGCTCGCCACACCAGTCTAAAACGTAGAATGAGGGTTTCGAAGGTAAGGAATGCTACAACTTAAAAGGAAAATAAAAAAACAGCAAGCAGAATATGATTATGTTTCCGCACAATAACTCACTCAAGATCAATATTTACACATATAACTTTCAAGGCAGCATCAATTTGCCACGTTACAAGCCGTCAATAAAGAACTTGTCACTACAGAACGAAAACAGAAAGTAAAAAGAATAAAAAAATTGCAATAAATATCAATCAAGAAGCAAAGGTTTACCCATTTCAATAAACTCCATAAAAACCAAAATGCACTAATAAAATCAAAGAACCTTCTTTTCAAGCATCGACGCCTTCTCAAGAAGCGCTTCACAATCCTTCCTCTCCATTTCGGCCTCGTTCAACAAACCCGCCTCCCTAAACCGCTTCCAATCCTCCATATCCTCCGCCTCCGCCTCCGCCACCGCACCACCATCACTTATCAACCCAACCGGGGGTGGGGGCAGCGGCGGCGCGTCGACAAAAGCCACTGCCTTCCCTTTCCCTTTACCGCCCCCAAATTTAGGGTTTGAACCCCCAGCAAACGCATTTCCGATAACCGTTCTGCGACTGTCGGACCTGGGGGAGAAAGCCAGCGCCGGGGACGACTTCCTCTGCGGCGTGAACATCGTCCGATCAACGACTTGAAATCGATGGCCTCTACTGTTAGATTTTTGTTACTTTGCCTGCGCGCAAGCACGGCCAATGGGGATACTCGGGGAATGTGGTCTAATTTTGTTCAGTGCTACGAATTGACGTTTTAAACCCCAACTAGTCAAGTCATGGAACCAACACCTTCGATATTAAACAAGGCGTTAGTGTCATTTCCTCTGAATCTTACCGTTTGTTTAATGAAATCACGAAAATGCCCCAAAGGTTTAGCATTATGATTACATTTTCCATCAATTTATTAATTAATTATTCAATTTTATAAATTAATAAATTATTTAATTTTTATTTAATAATTTTATTTTTAAATAAATATTAATTTTTTTATAATTAAAAACAATTACCCCACGTGGCGCTTTCCTATGGGCTGTATCCCAATGCAACCAATTTACCAAAAGACCCCTGATTTTCTCTTTTCTTCAATTTTCCTCTAACCTATTAATCGCAAAACTCAATCTAAACCCTGACTTTCTGTCTCTCTCTCTATTTCCTCTCTATACAAGCTGGGGGCTTTCGCTCTCAATCTTCGATATAGGAATAGATTGGTAGATTCGTAGGCAGTGCGTATCAGTGTCTGCATAGATTGCGTTCTGATTGGAGCTAAAAGTGGGATTAGGTTATGGCGGCTGAGAATGGTACCAATTCGGCTTCGACGTCGAGATCGAATTCGACGGCGGACTCGTACATAGGGAGTTTAATAAGCTTGACATCCAAGAGTGAGATCCGTTACGAGGGTGTTCTGTACAATATCAACACTGAAGTGTCCAGTATTGGCCTTAAAAATGGTACCTTTCTGTAATTGATTTGTGGTTTTCTTCGTTTCTGGCTTGACTCTTTTTATTTTGTGGTTTATTAGGCTGTGTACGAGTTTTCGGTTGGTTTTGGTTAGTGGGTTTGACTTAGTTGCACTGTTTGAATCTTGGGATTTACCTTTTCTTTTTTTCTTTTTTTACTTTGAAGATTGTTGGTAATGGGTTGGGAGGATTTAAGCATTGAACCACTTGTGTTGGTGTTCTTGTAATTGTTTATGCTCTATGGTTATCCTTATGCTTTGTTAATGTGTGGCAAGATTGTTGATTTATGAAGGAAATGGTAATGCAATGGTTTTCTGCATGAGACGGTGGATATAGTTCAATGCCAAAGTCTATCAAAGAAATCCTTGACAAAGAAACAGTGCTTTTGGCGTGGTTATTATGGTTTTGAGTCTGACGTATTTGCTAACCTGCATTTGTATTGGCAGTGCGGTCATTTGGAACAGAGGGGCGGAAAAAAGATGGTCCACAAGTCCCACCTAGTGACAGAGTTTATGAATACATTTTGTTTCGGGGAAGTGACATCAAGGTAACATGTAGCCACTGGATATCTCACTAAGCATATGTGTACTTTTATGTGCTTTGATCTATGTTGTTTTGATGCACATTTTTTGTGTGTTTGGTATTATGTAAGACTGTTTCTTGATTTTGGGTGCATCTGTTTGTTTAAATAAACTTGTTCGATGTTAGGCATTCATTCTGGATCGGTATACTAGGCAAAATGTAAATAGTATATTCTGCTCAGTTTCCAATTTGCACTTAAACTATCTGCTCGCACTTGCCTGTGCTTATGGATTACATGATTATTTTGGGTGAAGTTTCTACTTTTCTTAAATCTTCAGCAAGGAGTGAGCTTGATTGCCACTTGTTATTGACTTTGAAAACATATTTACTTTTGGCTATGAGAAAACAATTGTGGATGAAGAAGGGCTGGTCAGGTCCTTTGATTGCTTACTCCCATTTTAAAGAGTAATAAACGGTACTAAATTTTAATTCAGCACTAAGACCTTTGAATTTAATTGTTAAATTTTGATATAGTTTTAGGTCATAAAATAGCAGCAAGGTCATAACATTGCACGGTTGATTCTATGGCTGTTATATTGGCGCATATAAGGATGCAGAAAAGCTACTTAAACGAATGCACTGCAATTAAATTGAAGGAGATTCTAAAATTTCTTTTTTGTTTCCTTTACTGACTTGGGAGAATTGTTATAGTATTTTTTTTTCTTTGTGGTTTGCTTCAAAGTGAGTGTGCTCCTCAAGATTTATGAACAAATATTATTTTCTATGGGTTATTGAATAATGCGGTATTCTCGAGTTACTTAACTGCTTCAGTTATTCTTTTTGCTTCTTCTCACAGGACTTGCAGGTGAAGTCTTCACCACCAGTTCAGCCTATGTCGCCTATAGACAACGATCCAGCCATTATACAAGTTTGTAAATGATCTTTAAATGCCTGATATGATGTATATCATTTTCACGTAGTCTTTTTATAGTTGGAATCACTTTTGCAGTCTCGCTATCCTCGTACACTCCCCATTAATACGAGCTTGCCTTCTGCTGTTAGCGGATCTTTTCCTGATCCTGGATCACAGAATGCACAAATGGGACTAGCTGCATCAAATTTCCAAGGTGGACTGCCATTGTATCAACCTGGAGGGAGTTTAGGAACGTGGGGAGCTGCACCTCCTCCCCCCAGTGCAAATGGTAGTGGGGTAGGCTTGCCCATGTATTGGCCAGGTTATTATGCTCCCAATGGGCTTCCACCCCATCTACACCAGCAATCTTTGCTTCGACCTCCACCTGGCTTGTCAATGCCTCCTTCTATACCACAGCAAATGCAATACCCAAATTTCAATGCTACTGTACCCACCGGGGCCCCAACTTTACCAGGTTCAAACTTACCAGCTTCATTCCCTGATGTTCCATCTCCTTTTCTCTCCTCAAGTACAAGTTCCCTTAATTTGACATCCACATCTTTGTCACAATCTACTTTGCCTTCAAACGTATCTCCTATTCCCTCTACAACTCTTGCTTCTGAGACATTACAAACTGTAATGCCTAGTAAGGCTCCCAATGTGGCACTTCCTACAACCAAATTGAGCACTAGCTTATCAACATTGTCTCCATTGATTTCATCCAGCTCTGAGTTAAATGCCATCGTTCCACCAATTTCCAATAAGCCTAGTCAAATTTCTGGTCCAACAATTTCATATCAGACTTCACAACAACCAACATCTTCTGCTATTGATGGGTCTGATTCTCTTCATATAGAAACTCCCACACCTTCACTGATTACGCCGGGCCAGTTGTTGCAATCCGGATTCTCCACTCTCTGTTCATCTCAACTCATCCAAACGGCTCATAAAGACGTGGAGGTTGCAGAGATACTGTCACCAGCATCTCCAGAACCAGCAGTACGAGAAACAGCAGTACGAGAACCAGCAGTACGAGAACCAGTAGTACGAGAACCAACAGTACGAGAACCAGCAGTACGAGAACCAGCAGTACGAGAACCAGCAGTACGAGAACCAACAGTACGAGAGCCAACAGTACGAGAACCAGCAGCACCAATACTACCATTACCTGTTCCTTCACGAGCAAGCCATAAGGTTTGCCTTCCAGACATAATTAAGTTGATATATTAGTAGTAATATTGTCTCCCTATTTTGTTTTGAGTTTGGGAGACACGTGACACTTTTTATGCTTTTTGTGAGGGAAACATAAAGCAGTTTAACTTTTCATGTTCAGTTATATTTGTGAGATAAACCTCATCAAAGGGCCCTGTGTTTTGAAGGAAGTTCAGTATAAGTGGATATAAGTTCAGTTTCCTCTGGACTTAACTGGAACACTTGTTTGTAGCTAGGGATTGACGAGTGTAATTTGTTGATGGTGTGAATTGACTTTGAATTGTTACCTCAATCATGGAGCAAAAGATGCATCTTTTAATATTGACAAGTGATACTTAACTATTTTGAATCTTATTGATTATCGGCATTAGTTGACTGACTGTTGCCTCCCTCAAAACTTTCCTTACAATTCAGGATACAATTATTTGATATGTTCTCAAGGATTCTAACATGTTTTCTGTCTCTTTTTCCTAGCCAAATGGAGCTCCACACCATTCTCGTCCTGCTTACAGGGGACAGGAAAGAGGAAGAGGAACTGGGGTAACTTCTTACTTGCTTTTATATGTGCAGATTCATGTTATTAGCTTCATGCTTTCAAACTTGAAAATTCACTTTGAAGCCTGAACTATTTGGTAAGGAGGATGTTGATCGTTTCTGCATTCACTGATCTTCATATTTGTACATTTGCTGCTAGGCTATGACATAGCTTATCGTTATGGAATTGACTTGTCCAAAAATTGGTAATGACAATACAATTTAAATAGGTGGATCTGAACATGAAAATTTTGCAGGTATTTCTGCATATGGTTCTAACGTTTTTGTGTTGGTAGAACAAGTTCATTATTCTTAAAAAAAATTGTCAGCTGAATAATTTGACAGTTAAAGTGCTGATTGGTGAAGTTTCTTAACATAGGTTACAATTTTTTTTCCTGTGCAGAGCTCACGTCAAGTAACAAAGTTCACTGAGGATTTTGATTTTGAAGCAATGAATGAAAAGTTCAACAAGGATGAAGTATGGGATCATCTTGGTAAGACTAATAAATCTCATCTGAAGGATAAAGAAGATGGAAAACTCAGTGATGAGGAAGATTTCCAAGATGAAGTTGTTGACGAATTTGCTAAGGTTGATAGTAAGGTAATTTTTTGCATGTCTCTTATATTGGTTGAATTATACGGGAAGAAGCTTCCTTATTATAAACACTTCATGTTCTTCTGACTTATTTTTCCTAATATTCATGTTGCCTTTGCAGTCTGTTTATAACAAGGATGACTTTTTTGACACTCTCTCTTGCAACACACTTAATCATGATTCCCAAAATGGAAGGACTAGATTCTCTGAGCAGATGAAAATTGACACTGAGGTGCTTCTCACTCCTTGCTGTCTTTTAGCTTAACGTCTTGTAGTTTAATTTCTTTCTCCACTTCAAATGGTTCTTTTAGATTGTATCAAGTCATTTATTTGTTTTCATTTCCAGACTTTTGGCGACTTCCAAAGGTATCGGGGAGGTCGAGGTGGGCATGGACATCCACGTGGTGGTCGTTCTCGTGGATCTTATTATGGAAGAGGTTATGGCTATGGCTATGGCTATGGCTATGGTGGGAGGGGCAGGGGGAGGGCTGCACCTCATCGTAATATTTAGGCAGTGCTTCCAGTTGTCATAAATTTTAGTCTGTTTAACAGAGTTTAACAGCCCATGAAGCAACATATTGAAACGGTGCCTTCCTCTGTGTTTGTCTTTTTTCTTTCAGTTGTCCAGGATCTATGCTGTCTTTCTGCTAGTTTATCGGTTATCATCGTTCACTTTCTCTACAGCTCTTTACTAGAGCTAATACAGAAGCATTTTCTCAGTTGTAGAATGGGTATCAATTATCATTCAGATGTTTTCCAGCTTTTCTGTCTTTGATTTCTTCCCCTCTTTCCTACTGAGGTATCTGTTTTACTTATCCTTCGGATGTTTTCGGAAGTTACCATGTTCGTAACTACAAAAAATTATTCATAATTAGATAAAACTTGTGATTTTAGCAGCATATTATTGAAAAGATGCCTGTGATTTACTGGAATCTTGCATGAAGATGCCATTAAGATGGTATCTACAGATCAATGCTCTGTGGCAATCACCTTTCAACTCAATCTCTACCTTGCCATACTAAGTTTGTATTTAAATAATGAAACTAAGTTGTTTTGCAGTTAACCAAATTATTGATGTCAGTCCAGATTATTAGTTGTTGAAGTCTTTCCTCGAGCACTGGTGGCTTGGAAGTCGTAAGATACTGCCCTGGCTAATGCCTGAATGGTTAAGAGGAGGAACAGAAGTCAATCAGTGTCAATTTGCTTTGTCAGTGTGCATATTTTGTTTGGAACTTTAGGAGCTAAGATAGGATAAATATATTTTTAGTCCTTCAATTTAATATCTTTTCTTATTTCATTCCTCAAATTATTAATTTTAATTTCAAATTTTCAACTTCGATAATTATTCTATCTTTAAATCTAAGGCAAGAAGGTAACTTGTCCTCTCGGCAGAACTTAGTCCTGTCAAACGACAAACTTTCTGAACTTGGAAAACTAGTAAGTTCACTGTTCATTGAAGAATGGTAGAGGATTTTCTAGAGTACCATAGCATTTTATTCACTTGAAACATATGAAAGTTTTATTGGGAAACAAGCAATTCGAACTGAGAATATAATTCCAACACTGCCTTCTACCATGCTAGAAAGGCTTAAAGATAGGATTGGATAAAGTGTTTATTGGTGCTACCTGTTTCTTTTGGTGACTTCCGAATCCAGACCAGAAATTCTCCAACTACTTGCATGTAGCAACGAGGACTTTTCTTGGAGGTAAAGATGGCCTTCTTCCATGGAGCAAAGCATAGTTATCAAGGAAAAGAACATCACCCTTTTCCCATTTGAACTGGATGCTCTCTTCTTCAATGATTTGTTCACACCTCCTCACAAAATTTTCTGGTATCTCAGTTCCATCCGCCATTAAAGCTGAGCTAATCTCCTTCCCATGCATGCCGACCATTGTATTGAACCACATCCTCCTCCCTTTTCTTCCCTCAAAAACCCTTGTTAAGGGCCTTGGTCCCAATATTGTTTTTACCCCACCGTTTGGAAGCCATTCCATGTCCATCCCTAAAGCTTTGGCTCTGTTACAAAAACATTTCAATGGCCTTGTTACTTAATTATGAACATTTGAGTTTGTTTAGCTTGTTTTTACAGTTTTCTCAGTGATTCAGTTATTTTGATATGTACCTTCTCTCAGCCTCTGCGCGATCAGACGTCCCAAAAGCATCTTCCCAACCTCTTCCTCTCATGGAGGACGTATCATCTTTGCTAAGAGCTGTGAAACTGTACTTCAACCCTTTGGACTCTAGTTCCTCGACTGTTTCAGGGAACTCCTTCAACATTCTTTCCGTGACTTTGAAGCTCGGAACAAATGGTGTCTCCCCTCCTCCGGGTGGTGGTATCTCACAGTAAAGCAACACTTTCTTGGGACACTCCTTTATCTATTTCAAGACTTGTTAGTTCAACATGAGAATTCATGGAAGAAGATGCAAGGAATTAAAGAATCTACGAAATAGAGGTTCCTGGAATCACATCGAGATTTTCAAACTGGATCCAAATTCTATAGTTTCTGCTCATGGATCGCTAAATCTCTTGATGAACACACAAAGTGAAACAGAACAACGCAGGCAGAATCTGAAAAAGAAACCATAGCTAATAAGATTTAGCACTTACCAGGACCATTTCATGGTGGTAGTATATGAATTCTGAGAGAGGACCTTCGTTGGCTGTCCAGACTCTTTTGTATATATGAGTTCGTGGGGCAGGTCCAACGTAGCGGATGTCATCCCATCCACAGGTTTCAACAATCTCGTTGAAATCCTGAGCGCTTGTTACTTCGAAACCTCTTAACAGAACAGCACTGTTCTTCATGATCATCTGTTCGAACCAGTCCTTGTTGTTCCTCAGAGCCAGAAGCAGTGATTCCAGATCGCTTTTTCGGGCCTCCTCCGGTGGTTGTAGCACAAGAGGCATGGTTTCTCCGTCCACCACCTTCTGGCCGTCGCATTTTCCTACCTTGAAGGCCTTGCATGAGAATTCCATATCTGATCCTTGAACACTGCCAATGATTTACTCCTGCTTTTTGTTGAGATACTTGCCTGAATTACTTTATTTATAATGTCAGGAAATTGGATATTCGATTGGTTTCTAGTTCTTGGGGAGTTCTATGGATTCTTCATCTGTCTTTTGTTAGATTCTTTTGTTCTTTACTAACTCGAAGTCTTGTCAAGCCTCCAAATGCTGAAATGCTTTTGTCCAACTTTTGTTACTTACAATATTAGGGAAAACATAAATTATTATAGAATTAAATAATTAAATAATGTTTATTTTATTACTTATTTTTATTTATTTCATATTTTAAATATTATCCTTTACTTTAATAAGAAATTGTTTAATTATCAAACGGATTCCTTTTGTTATATTTTGTTAAATTTTCATCTATTTATAATTAAAAACAAAGTTGTATTATAGTTTTAAAATTTTTAATATTACATTATTTTAAGAAAAATATAAAAAATGAAGGAGATATATATATTACAATTAAACAATACCACATAAGATAAGAAATAATTTTTAAAATAATAAATTTTTAAAAAAATTAAAAGATCATAACATATTTAATCTTAAAGCATAAGATATAGGTGATATTTTTTAAAAATACAAATATTAAATGATTATGATTTATTTAATCTTCAAAAAAATAATATCCAAAAATAGTATTGAAAGTGGTAGATTCATTAATTTGAATATAAAAAATTAATTTTGAAGATAAAAAATTCAAAAATGGTAGAATATTCTCATGTTTTTAATCTTAAAAGATAAAATGTTGTGTATTTTTCGATCATCCCAAAAGTGGTAGATCTTTTTTTTTTTTACACAGAGAAATTTGTAACTGTTATCCTTTAGATGCGTACCGGGTAAATCTTTTGATTGACGTAATAGCCTATAAATCAGGCCAACCAGGTACTTTGTACTAGGTAAGTCTTGTACGACAGGCTCGATCAAAATAATGTAAGTAAGGAAATTCGAATATTGAAACTTTTGGCACTATATCTCCCCATTTTACCAACTCGACCACCTCTTAAGAAGTTGGTAGATCCTTTATACAATGTCTTAAAAACTAAACCGGTTTAATGACTTAACTACGAAAACTTTAAATTAGTCAATTTTTTGATTTAGTGTTTAACTCTTAGTTAATAATCTTTGATGTTAAAAATCCATCAGTTTATTATAGGTTTAGTAAGCCAATAAGTTTTTACAAATCCGATTAATTTTTATTTGTCAGTCTTTTTTTAATTAAACTTTAAACTTTTAGATGGATAAATATAATTTTCTTTGATAATTTTTAAAATTTTTTAATTTTATTTAATTTTTAATAATTTATGACGGTTTAACCTGACGAACCTTTTAACCCTTATACCTCAACTGATAATTCAGTTTTTAAAATTGCCTTTACATTGAATACAAAAAGGATAGAATATTTTCTAAGTTTACGAGGAGGAGAAGGAAGCATAAACAAGAAGAAAGACATTTCTTTAATGGTAAAAGCAAGAACTTACCCAACACTGGAAACAAGACACAGCCGTCCTCGGTGCATTGATACGAATATTGATAGTTCATAGGATCCATCACGCCAAATGACAAATCGTCAAATGTAACCAAAACTTGGAATTATAGTATGGAGTTGTGTATTCTTTTCCCTTTCTGTGTTTCTGTTACTTCACCAACTTGAGCTATATCGTGTCAAATCCTACTATTGTTTCATTAGTTTTGTCCAAGGAAATCGATGTTTGCAAGAGGTTACGAGGTGTAAAGATTGCATCGTCTGGAGTTGACACTTCGAATTTTGGTGTTCTCGTATAAATTAAATATCAAACGGATCTGATTATCGAAAAATATTAACAGAATTTCGTATACTTTAATAATTGATATATGAAAATAAAGTTCATAATTCAATTTTTCTCTAAACTTGCTTGTAAGAATAATTTATCGTCGTCGTCGTCGTTATTATTATCATCAACACAAGATTTAGAAATATTTGATAGTACGCAACTTTACTCTTATTTAATAGAGATATTATTTCTAATCGACTCACATGTAAATATAATATTAAGATTAAAAACAAAGATATGAAGAGGTCTAATAGTTCACAGCTTTACCCCTAACTAGTAGAGAGATTATTTCTAAATGACCTACAGACAAAGAGAAAACTTAAATAAATAAATAAAATAAACAAATAATACTAGTAATATTAAACTAAATAAATACATAAATAAATAATAATAATAATAATAATAATAATAAT
>JANQBM010000001.1:626080-641697 GCA_025594535.1 Erythroxylum domingense | reverse complement strand
TAGAGCACAGCAATTCAGCAACAGGCCCGTTGTGCCCATACAAAAGCCCCAGCTATCAAGGATTGGTAGTGGGTCAAACCTTATAGGGCTCAAATTTAATTCAAAATTTTTTAGCAAATTTACATAATACTCCAAAATTTTGATTTCATAAATATTACTTTTTGTGTCGTGAATAGTATATCCCAAAGTGAATAGTAAAACTCGAGATCTAAACTATATTTTATTTTATTTTCACGAAGTTTCACATAAAAATGGATAGTTGAGTAACATGAACGAGAAGCGTATTGAAGTTTCTTGCAAAAAATTTTAAGTACATATAGAAGGCACTCAATCAAAATTTTATAAAGTGAATAGTAATCGCTAGAATATTGAAATTATAAATAGAAAATGTTGTAGTATAAAGTATTAAGTATTTAAGAATATAGTAATATTCGATATGTTGATTTTATTATCAGGCACGAGGTATTACGGTTTATGTATGTTTAACTGAATTTTAAGATAAGGAAATTTCTAGAAAATTAAATTATAAGGATAGTGTTTATCGATAATTAGTCTTTTCATTAGGTAACACATCCTTCCGAAGACACTATGGCCAGATCATTGACAATTGATATATTGGTTCCTGTCATTTTTATTCGTAGATATGATAGGTTTGTTGGGAAATTAATTACTTCTAAGCTTGCAAGCTTCTGATTAGTAAGTTGTTGGGAAATTGTGCACTACGAACTTGACAACAACTTGGCTGATAATAACCACAACTGTATCAAGATCTTTCCTGTCTTGTTCAGTGTGTAAGATTGCATTGTTGTCAAGTATTAGATGAAAGAATTAAATGTGGGCCTAAACAAGTAGGTACAAATAGTGTTTCGTACCGACTTAATGCTTGTAAATTACCTATAAAAGGTTGTTTTAAAATAATTTATTTAAAAATAATAAAATACTTGTTTTTTTTAATTTTTTTAATTCTAACCTTACATTTAGGGCTGACAAAAAATCGGTTTCAAATTAAATTGGTTCTAGATAATTCGGCTAAAGGTAAAAATTTCATGACTTTAAACTGATTGAAACCATTTTTTTAACCAAACTAACTCAGAAACGAACCGGATGGAAAAATATCCAACCTAGTTCAGAACCGATTTGACCGATTTTAACTAATAATAAAGGGTCATTAAATTGCATCATCTTCTTCTAATCTCTTTTTTCTGTAAAACCAATCAAAAAATTCTAGCAAAGAAAGTTAAATTACGATTGTCTAGTTGAAGTTCAAACCAAACAAATAGTAAGTCTCTAACAAAATGATAACAAGAAGCCGCAAAGATAAAAACAGTATACCAAATCTAAAACTAACAAATCACATTGTTCATACTACAAATTCAAATCAAATAAAACATGCAAGAAATAGAAAATCCTTCTTTATTAAACTCTTCATATCCCACTCTTCATGTCCCAAAACTATGATATGAAGGAAAAAAAAACAAAAGATGACATAAGTTAGCTAATATAGATATAACAATCAAAACTTAATACAATAAATTATAATAAAGTAATGATTTTTTTAAAATAATGATTTTTTTGCTCTTTTAAAATTCGGATCAATCAATTTTAATCAATTTTAAATGTTCGGCGCTAACTAGTTTTAATTAATCTGGATTTAGATTTTATTTTAATTCGAACAAAAATCGATCAATCCGATTTAAATTCGGTCAAAAAATTCTAACTTATATATAATTTTTTTGAGATCGAACATGATCGAGTTATCAATTTGTATAAAATTTTGCCAGGCCTATTGACATTGGTCTCATCGTTATCTTTGTTGATATAACACTGTCATGTATCAATAGACCCTAACTAATTGGACCCTAACTAATTAGAAACATCAGTGTCATTAAAAGAATTTAGCCTGATTAGTATAACGACGTCGTTCTCAACCTAAAATCCCTAACTTTTCTCTCACTCACCCACGGAAATAACTCTCTCTCTCTCATTTTTGGCTTTTGTGAGCGAGGAGATATGGAGAAGGCTTTCCAACTCCATGAAGACATGTCTCAGAATGGAATCGGTCAAGATATTGCCACTTATAATGCCTTAATAAAGGGACTTTGCAAAGCAGGTAACATTGGAAGAGCAAGAGAATTGTTTGATGAAATTCCTAAACGAGGTCTGGCTCGTGATGTGGTGACTTACGGTACGATTATGGATGGGTATTGCAAACTGGGAAGTCTAGTGGAGGCATTCCAATTGTGGGATGGGATGAAATTAGAGGCTATTCAACCCAACGATTTTCTATGACATCCTTATTGATGGATGTTGTGATGGCGGAGATATAAAGAAGGCTCATTCTTTATTCTTAGAAATGGTGCATAGGGGATTTGCCTCTTCTTCTTCTTTCAATGCTTTGATTGGTGGTCTCTGCAAATTGGGAAATCTGATTGAAGCTAATAAGTTGTTAGCAGATATGGTTGACATACATGTGGTGCCACATCACACATCCTATACAACTCTGATTGATTATCACTGTAAACGAGGAATGATAAAGGAGGCAGAGCAGTTATTTCCGGAGATGAAAAAAGGATCTGATGCCAACTGTTTTAACTTACACAGCTCTCTTAAATGGCTATAAGAATATGGGGAGCAGATCTGAAATGTTTGCTCTCTTTGATGAGATGGTTGCGAAGGATATCAAGGTCAATGATGTAATCTGGAGCGAGATGGTTGATGCCCACCTAAAAGGAGGTGACTTGAGCAAAACTTTGATACTCTTTGATGAAATGATGTTGACAAAGTTAATTTCACCAGAGAATTTCAGGCATTGCTTGAACTGATTAATGTCTCAAGGTATTAAACATGTTTTCAACCAACTTGTACAGAGTATTGTTTGTCAAGATAGAGGTTTAGTTTGGAAGAGTAGCGGCGGTTAATAACCTATTAAAATCAACATGTTGTATATGTTTGGGATTGCTGTTTTAGTAACTGCTGAAACGTGAAAATAAGTGTTTGACAAGTACGGTTGTTGTTGCTAAAAAGAGATAAAATGACTAAAAAAATTTTGATTTAATAAATTATTAATTGTTGTATAAATAATTAAAAATATATTATTAGTCATATAAATTTAAAATTAAAATAAGAAAAATATAAATAAAATAAATTTAGTAAATAAAATATTTTATAAAAGTATATTATTAGTCGTATAAATTTAAAATATTAAATTAAAATATAAAAGCTATTGTAACAAAAAAAACACAGAGATGAGCGAGGTGGCGAGCGCCCAAGAAGACGAGAAACACAGAGAGTCAAAGAGAACGAAGAAGACGATACGTTGAACTTGCTTTCTATTAGTTGATGGTATAATGAAAAATAATAATTATCAGAAGGTTATTAATGGAAAATAATATTTCTATCGCAGAAGTACTTTCCTACTGCAACCCTCTTTCTACTTATCGATTTCTGCAGTGATACCGTATTTTCTTATATTTTCCGATTGTTAGCCCGCAAATCTAAACGCAGCCAAAAGATTATTATGTGAGTCATTTATATAGGCATGTAATTTTTGAGCCATTTCTTATAGTGTGTTGGCTAAACATGATAGTTATCAAGATAGAGATTGTTATTTATTGCTTATATACACAGACATACAATCTTAAACCTTTTGGAAGAAAATGGACAATTGTTGAAAGTTTTTAGGTGAATATGACCCGACACACAATATTCTAGGATGTGTTCTTCAAAAGAATGCGAGGCGAAAACGGAATCAAATCTTCTGTACCGTTTTTTCTGTTTCAAACTAGTGTCAAACATTATCATCCACAAAACTCATTTATTTATTGCAAAGCTTGAGGACAAAGATATTGAGCATAGGGTTGAAAGACAAGGGTTAAAAACGGAAGTGTTGGTGTAATAGAGTTTTTTCTAAGACATGATAAGATTTGGGACACGAGCGTGTCAAATCCCATGTCCATACGCATGGAAAAGCAGCAAGTTACACAACCTGAAACATGAGTTTGTTCGTTTTTGTATTCCATTCTGAAAAGAAACAGTAAGATATACAACTTGAAATATAGTAATATCTCAAGTCAAGTTTACGACGAACAATCTAATCTAGAAATATATTATTGGTGGATTTCAAACTCTAGTAGAATTTTATAACTTACTAAAATCATATTAAAATTAGGTTTAGGTTAGTAAGGAGTAAGTCATACAAATTGTACCAATTAAAGTTTATATATCATATTTAATTAGAAAGAACGGGGCTTTACTTATTCCGCTCTTGTTGGATGAAAGAAAAATAAAGAGATCAGGGGACTTTATGATCGGAGAAAGAAAAGGAGAGAGAACGACCTATTGAATTCACATCAAAAATCGCCAATAAACGAAAAATTGAATCGCGTATAAAAAGATGAAGTATATAAAGAATGACTTTTTGGTTCCCTTTCTAAGGGGTAAGTCATACCAATTAAAGTTTACATATCAATCTACTTGTTGTGAACATGATTCTATATAACTTGCAACTTTGTCAAACCGTATACTAAGGAAGCCAAAAGAATCAAAGCCAAGTCTAATAAGAAAAGGAAACTATCTTTTCCTTACCAATTAGATCATCACTTTTAGATGATTACTCATTTTCTTATATTTCATTATCTTCCTTTCTTTTCATGTGATTGCAACATATAACTAAGTGATTATAACATGTCAATAATTAATTAAATTAACATTTATATATAACTTGTTTTTATTTGTAGTTAATTAAGAGTTCCAAACTACAATAATTAACAAATCTAATATGTATATATAAGGAAATAAATTATTATTACCAATAATTAAGAGTTCTAAAATTCAAAATAGTAGTTAAGTAGTTGAATACTAAGAATATGAACTTGTGATCAAAGTCTTTGCCAACAAGTTCCAAACACATGACTTGCCTGAAAGCAAATGAAGTTTAGATTCTTGTTTAGTCCTTTTCATCGAACAAACCTATAATCACAAAACGTTTTTAGAAAAGATAAATTACTTAAATACGAGATATAAACATATAGCAAATGATAAGCTAACCAATGTCCCTTAATAAATTATCATTATTAAGATGTAGCTTAACATCTTACTATCATGCCGTGTCGTTAAAGCTAATCATAATTAAAAAAAATATAAAAAATAAATTATAATTACTAAGAATTTATATTTAATTCCATACAATAATGAAAATAATGATTAGTTTGTTGCTTTCATCAATGAAGCATTATCATTACGAATCATGATGCATTCTTTAACCCTACAAAATTGATGAGTATCGTTTTTCATTACAAAGTTTCGTACATGTATGTATAGGCTCAAGCTCAAGATATCAAACACCATCATCAACAGATTACAAGTCTTGCATGATGGTTTCAGGGACAAGAAGTAAAAGAGAGTGTATATCATAAGATAGAAACAAAGCTAGAAGAATATCACGGAAGCAATGGAAGCTCTCACCGAACCCCATCTTTTTAGAGCAATCTTAAGCAAGAAACGAGACCATCATCAATGGTGTAAAGGGTTTGGACCGGTAGGGACGAGGCGTTTTTCAACTCCATAACGCGGATCAATCTTCTTCTCTTCCGCTGCTACTGTTGCTGCAGCGTCCTCAGGTGGATGTTTTTCATGGAGTTGGTGATGGTTTTTCTGAAATGAGGTGAAGTCGAATTTGCTAGTGAGAACTTTTCTACTACGATAATGGCGATTGAAAGAGAGAACTCCTAAATATTTTTTCATGTCAGTGACCTCTTTGCGGGACTTGAAAGTGTGCAATTCATGAAACATTAGGAAGATAAGAACAAAGAGCCAAAGAACAATACATATGGTTTGAGGAGTTTTCATGGCCATGGAGGAGGAGTAGGAGAAGAAGGGAAGTTAGAAGAGGAAGCATGGAGCATGAGATTGAAGACGAGGGAAGCTATAGGGAAGGATCAATATCTCAGAAGTTAAAACGAAGAAGACTCTGAATCTTGACAACAAAAAATAGATTTATGTATGTGTTAATATAAGAAAAAGGTAGAAGAAGGTTGACATGTATGTGATTGTTTAGAATTGTTCTTTTGTTTTGTATTTTTGGCCTTTCATGTGAGATTTGCCACCATCTTTTTATGTCAATTTATTGCTGAAAAAGAAATGAAGAAGGGACCCCTTTTCTCAATGAAAGTTCCTTAGAAATCAAGTAACAAAAAGAGCCATTATAACAATTGTCAAACTTCAAATTATACTAGGGTTGATTATGCTTGTTCATTCATAATCTCTTATATGGGTATATTAGCAACCTATTTGTACATGTAAAAATACCCTTCTCAAGAAGTATATAAGATGGGGTATGGTAGGGAAGATCCATACAGATTTTGAGTGTATTGCAATTGAATAAAGAGTGGGGAATATGATACATACACATTCTCAATGAGCAAAGCAATGTATTAAAAGTAAGTGCAACACAAGAATCATCTCACGTGAACTTTGACATAAAGTTAATTATGAATACTATAATGTCTCTTTCTTGCTGGATCCAAATCCAAATCCAGAATGAAGAATACGAATTGAAGAAGAAAATTTGAAAATTATGGTACTTATTAATTACGATTTATTGTCCCAATTAGTGACATTAGAAGTTACATTATTTGATATTTCAGTGTAAACCTAATCATTTATGAAAAAGAGAATAAGTTTTAAGAATCAAAAGAATTTAAATTTTTCTTAAAAGAAATAAGGGATTTTTCAAATATGTTATTAATTGTAACATTTTAGAAACCGAACCAATCCGATAGGTTTAACAGTGAAAACTTTGAATCGACCAATTTTTTAATATGATTTTTAACTTTTTAATTTGATTTAATTTAATAATCTTTGTTATTAAAAATCAATCAAATTATTAATCAATCAGTCAGTTTTTTTAAACTAATTAGTTTTATAAATTAAAATAAACTGATTAATTTTCATTTAATACTCCTTTTTTAATTAAACTTTAAATTTTTCGATAGGTAAGAATAGTTTTGTTCAATCATTTTTTAAAATCTTTAATTTTATTCAATCTTAACTGATTTTATAATGGTCTAATACGGTTTAAACCTTTTAAACATTAAACCTCTTATCTTACCAGTTTACCTTTTGGTCTAATTTTTAAAACATCGATTAATTATACCAAAATGCTATAAACGAAATGAAAAAAAGTTCTAACACTTTGATGTTTGCTAATCAATGATGTTCAATATATATCTAAAATTTGGTGAAATTAATATTTGTAGATTATTTTATCAAGAATATTGTGATTTGGACTAGAGAGAAACAGTTTGGTTAAAGATCAACCAGAAAAGGAAATAAAGCAAGCATGATGGATATCTCTCATTCACATCAAGAAAAGTTGCAAAAAGCATCATTTTTGTTTGAACTAGAAATTACCCCAAAGAGTTAGAGTTAGGATAGTAACTCTTGGCTTGTGAAGAAAACCACAAACTAGAGGGATGATCCATTTAAGCAATACCATGACACATGAACTTATAGAAATATAATACTAAATAACTTATCAAGCATATGCTTATTTTTAGGTTTTTTTTATTCTTTCTTTCTAAGAAAATAACTTCGTAATTCTAAATCACCTAAGAAAACATGTTATGTTATATATGAAACTCTACAAATCAACATTTTCTATTAAAGTAAGTCTAATTAATTTAATAAAAATTATTATATAATTGACTACTAGATTTTATTGAATGAATTTCAACAAATGAATCGAGTGTTTTTAAGGATCAAAGATTAAATGATTTAATTAGAATCTAAATAATTAAGCCACGTTAGTAGTTTGTTATTGGTTCACTTGTCATCTTACTTATCACATGTACATTACTGTTAACTCCTGTACCAAAGATTCATAGAAAAAAATATTCATAATAAATTCAAAAATATTATAATAATTTCAAAATTAATGATTTGTTCTTTGAAAAAAGTTAAATGACATAAGAGTTTTGTTTATTTAATCATGTACTTTATAAACTTTTATTGTAATCTAGTGAAATTTTTTGTTCAATGATAACTTCCTATTGAAACAATTTATTCGATGACATATATATTATAGTTTTTTCAGAAACAATCTCTCAACTAATTAGAGATAAGGTTGCGTATTACTGAACTTCTTCAAACTCTACTTATAGTGAAATTTTTAATAAGGGGTTGGTTGATTCGCATGGAAGAATGATAATAAGAATGAGAATGAATATAGTGAGGAATGAAAATGAATATTATCATTATAATTATGATAGTTGGTTAAGAGGAAGGAATAATTATCATTACCTTTGACAGTAGTTGGTTTGGAAAAAATATTGAGAAATAAAAATTTATTATATTTTAATTAATTAATTAATTATAATTTAATTAATTAATTAATAATAATATGTTTATTAATTATATTGTAATTTATTATATTTTAATTAATTAATTAATTAATTAAAATATTTTAATCAATAAATGAATTATATTTTAATTAATTATATTGTATCTAATTAATTAATTATATTTTAATTAATTAATTAATTATATTGTAATTTATTATATTTTAATTAATTAATTAATTAAAATATTTTAATTAATAAATGAATTATATTTTAATTAATTATATTGTAGTTAATTAATTATTATTAATAATTTAATTAATTATATTGTAATTAATTAATTAATTAATAATTTTAATTAATTAATAATTATATTTTAATTAGTTATATTTTAATTAATTATAACAATCACACCCTTACATAACAATGATACTCACTCCTCTAGATTAGGAAAGGAATGAGGTATTACTCAAAAATGGGTAATCAAAATAATAACTCTATAATCATAATCCCTTATCAAACTCAATCTTTCATTCCATACTCATTTCTTTTTTTTTTCATGCCCACTAAACAAACACACCCGAAGTTATTGTTATTGTTGTAGACACATATTATAGTTTTGTTTATATTTAATAAGAAGACTATATAAACATTTTAAGTACATAGGCATAAGCCTGATAAAAAGATCAGGTAGCTTGACCTAACTAATGGAAGGTTGTGAATCAATTTATCAATCATATTTTTTATGGAATTTTTTTTCACTTTTTTATATTTATCTACTTTGAAAATTTATAAATTCCAAAATTCATCCCATCTATTCTTATTATCCTATTTTTACAAAAAAAGGGATGTAAAAAAATTGAAACTTTACTTAATTTTATAATACTAGTCCAAACTTTAAAAAGTGACGTTAAAATGCTCAAACTTTTATTTTCTAACAAAAATAACTTTACATTAAATCTCTTCATGAAAGTGGATGATATGATAAGTTACTTCAGCTTATTATTTTATCATGTGACCGCCACATATTATATTTATGTCATGTATGAATTTTAATATTTAATAAATTAAAGATATCAAACACCATAAAATGATTATGAAGTAAAACATATTAAGAAGTGTATAATTATTTATATTTTTAATATTTTTAATTATTAAATAATAAAATTCATGTCATAAAGTGGGGCAGTCAAGTAATAAAAATACTAATTTAATGTCATCTACATTAGCAGATAATTTGACATTGGAATATTTTTACTAAAAGTAATTTTTAAAAATCATGTTATTAAAGTTTTTGATGTTTTATAATTAACTCAAAAATACTAGACTAGTTTTAATTTTTTGAGACAGCATGGGCCTGGCCCAAATGTTTATATATATATATATGTGTGTGTGTGTGTGTGTGTGGTATCCCAGCTTTGTCGGACTAATCTTAAATCCCTAAAATCTCACTCTAAGAGTCTTAGAGGAGGTAAATCTGGAACCCCAAGGTCCCTCAGGTTTTTATGTAGCCTGTACAGTTCTGCGCACAAGGAGTCGTCACATACCGATTGGTTAGTTGCTGATTGATCACTGACCCTGCTCAGCATCAGGTTCCCATCAGCCCCATGTTCTCTAGTAGTTCCAACTCTCACATTGTCGCTGGAAGCGAGATGTCTGCAATTGATCCGACCAAAGAACATTCAACAACAATTAAGTAGGTCCAAGTCGCACGTGAATATTCATCAACAATTGTAACGAAGTAGGTCGAACCATCGATGTTTAAGTTTTTGTATGGGCCTCATAAATCTACGTGGATAAGTTCGAAAGGTTTTATGGTGATAATTGTGTGTGTGGGGAATGGTTGACGTTGTTGTTTAACTAATGGACAAATGTCACATACATGATTCGGTAGAATTTTCAAATTTAAATCCGGTAAAAAGCTAACTTGTTTTCCGACGTGTGTCCAAGCCCATGATGCCACAACTCAAAACTGTCACATACGTGATAAGCAAAGGAATTATTTAAGTAGAACTCAAGTGAAGGACTTTTCAAAGCTTTTTCTGATAAAAAGTTCCTGGCGTTAACTTGTAAATACCACCCACCGCTTCACATATCGCAACCACATACTTAGTCCACGGGTCCTGCAAAAAAACTTTGTTAGTGATGAATATTGCTGCTAAGTCGTTTTGCGTTGTAATTTTATGAACAGACATAAGGTTGTGATGGAAAGTGGGTATGCACAGTACATTTTTTAGGCTTAAGTGGAGTGTTACTCTTACCTCTTCAATATGAGTGACAGATCTATTTGATCCATCAGGCAATAAAACATGTTTAATAGCAAGTTTTTAGGTTAGGTTGATAAGTGTATAGGGGTTTTTGCACATATGGGTTAAGGCGCCTGAGTTGACGACCCATGAATCATTATCATAATTATCATTGTAAAAAGAAAACAAGTAGAGAGGCATACCTGAAAAGCTATTAAATGCGACGTGATTGACTTCCGAAACACCTTTATCCTTAATAAAGCTCACGAGCTCTTGTACTTTTTTTGCCAAGGACTCAACGTCTATCCCTATCCTTTCGTCGGTACTGTTCAGTGTTTGGACATCCACTTCATTTACTGCAGCAGCAAATTTCTTCTTCCCTTTTTTCTTCTGGAGTTCTTTGTACCAATCAGGTACCCCGTGTAATTGGAAGCATGTTTCCCTCAAATGCCCCTTTTCATGATAGTAAGTGCAATACTTCTCTTCCTTCTTGACATTTCCTCTTCTGTTCCATGATTCTCGACTTCCATTGTTCTGTCTTTTCGTGCCTCCGCTGTTGGCTAGTAAAGCAACCCCATCTGTCATACACTATTCGTATCAATAGAGACAATCTTTTGTTTCTCGATAGTTAGAATCATAGAAAAGGCTTTGCTTACTTCCGACAATGGATCCATCAATATGATTTGGCTTACTACTGTAGTATATTCTTCTTTTAATCCTAACAGAAAAGTCATTAGCTTTCCGTTGTTACACTCTCAGTATTGTGTTTAGAAACTTCACACCGCAAGTCTTGATAGGCATAAAGCAGTCAATATCATTCTACAATTTTGTAATCTTGTGAAGTATGTGGTAACAAAATCGTTACCTTGCCGAAGGTTGTTCATTTCCTGGATCAATTGGTAGACGTAGGGTCCGCTACTTTCACCGTACCTAGCCTTGAGTTCTTCCCAAAGATCTTTGGTCGTTGTTACTACTAAGAACGAGTCTGCAATTTTTTTAGTGAGTGTATTAAGGATCCAAGCAATCACCATTTTGTCCGCTGTCTCCCACTTCCTTGCCAAGTTCTCATCATCGGTGGGTTTCTCGATTTCGCCAGTTATAAAACCGACTTTGTCTTTGGCCCTTAAGGATATGAGCATCGACTTGCTCCATGATAGATGGTTGGAACCGTCGAGAGGAGTATTAACCAGGACACTTTCGGGATTATCTGCCGGTGAGATGGTGAACAAATCGAAATCGGAAGGAGATCGATGGCTGCTTACTTCTCCAGCTCCCTCGGTATTGTCAGTCACTTTTGGGTTTTCTTTAAGTAGGGTATTTGGAATTTTGGAAGTTGCAGGACTGAGAGTCGGTGGCTCTGAAACCATGCAAAAACAAGCTCCTGTTTTGGAGTTTTAACAAAGAAGAAACATACTCTGTTTCATTAATGAAAAAATATTTTTGTTCTGTACAAGTGTTTGTAATATATACAACGAAAAAGCAAAAGAAATATGTACTGTAAAATGCGTGTCTTCCTTTTATTCATTTGTCCTTGCCACCACCAGTTGTACGTTATTCGTGTTCTCTGATTATTCATTTGGCCTTGCTTGCCACCACTATCTGTACATTGTACGTTGTCCTTTAATTCAGGGGTGCATGCATGATAATTGTTCGAGTTGATTGGCCATATTTTCGCCGTACTCTAGCAAGGAAGACATTAGGAGTGGTTGGTCAGCTCATTTCTATGTGTTCCTGAGTTCATTTTAAGGTAATCAAGGACAACTTAAAGTTTCTGAATAAGGAAATCAGTGGAGATACTTCAACTGCATGCTGAACTCATCAAGTTTCATAAGTCAACGGATCTTAATTGATCGAGTTTCAATCTGGATTCGAGTTTGGAAAACCAATCTTAAAGATCTTATAGCTCAACCCTCTGCCAAAAACAATTTCGTTATTCAAGTCTAGGCTCGAGATGCAGGTTAGGGGTCGGTTTAGGCCGGACCAAGCTGAAAGAGTTACTTTATCTATACATGTTGGTCTGATTGAAACTATAATATTTTCAGACAACAAAGGCGAAGTTCCTCTCAACATTCAACCAAGACTTGTAAGTTCCTTTGAACTTACCCCATTATTGATTTGTAAAGTTAATATGAATCAGATGTTACATGACAAACTGTTGCTCAGGTAAATAGTACATAAAGTGCTTGTTCAGGACTCCATTAGCACATTAAAAGCTTCGAAGGAATAAGGTTGAAGCAAGTTTCGCAAATCTACGGGCTTCGTTCAGTGACAACCGATTGTGTTTATCAATTATCATATAATTAACACAACTCCCCTCTCGCCTATCCCTTTCCTGTCGCTATTCCTTTCCTCTCGACATAATTGGAAACAGAAACGAATCCAGCATCTCCCATGCTCGCCGCAGAGACTCGACCCGAATAATGACCCGACTAATTGTCCCATCCGACTGGATCCAACTTGGTTTCGTCAGACCCGACCCATGAACCGCTGATTTCTGTTACTTCGAACAAACAGGGTAGCTAACTTCCCATCCAGCAGTCAACCCTTCCCCACAAGTTGGGCCCAAACTGACAACAAAGCAGAATCCCTTACCAGCCCATATGATCTGAGCCGAGCCGTCTTAACTGTAATTTGACCCGGCCCAATTCAATTTAACCCGACTTGAACCGACCCGGCCCACAACCCCTCGACTCGTCGTCGTCTTCCGCTCGTCTCTGAAACTCCAAGCTTTTGATCTGCAAGGTTTTTCTTTTTTTTTTTTTTGCACTTTCCAAATTCTTCTTATCGTTTGATTTAAGTTTCCGATTCTTTACTTCGATCCCTGTTCTGCATATGTACAGAACAGCATGCCTCATGAGGGTTTTATCTCATAACTTTTGATCTGATATAGAAGCAAGAAACAAACATCGTCACTGTTTCTTATGATGATGCATAGTTCCACCAAGCTGACGACAGTAAAAGAAAGAGACAGAAAGAGAGAACAAGATCTTTTTCGTGGGAAGAGAAACCTTATATCAAAGACCCACCATAGAAACCATAATCAAAAAGCCGTTTCCCTTAACTATATATATTTTTGGAGTGATTCAAGTACACAAAACACACCAAATCATTCCTTACCTTTGACATTACAGTAAACACACCAAGAAACCCAGAAAGATTGTTGTAAAGAAGATAAGTTGAGAGGAGGGAGCTACACTTTAGTAAATCATTGAGAAGCGTGGTGTTGGTGTTCGAGCATGTGGACAATGGTTCTTTGTCTCTTAACAGTAGCTGCAGAAGACTCATCACCACCAGTCTTCTCCATTACTGCTTTTAATGCTTCTTGAATTGAGCTAATGCAATATTGGGGAGGTTGTTGTTGAGGGTCGTTGCTGTTACTCGATGAATCTTCCTCTCCAGTGATGAATAACACATTCTTTACACGACCACCAAGAGTTGTGATCTCGGCTTTTATCGTTCTTAAGCGCAAAGCTTTCAATGTTTTTATTAGGTCAGGAAGGAGGTCGGATCTATCTTCACAGCAAAGTGAAGCTTTGATCACAAACTTTCCATCTTCGTCCGATGCATCCACTATTAGCTCATCGATCTCCGTTGGCACTGGACTTGTTTCAGCTATCAAAGATGTCTGTTTTTTCAGTTCTTTAACATGTTGAATCACTTCTGCCAGTAATGAAGCTTTATCCGTCTGAAACCACAAGAAAAAAACCAAGAAAACAAACACAGAAATCATGCTTAAATTACTATTTTTTTAAAGAATTTTTATGATCAAACAGTAGATGTGATTGAACGCTTTAAAGGGTTTATTTCATGGAAGCTTTTCAACTGCACTTGGTTCCTTTTTCTCATGTCAAGCAAGCGACATTAGCATCTATAGACGGATTATCAGATATTTTCAAAGAAGTGATCTTGTGAGATTAATATTTCAAAGGGTTTCAATTATCAAATTTTTTGTAAGTTCGATTGGTGATTGATGAATAATGAATTGTTACGATGACTTTTTTTTCTTACTTTGGTCGTGCTGGGAAGTAAGCTGCGAAGTTTAGCGAGGTGGTTGTTGATTCTCTCTCGTCTTCTCCTTTCAGCTTCACTATGACTCTTTGAAGCAGCTAAAGCCTTGGCTTCCATAATCTCTTGAGCTGTCATTTTTCCCAACTCAGCTTGCAGTCCAAAAGGAGCTGAACCTGAACCAAGTGTGTCAGATATGATCCTAAGATGGTCACTTGATGAACCATCGTATGCGAACTGCAGAGGAGGAGGTCTTCTGTTGAACAAACCTCCATACGAGTTTGGAACTGGAGGGATTAAAAATGGGTCGTGAACTTCTCGGGCAGTGTTGGAGTTGAAATGGGGTTGAGGGACGTTGAAGGTGTGGACTTGAGGGATTGGCCATGGCAAAATTGGTGAAACTTCTGGCAACATCAATCCTGTTCCTCTAATCCCTCCGTATGTATCGCCGTTTTGTTGGTGTTGCATGTGTTGATGGTGTTGAAATAGAAGCTGTTCCTGATACCCTTGTAGGTTATGGATAGTTTGAGAACACTCTCCTTGATGATCTTCTTCTTTCAATCCACACATGGCTGCCAAACCTTTGTCTCTGCTTAAAGAACCCTAATGGCTTCAGATTGTTTTCATGATCTACACTGATCCATCACTCCTTGACGATCTTTCTCTGTCAACCAGATCAAGTGTTATACGAATATATAGAGCTTCCAAGTACTGTAACTCTCTTTTCCTTTCTTCTCACGCCATTCTTTATTCGACCCTGCCGTTATGAACCTTTTGTGTATAATTAAAAAAAATTACATTACGTTATTGATCTGCGATTGGTTCAAACTGTATAATTACAAACAGTGAGTTTAGTGCTTAGGGAAAGAAAGTGAAGGATGGTATGGTATGGGAAACAAAAAAACATAGTGAAGACACAACACACAGATTGTCGACCGACCAAACTCCCCAAAAGGCTGGTAATATAATGATGATAAAAGGGCTTAAATTAAGCTTATAATAATAATAATAATAATAATAATAATAATAA
>JANQBM010000001.1:609628-625980 GCA_025594535.1 Erythroxylum domingense | reverse complement strand
AGGCTGGTAATATAATGATGATAAAAGGGCTTAAATTAAGCTTATAATAATAATAATAATAATAATAATAATAATAACAACAACAAGTTTGAAGTTTAAAATTTTTTGAATTTTTTTAATTGAATGTCAATTTTTTAAAATTTGTAATTAATTAAAATTTTAAAAACTCAAACTAAAATATTAATTTTGTTAATATTTTATTGATGTGATTAATGAAATTACTTTAAATTATGACAATTAACATGTAAATATTCACATGAAAAATTGATTAACATATAAATATTTCATAGGTTAATATTTATAAAGTATAAATTATTACTAAAGTCATGAATAATATTTTAATTCGCATGAAAGTATATTTATTAATACATATTATGAATGAAGATGATTATATTAATCGCATTAGTAAAATCTAACAGAAATTGAGTTATTAAAATTATAAGACTTTAGTTAATTAATTAAAAATTTAAAATATTTGATATTAAATTCTTCAAAATTTTGACATTTTATATTTATTATCCTAAAAATATATCCTTAATTTTCAGAACTATTTCTTTAATTAAAATTTTAAAATATTTGATATTAAATTAAAAAAATTCAAAATTTTGACATTTTAATATTTATTATCCTAAAATAATATCCTTAATTTTCTGAGCTATTTCTTTCAGCTCTTGGAACGTAACTCCTTTAATAAGCAAAAGCTATAGCCTATTCTCTCTATACACTAGTATATCTATGTTTTCATTACCTCGTTCAAGCCTCCACGTTCTCCAACACTCTTGGGTATTACCACGCCACCCTTTCTGCTTCCCCAAGACTGTGTAATGATTATGTCTTGGAACACACTCCTTCTCTACGACCCACTCTCTCTCAATAGGTTCTTCTCTAGCCATAAGATTTAATTCTTGGCTTTGAATTCACGTATGTATATTCAGCTAAAATGTTCACATGTGTGTGCTTTTGGCGAGGCCTTTCGGTTTTGGTAGCTGAACAACTTCGACTGCATAGTGTTTTTCCATACCTAAATATTAGGTTTGGCAATGGTCCATCCAGTTTGATATGATATTGTTTCCTAAAGCAAATAAATCAAAGATAATCCCTTTTACTTCCCGATGTTATTAAGCCTATTTTTACAGTCAACATATCATATACGAGACATGCCATGCCATTTCAATATGGAAAGTGTAGCTTCCCCACTTCACTCTCTTGCATGACCAAACATACTCAATACTTGTAAAATTAGCCTTAAAGTGAAAGCAAGAATGTACTCATTATTATTATTGCTATAAAGTGCAATACATCGAACCTTAGGTCTCAAGCTTGTTATAGTTGGTTTGAAAAAGTATTCATCTTCCTGTTTTGCAACTATTTTTTTCTCTACGTTAGAGTAACTGATAAAATTGTTTCTCCGTAACTATAAAGTCATATATTCAAACTACAGAAACAACTTCTTTGTAAAAATACAAAAAAAAAAATTGCATACATTATAATTTATTTTAGACCCTCACAAAATAAAAAGTCTTGTGTACTGATTACGTTGAATAATATGTATATAATGATTAAGGGTTGGAGCAACTCATATCATTACCTTCCAATTATCCCAAATTTTATTCTCTAAATTATTTATATGATTGTAAGTGAGATATCAAATTGACTTAAATTTAATTTATGGATTAATTAAATTTTTATAGTTTAATTTGTGTTTAAAAAGATCAAATTTAAATAATAAACAATTCAACCATGAGTCGTAAACAACTCAATCTCGATCCGACTCATTGTTATTCTTATTTTGAAGACGAAATATATTATAAGTTTGGTTAACAACAATAATAACACTGAGGCACGGTAATCCATAGAGCTTTGAATCACGTCTTTCTTTTATGATCATTTAAGCCACGAGGTCTAGTTTTTGCCGTCTCTAGCATTTATGTTTGCTTGTGGTTTAAAGATATTCAATGACCTCTTTTGGGTCATGGTGTACAAAAATCATTTAGCCGACCATGTTTTTTTATTTCCCTTTTCAACAGAATAATTGTGTAAATGGAGATGGAGAAAGGAAAAGAAAGCGCACATCAATTCTTAAATTGTATATTGTAGTTCGGATGGTTATTTGATAATAGCAAGTGCAAGTGTAACCTAATTAAAGGTTAATTATATTGTATTTTTTTATTTCAATCCTTTGATTATTATCTTAATAAATTAATTGTTTTGTTTTAAGATAATTTTTATATGCTAAGATCAACATATGTAATTAAAGTTTAATTAGACTATTGTAATTTGATTTTTTATTTTTATTTTAAAATTATCGTTTGTCTCTTTATAATATTGTTTGGTTATTGTATAAATTCTTTTGTCATATTTTGTTGTGTCCATTCATAGTGATAACAGAATTTAACAATTATAAATTATGTTATTTTGAATAAAAATATAAAAATTAATAAAATATAACAAAAAGATTATATGATAATTAGATAATACTATAAAAAAAATAAGTGATAATTTTTAAAACATAAAAATCTAAATTAAAAAAATCAAATCAAAAGAGTTTCAGTAAATTTAAACTTAAAAGATGATGATTAATTAGGTAGAGAACAAAATGAAAATCAGGGCATGAAAAGTTCAGAATTGACAAGTATATAAGAAGTCCCTTTTCATCTTTTTACCTTCCTTACCTACACCTTTGGTGCAAAGGCAAGCATAGCTCTGCTTTTACTTATCTGGCCAGTCACTAGGCACTGCTGGTTCAGTGGTGTTACTGTTTGGTGGATAAGACGAAGGTCAAAGACGAAGAAAGAGGTCTCCTTATGTATCAAATGAACTGTAGATGGTCACACGCATGGCTTCCTCTGGTCCCATTTCTTTTCTCTTAAACCCTTTTCTTGTATATATTTGGTATTTTTCTTATAAAGTAGCTTATTCAAACAACTAATGATAGCTATGCCACTACTATCATAAACCCTTCCGAGTGGGGTTTGTGGGGTTTATGATGACATCAATCCCACTCTGTTATGACATTCTTTTTTTTGTTCTTCTTCCTTGCACGCTCACGCCATGTACTATAGACTGAATAATTGAAAATTCCGATTCAATTTATCGTAATCGATTAGTTAATATCTTAGTTAATCATATTTTGAAACATTAAAAAAAAATCAGCTTATCCAATTTTCTATCGCAGCAATGAAAAAAATTCAGCAAATTAAAAGATAGAAAAAAATTGACTATTTATTTTATAATTTTATGTCAAGTAATACGTAAAGTAATTCTCAATATAATAATAATAATAAAAGTAAGTTATCAAATTCTCTAGGATTTACACAAGAAAAAACAATTGCTTGAAGTGCAAGAAATTTTCATGTTAGTAAATTTTACTGACTTCTCAAGCTAATAAGTGTTTCCATTTACAAGCCAGTGTATGATGAAGGAATGGTTTGCTTTAGGGTGTACCTAAATAAAAAGATAAGGATGTAATTAATAAAATTTAAGTTAAAAGATATATAATTTTCATAAAACTTAAGAAATTTTAGAAAACTTTTTTATTTTTAAAAATTTTTGAAAAAATCTTTTTAATTTTTAATTTTTTTGAAAAAATCATTTTCTTATATTTCAGCCAATATTTGGTTTAACATTAGACGTGGACTAATCAAATGTTATTAATATGATAACTCAACTCAGCTCTTAAACTCAACTTAAATCAATTAACTTTGACTTAAATTAATCATTTAAAACAATTATAACAAACTATTAGTTTTATTTGAATTTAAAAGTTGAGTTCAATTAACGTATAAATAATATTTAATTGATATAATGTTAATCTTTTTATATTAAAAAGGATTAAAAACATATATATTTACATTAATATAAATCAAATTATGTTGCAACTATACTATTGAATTTAAAAGATTGTTTTGAAAAGGTTTTATCTAGAGCAAATTAGATTAATAAAGATCATTGATAAACCTTAGTATAGAATTCATTATTTTATGATAAAATATATTGATAAAGAAATACACAATATGAACATCTTGGACTAATCAAATACTGTTTATATGATGATTGAATCCAGTTCTTAAACTCAAACTAATTAAATTTAACTTAAATTAATAATTTACCATTATTATTTTAAATTATTAGTTTAAGTCGAATTTAAATAGTAAATTACTACTTTAAGTCTAATTTAATTAGTTGGAGTCCGGTTTAAGAATTGAGTTGAGTTACTATATTATTGATATTTAGTTAGCCCATGTATAATGTTTATATTATATATATTTCATCGTTATTTTTAACTGAAGTTTAAGAAGAAAGGTTTTTTTTAATTCCTTTAATATAAAAAAAGAATGATATATTTTAATTTAAAATTTTAATACATTAAATTATATATTTTTATATGTCTTTTATTTGATGCGGGACATTCTCTTACCTTTCAAATAATCCAACAAAAAAAAGATACAAGTTAAAATAAATTCGTGTGAAGAACATATTACTTGATTCCACCATAAGTTCCATCTCAATGACTATTAAAAGATGCAATGCTTAAGCCGGCAAGTATATTTTTGTCTAGGGTTTCTTTTTCGACAAAAGGAGGTTCAGTACCACAATTGGTCGGCATGTATTAACCCTTTCATGAGCAAGAAAGCTTCAGAGGAACCTAAGCAAAAACGTTAGTCCACAGGCATGTAAGCATTTGTCTGTGCTAATGTGTATATACACAACTGAAAAGTATAAATCAGAGTAATGGGTATAGGAAACACAATGAAGTGACTAAAAGCCTGGTTGGCTAGCTGCTCCAATTTCAGCTTTCGAATTTAGCAGTATATAACTTTTCTATAAAGCCGTACAGCCTTTTAAAACCATGCCATGGTAGCTTTTTATAGGGACATAATCTACCAAGTTCCACATAAAATACCAATTTAAACAAGTCAAAAAAGTGAAACAAAGACTAGACCTAGGGTCTAGCGTCTAAGAACTACAGTATCTAATTAATAATTAAAAAATTCAACCATCCAATCGATTTATTTGTAAATATTTTTAGCTTTTAATTTTTTTATTAGATTTTTAATTTTTTAGTTCGATTTTTGATAAATTTTATTGTAAAAAATCAATCAATTTATTAATTAATCGGCTAATTTTTATAAATTAATAAATTCTTATAAACTAAAATAAATAAATAAATTTTTATTTAACAATTTTTTTTCCAATTTAACTTTAAATTTTTTAATAAACAAGGACAATCTCATTTAATTATATTTCAAAATTTTGATTTTATTTAATCTTTAACTGATTTTAAAACAATTTTTTACCTTATTAATTTAACATTAGGTTAAATTTTTAAAACATTATATCTAACAAATAATTTATACAGGTTTCGCACCTTTTGGAAAGCAGAATAGGATTTGGACGGTCACATTATGACATAATAGCTAAACCAAGTTATGAAATATGGTTGTGTCTTAATCATGGATTTAGACAAGCTAAGTATTTTTAGTTTGTCTGGTTGGAGGTAGTTATGTCTCTTGTTAGAGTCAAAGAATTGCACCCATATTACCAAGGTGTGTGTTTCTAAAGTGGGACAGTGCGATTCTTTCCAAAAGAAATCTTAGTGATTATTGTTGTCTCTAAGCCGAAAGGTGATTTCCCACTAAAGCTGGCTAGCTATAGATAGTATGACCTGAAATGGAAGAATCTTAAGACCAATGAAAAAGTTAAGGACCGAGTGGATGGCACTTGAAATTGGGAATTGATCACTCCTTATATTCTTAGTCACTTATGCATGGTCATCGTTACGATCCGACCCTCTTTATCTAAGGTGGGGGCTGATATTCTTGGTTGGAAATCCGGTCCACAACGAAAATTCACGCTAGACTCTGCTTATGCATTACTTACGGCGGATGATGCAGTGCACCCTAACCCTTTTTGAAATATCATCTGGAAATGACCGAGACCGCAGCGGATCTGCGCTTTTCTGTGGCTGCTAGCAAATAATAAACTGCTTACCAACCACTAGCGCGTTCTCCGGCACATGGCTTCCGATAGTCATTGCCGTCACTGCGGGCACGAAAAAACCGCACTGCATGCTATTAGGAATTGTCGCCGGGTCAAACTTTTTTGGCAACGATGGTCGCCAGCGTTGCAAGCGACGCTCTTTTGCCAGGCCCTATAGAGCAATGGCTCCAGACTAATTTGACCATCCAAAATCATCGGTCGGGAGTGGACTGGACAGTCATTTTTGGAGTCTCATGTTGGTACCTCTGGCAATGACGCAACAAGAGTATTTTTGAGGAGGGGTTTGAGTGGCCAGATGCGGGCCATCATCTAGTCTTAGAATATGTGTCGTGGATCCGCCGGGCTCACGCAGTGACGCGGTGTGTCACTCCCACCAGAGGTTTGCCCATAGGGGCTCCAGTGTGCTGGACGCCACCGCCGGAGGGATGGACTATAGTCAACACCGATGGTTCAGTGCTTGTTGGATCCTCAGTCAGTATGGCTGGGGGTTTGTTTAGGGACTGTCATGGCCATTGGCGAGGGGGTTTTCTCCATAAGTTTGAAACAAGCATGCCGCTGGTCACTAAATTACAAGGGGTTCACACAGGGCTCACGGTGGCCTGGGACCTGAGCTATCGGCAAATCATTCTGGAAGTCAACTCACTTCAGGTCATTAATATCCTCTCCCCTTCGGGCTTTCTACTGATTATGAATTCTAATTTGGTGCAGGAGATTCTGACATTGATGGAACGTGAATGGGAGGTCCAGATTTCTCATGTTTATCGGGAGGGGAACACATGCGTTGATAGTCTGACAGCTGAAGCTACGCATATTCCCCTAGGGTTGCATGTTCTTTCGGATCCTCCGTCCTCCATTCAGTCTTTTTTAGCTTTTGATTGGAGCCGCACTTTGTATCGCCGGGGTTGTCCGCCGGCTAACCTAGATTAGTCGCGTTTTCGGTTTCTTTGTCCTAGTATTCAAAAAAAAAAAAGCTAAGGACTGAAAATGTATTTTCAATATTAATGTTTATTGTTAGATATATGTTAAATATATCTATTTTATTTTATTTTGGTATATATTTATAAATTGGACTTATCAGATTTTTTATTATCTTAAACTCAAAAGAACTAGTTGGATAATGTTTTAGATAAAAATAGAATTCTATCTTACATAGATATGAATTTGATGAAGATACAGATGGAAATTTTATTTTATATTAAATGGTCTTATGTAAATTAGTAGCAAAAGGGGTATGGCTGGAAGTTTGATTATAAATGGAATTGATTCAAATTTTATTGGTGAATTGATGACCTTCTCTAAAACATACGATGGTGGGTTTTATGAAAAAGAGACTTCACTTACGGCTGTGTGTACGTGAGTGCTTTGGTGAAGTGTGTGTATTGTTATTAGTTTCTATTTTGATATTGAATGTTAGAATAACACACGGTTGAAGTATCTTTATTCATGCGTATATGTGGGTGTGATTTTAGTCTTGGAAGAGACATGTTTATGCAGTAATTATTTTGAGAATTATTTGGATTGAACCTTTATCTATTGGAAGGGTTTTTGACTGGGAGGATTTGGCTCTGCGTATATGTTATACTGGATGATAAGTATTAACTGAGCAACCGTAGTTTGGCTCTGGAGCTAACGCAGATTATTTCAATTGGTCGACAATTATTCAGATATATTTCGGGAAACTGATAACAGGGAAGACTCTTTTATCTCAAGTGTATTGTTGTTCTTTTCATAGTTGATTAACCATTTGAGTTATTTTTATTACTTGTATTTCATTAAGAGTGATAGAGAAAAACCCTTTGTTGAGGTTAACAAGAGTCAATCGTGTTATTGGGTGTGAAAATCTTTCACGAGAAGTGAGATTGAGAGATAGTGTCAAGGGTTGAATGGTGTCGGCTTAGTAAAGCCTTGAGTAATTCTATTGTACTTCGGTGAAAGTATTAATTTGGGCGAGAGCCCCCTAAATGTAACCGCGTTATTAAATTTCTGGGGTCATCTGCTATTTTTCTTTTGATTGATTTTTGCTTTTATTTGTGTCAAAGACGATCACGTAATATCGGACAGTTTACGAAACTTTCTATCCCCTACGGTTTTTTATTTACAATAAAAAATAACCTAAATTTTAACATTTCGAATCGTTCAAATTGAATCTTAATTGAAGCAAAAGATCTAGCTTCCCATTTTTTGGGATTAACGTAATATGTCAAATATATAGAGTTGAGATGAACAACAAGACGATGATTCAACTTATCAAGTTTTTAATTACAAATTAAAGTTGGACTAATCGTCTATAGGACATGTCCCATTGTTCTCACTTTTTAGGTCATGATGTTATCTTGTTCGACATGAAAGACCCTTATTTGAGAAGAAAGCTTCTCTTACATAACCCACAACTTGTATCTTGTTCAATTTTGTTTCCTTTACTCTTACCTCTATCTTTAAGTTTAAATTGTTAAAATATAAAAGTTATAATTTTAATCTTAATTTTCGTACTAAATATATTTCTAATTCTAATGTAATACGTAACACAGGCTTTATTATGTATTCAGGATTGGTCATGAAATGATTAAAAACAAAGGAATGTGGAATACCGAATTTCGGTTCCATCTTTGATTCCTAAGCAGTTTCCAGGTATCAAACGAGCTCCAATCTCTCAGGACCTTTACGAAAAATATTCACCGTCATGTAGTCTAGGCCTTTTTACAATTTTCTCAATACGCAGCTCTCTTAATGGGTCAGAGATTCTGTATGATTACGATTGATCTAATCAATTGTAGGAGACCATAACCTATTTATATAACTTTCATATCGGACTTCTCCATCACAAGGCCAATATGGACCAGGTCCACCCTAAAAAGAATCTATTTTTCACCCAAACTTCAACCCATTAATCTAGATTATTTATTGGGTCACTTTATTACCCTTATCTTGATCAAATTACATAACTTAACCGATAATTAATTGAAAAATCAAAATTACAATTAATAACTGTCAACTAAATAGGAAAATTACAAAATTGCCCTTAGGGGCAAAAAGTTCTTACATCTAATACTTAAAAATGTTTTAAAAGAATCTTTAACACTTCTAAAACATTTAAATTCCACAAAATCCTTCGCATAATCAAATGTTTATTAGTTAAATTTCACTTCAATATTAATACGTTATTTCTAATTTTATTATTTTTTAGCGAGAATAATAATTACACATGATACTGTAAATTTCACTCTATTAAAATTTTCTTAAACCCATAAACTAAAAACAAAATCTTCCACAGTCAAAAGATTCCCAAAGACACAAATAGACCAAGTATACTATAATGTAGTAGCATAAAACAAGACATCATAAATCAAAGAGCAAGTTATAAGTGGTAAAACTCTCTCTAGACTCTCTCTCTCTCTCTCTCTCTCTCTCTCAAATCACGAACAAGCCCACTGCTTGGTTGATCGGAATCCGGTCCCTCCGGACATGGAAACTGATGAACAAAGCCACCAGCCGAACATTGAACCTAATCCAGCTACCATGAAAGTGAAAAACAAGGATCGTAACGACAAGACTGGTTCAAGCTCTATTCCACACCAACCAGACTCAATCTCAAATGTCAGTACCATTATCTTTTAAAGATAAACTCGTACAAGGCCATCAAGGTGCTTCATCAGAAACAAAAGGATTGCATTCAATTCCAATTACTCTACAGCAAGGGGATGTGCAACATGAGCTTATTGATGGGGTTCCAGTAATTACTTTTTCAAATGAAGTTCACAGGAAAATCTCAAACAATTTAGGCTTCAGTCTAATTCTTAAGCCCCTTGGTCGCTACATCAATTACAAAATGTTGTATCAAAGGCTCATGGCCTTGTGGAAGCCACAGGGGAATATACACCTTATGGACCTCGCAGATGGGTACTTTCTTCTTAAGTTAGAAGGAGAAGAGGATTTCCATAAGATACTTCTTAACTGCCCTTGGTCCATTTTGGGGTATTACATTACGGTTTTTCCATGGGAAAGAAACTTCAACACTAAAGCAAATCACATCTCCTCAATAGCAACATGGCTCAGGATACCGGGTTTACCTCTGAATTTTTTTCAAGTTGATCTTCTGAGGGAGATAGTCAGGCCAATTGGATCTTATTTGAAAGCTGATGATCACACTCTAGCAGCGGAACGAGGTCAATTTGCTCGGATAGCTATCAGGATGGATCTAAACAAACCACTAATTCCCAACTTAATTATTGATTGCATGGTCTATCCAGTTCAATATGAAGATTTGCACCACATCTGCTATACATATGGGAGGTGTGGCCACTCATCAGAGGGATGCAACCTCAAACCAAAAGAAGGGCAAGGTAAGGAATACCCATAAGGACAAAGCACGTCAACAGGAACATCAGAGGGAGCTGGTCCGGCAAGGTCTAACAGTATTCCGGCAGACAAATCCCAAACGATGAGTGCTCAAGGAAATACAACTATCATGCCACCATCAGTGCAGATGATGTCAAAAGCTTCAAACATGGCTCAACGGTCAAAACTTTCCGAACCTGGCCCATGGTTTATTGCGCAAAAAAAAGGAAAGAAATCAGTAATACAGCACTTACAGCCTGGAAAACCAAATAAGACAGAAATCAAGCAAAATTAAGGGAAGGAAAAAAATACTTCTATTTCAATATCAGCCAGATTTAATGCTCTATCTTGGGCTACAGAGGAGGATACATCTATAGAAGGTGCCAAGTCAGCCCCTCCCACTCTCACTTTCCTTTCTAACTCTGCAACTAGGATATCCTTTGCTACACCAGGCCTAAGAAGCAAAACTAAAACAAAAAGAAAGTTTGTATCGCATCCAAAACAGTCCTCTTGGGTTAAAAAACAGCCCAAACATAATAACACACTCTCTACAGAGATAGCCCAACCACAGCCCCCTTTTACCTCATACCCAGCCCAAGCAAGAATCAGTTATCTCCCCAGACATACCCGATATCATACAAGATAGTTCAATGGAAACACAAGCATCATCAGTACACAATAATGATCAATCCCACAATCATCCCAATCTAGCTACTAACAATAAGCACATAACCAGTCACACACAAGTCCAACCACAAGAATTACCAGAAAGCACCTTTATTTCGAAACACACAGTATCAAACATCCCACACCCCACCCCAGTCAGCATCAACAGTAAGGACAACACAAAGGTGCATAATAGAAAAGAAGACCATATATCCTCAATATCCTCCAACAGGGGCATTCATGTCGGGAAAGGAGTAAAATTCAAACCAACTTCACAGCAGATAGAAACAGAGCACCTGATTCAAAACGAAATCATTATGGAGGACATGGAAGGAATTTCACATACTCAGCCAGATGTGTTCCCCCCAGCTGATGATGAAGAATTACCGGATGCAACCATGTAATCTTAAAACCAATGACGATCAATGGAGTGTAATCTAATTTCCTAGAATTGTCAAGGCATAGTAAACAGAGTTACTAAAGCAATAATAAAGGATTTAATAGAGTTGTATAAAATCAAAATAGTAATATTACAAAAACCAAAAGTGAGTGGCCTGAAAGCTCAGAAAATAATAAACGAATTAGGGTTACCTAACTCTCATAGAGTTGAAACAGTGGGATTCTCAGGCAACATTTGGGTCTTATGGCATGATACTATTAAAGTCAATTTATTAGGGGTTGATTGGCAGTATATTCATGTGAAAATTTCATACTATCAAAATTTTTCTTTTCTATTATCTGCGATCTACGGGAGCCCTCAACCATTAATCAGGAGAGCTCTATGGGAAAATCTCTCTTCTATTGCAGAAACAGTATCGATGCCTTGGTTGACGGTGGGGGACTTCAATGCGTACACTGAAAAAGAAGAGAAAGTTGGGGGTAGGAAGACAAAGGGCTGTGTCAATTTCAGACAATGGATCAGATATGCACAATTAGAAGATTTGGGCTTCACAGGGTCAAAATTTACGTGGTCTCGGGGCAACTATTTTGAAAGATTGGATCGTGCACTAGGAAACATAAATCTGATCAACTCCTGTAAGAAGATAGAAGTCAGACATCTGGCCAAACTTGCTTCAGACCATACACCGATTTTAGTGAGATTAGTTATAGAAGACTCAATAGGCTTGAACAACAAATACTTCAAATATTGGAATGCTTGGGAATATCATGATCAATGGACATCATGGCTGAAGAAAAATTGAAGTAATCATGCCACGCTCACATATGCACTTAGAGCAATACAAAACAATAGTCAAGATTGGAAATTCAGAATTTTTGGGGACATCCATATCAGGAAGAAATGGGCAATTGCCAGATTGGCAGGAATCCAAACACGGCTGCCTTTTGATCCTCCAAAACAGATCATGAAGTTGGAAACCAAATTAAGACACGAATTAGAAAGAACTCTTACCCAAGAAGATGAGTTGAAGACTCAAAACAGACGCTCTCTCTGGATTACAAATGGGGATAGAAATACGAGAAACTTTCACTCAATCCACAGACCACCAAGAGTAAAAAGGAAAATAAAGATAATTAGGTTAGAGAATGGGAAATGGAGTTGCGATAGCTCAATCATTAGCAAGGAAATTACATCCTACTTCAGAAATTTGTATGAGGAAAAAAGTAGTCACCCAGCTCATCCCTCTTAAAGCCAATATCCCATCCGGAAATGCTTCCCTAAGATTTCAGAAAAGTCAAGAGCCTTACTCTTAGCGGAGGTTTCCGATATAGAGATCAAGAACGTAGTTTTTGACATGAACCCCTATAAGGCAGTGGGGCCGGACGGCTTTTCAGCAGGCTTTTACCAACATAATTGGGATCCTATTGAAACAACAGTGTATAAGGAAATCAGGGAAATATTTTCAACCGAAGCTATGAACCTGACCCTTAACAAAGGCATGATCTCACTCCTACCCAAAATTAAAAATCCCAAGAGGGTTCACCAATTCCGCCCAATTAGTTTGATCAACATTGAAGCCAAAATTGACACAAAGGTGGTCACAAACAAATTTAAACATGTCTTAATTCAGCTGATCCTACCCACACAATCCAGTTTTATTAAAGGCAGGAGCATAGTCGAGAACATTATAACAGTACAGGAAGCAATCCACACAATAGACAACACAAAAGGGAAAGAAGGTTGGATGGTTTTGAAGATCGACTTAGCCAAAGCTTTCGACCGAATAAGATGGAGTTTTATTAAAGAAACGCTCGAGGAGGCGGGAATCCCAGATTATTTGAACAAAGTAATACTGAGTTCATTGGATACCAGCTCGACGCAGATCATATGGAAAGGCATAAGAGGTGAAGAATTCAAACCCCAACAAGTAGTACGGTAGGGTGACCCAATATCACCTTACTTTTTTGTCTTATGCATGGACCGGTTGTCTCATGCTATAAATATCTGTGTTCAACAAGGTCTTTGGTCCCCTCTAACCTTAGGTAAGCATAAGATACCACTCTCTCACTTGCTCTTTGCAGACGATCTAATCATTTTTGCAAAGGCTTCGGTAGCACAAACCAGACTCATTCAACAGGTACTATCCACTTTTTCGTACTTCTCGGGTCAGGTTATTAATACAGACAAATAAACTCTTTACCTTTCTCCAAATGTGCCTACGAATGAGGCAGAAGCATTGAGTGATATTCTGTGTATAACACGGGTTCCTAGATTAGATAACTATTTGGGAACACCGATTATTCACGGCAAATTCACAAAGAACATACATACACCTTTCATTGACAAATTGCAGAAGAGAGTATCAAACTGAGATATGCACAAAATATCAATGGTGGGGAGACTTGTTCTATGTCAAGAAATCTTAGGTTCATTACCATCTTATCTAATGCAATCTACTCCATTACTAAAGTGCACTAGTAAAGAGATGGACAAAATCCGCAAAAAGTTCCTGTGGGGAGGTTAGGATCAAGAAAGGAAATTGAGCCTCGTCAAATGGGATGACATTTGCCAACCCAAGACAAGGGGGGATTAGGCTTACGAAAGATGCAGGAAAACAACGTCGCTTTGGATTTAAAGCTGGCATGGGATCTCATCTCTAACAAAGAGAAGCTGTGGACACAAATTTTTCTAGCAAAATATGACTTAACGCAGGAGAAGCTATATAGAAGCTTTCCTAGAACCAAAGGATCATATCTAATTAGATATCTTGAACAAAATTGGCACACGATTCTGGATGGGATCAAGTGGGACCTGAGAAATGGAGAATCAGTGAAATTCTGTTAAGACAATTGGACAACATCAGATACCCCGCTCTACAGGGAAATTCTCAATCCAATACCATTAAATGAGTTTAACTTTACAGCTAACTTGTATGTCACTCTTGCAAGAGAATGGAATTGGTCTAAACTGGCTAAACTACTTCCAACAACCAGACTAGAAGAAATTAGGGTTATACCACCTCCACAAGAATTCCTTGGCAAAGATAAACCGACTTGGATATGGTCCAGTAAAGGCAATTTTACAACAGCCACAGCCTATATGGCAGGTTGCAGTAACAATTGGAACCAAGAAGACCCGAAATGGAACTTAATTTGGAAATAGCGAGTTTCGGAAAGAGTCAAAATATTTTTATGGAAGGATGTGAAAGGCCTTCTATGGACTAACTCGGAAAGAATAAGGAGAAGGATCAGCTCCAACCCGCAATGCCATCTGTGTAATTCGGCAGAGACACTATTGCATGTTTTCAGAAATTGCTTCCGGAGCAACAATATCTGGAGGGAAGTCAGACCTAATTTAGATATAGAATTCTGGTCCGAAACCTCATGTGCTAACTGGATCTATACAAATCTAATGAAGGTTTTTTTGCAAGATAACATTAGTTGGCCTATATGGTTTGCAATGACCTGTTGGACACTCTGGAATACAAGAAACGAGGAAATCTTTCGAGCTACCTCAACAGTTGGGACATCACTACTAATCAAAATACAAGCAGCTGTCCAGGAAGTTCATAGGAGCTTTGCTATACAAGACAAAAAGAATAGACACTATGCAAGGCATATTTCCAATCAACAGAACAAAGAAAATACAATCGATATTAGCCTCCCCCAGTGGAGTCACTATATACTCAGTACCGACGAAGCGGTATCCACTCAATCGGGCATAGCAACAGCAGGTGGCCTAATCACTAAGGAAGGCAGGTTTTGGCATACTGGGTTCACGGTCAAGGTCGGTATATGCAAGCCCCTACAAGCAGAGCTATGGGGGGGTGTCCAAAATGACGGATCATAAGAGTGTTCTTGTCTCTCCTTCCATCTTAACTTTTGATACCTTCTGGGATTCTGTTCAGGCTAAGTAACCAGAGCTTCATCCCTTATTGTAACAGTTGGTAGGAGACCGAAGTGGGACTTTGAAATATCGTTCGAAAGCTGCATCAAAGAAGTTAGATCTTCGTTAGTGAGTGTAGAGCACAATGTGGGTTGTCGTCCTTGTTGCTGTTCAAACTGGAATGATGAAGAGTCTTCCCTCCTTGTAGAAGATTGGGGTATTCCACTCCAAACAGGTGATGCTACGACTTCTACTTGGGAATTTGACAGACCATTGAATTGATTTGTTGAAAGAGTAGTAATCTGATTGTTTGATATATGGCTATATACTAGTTGAGCTAACGGAGATCTTTCGACGTCTAGTCCCAGCGGTGGTTCTTCAAATATCATTGGTTCATGCAAGGTAATTTGAAAACTCAACTTTGCTAATCTGGATCTATACTAATCTAATGAAGGTTTTTTTGCAAGATAACATTAGTTGGCCTATATGGTTCGCAACGACCTGTTGGACACCCTGGAATACAAGAAACAAGGAAATCTTTCGAGCTACCTCAACAGTTGGGACATCACTGCTAATCAAAATACAAGCAGCTGTCCAGGAAGTTCATAGGAGCTTTGCTATACAAGACAAAAAGAATAGACACTATGCAAGGCATATTTCCAATCAACAGAACAAAGAAAATACAATCGATATTAGCCTCCCCCAGTGGAGTCACTATATACTCAGTACCGACGGAGCGGTATCCACTCAATCGGGCATAGCAACAGCGGGTGGCCTAATCACTAAGGAAGGCAGGTTTTGGCATATTGGGTTCACGGTCAAGGTCAGTATATGCAAGCCCCTACAAGCAGAGCTATGGGGTATCGGGACGGGTATCAATCTAGCATGGACTAAAGGGATACGGCAACTAATTGTTCTATCGGATTCTCTCAGCGCCGTCAATCTAATCACAGGAGAAGGAGAATCGGACACCATATATATATCTTTTGTCCAGAAAATAATACCTTTCTCAAAAAAATTTCAGAACATAGCCTTCTACCACATTCATAGGGATTTCAACCAATCA
>JANQBM010000001.1:589167-609528 GCA_025594535.1 Erythroxylum domingense | reverse complement strand
CCCCCCCCCCCCCCCCCCCCCATAAAGGGGTTCTTTTGTAATTCTTCACTTGGCTTTAAGCCTCCAAAGTATTAAAAAAACAAAGAGAGCAAGTTATAGTTTGAAGAATCTAAGAAGAGAAGGACAATATTCTAATTCTTTTGGAAATTAGAATACATATCACAAATATAAAAAACAAACAAAAAATTTCCGCTATTAAATTATCAATGATAGAATTTAGTCGTGTTAAAATGAATTTTATCATTGTGTTTAGATATTTTTTATGATATTCACAAAATCTAGAATTTTGATTGTTTCTTATTTCTAGAATTCGGAAAATATTAAAAAAAATTATCATTGGGTAATTTTTAAATTTTTCATCAAAAGTAAATAAAATTATCCTTAATATATATAAATTAAATTATCCTTAATATATATAAAATTTTAGGTCATAATTCTAATTATTAAATCTTGGGTTAATTATTTAAAAAAGTTCAATTTTTCATCAAATTTTTAATTATAGCCCGAACTTTAAAAAGTAGCAATAAAATGCTTAAACTTTCAAATTTTTACAATTCTAACCCGAACTTCAAAAGGTAGCAATAAAATGCTTAAACTTTCGATTTTTTTCTATTCTAGCCTGACATTAATATTTTCGTTAAGTTGACTGACATGACTTATCGCTTGTTTCAAAAACCTTAACTATTAATAAACATTAGCCAAAATTTACAAAACAAATGAAGATTAATGAAACGACGTTATTTAATCACATAATTAAAACAAGGTCGTTGTTAAAAATGACATAAATTAAATTAAGCAGCCCTGACAACCTTATACTTTGATTTCAGTTTTTCACTTCGTTTTCAGTTTGTTTTTTTGATGCTCTCACCCTTCGATTTCCAAATTATGTAGCCCTTATGCTCTCACTCTAAGGACATCAGGAGAACAAACTAAAAAATGAAGAGCTTACTGATATAGTACGTTGTAATGTCACAATAGATTGAAGCGTCAGAAGAACAAACAGAAAATAAAGTGCTAAGGGCATTAGGAGAACAACAGATAACATCATGTTAGAATTGAAAGTTTTAACCATTTTATTGTCACTTTTTAAAGTTTGGGCCAGAATTGAAAAAATTGAAAATTTTGGCATTTTATTGCTACTTTTTAAAGTTAAGACTATAATTAAAAAATTGACGAAACTTTGAGTTTTTTTTGTTAATTAACCCTTAAATATCTTTATAACATAATAAGTCAACAAAATTAGAATATATAAGTGTATAATTTTCATATTTTTTTATTTAATATTAAATAATATTTTAAATTTTATAATAATTGAAATAAAAGAAGAAACATGGTCCATTTGGATTGCTCGGCCTTGGTCCTTAGCCTCAACCACCAACGATCCATGCTGGAACTATCCTTAGACCTATTAGAACAATTCGATCATATAAGAGTAGAGCCTCGCTTGAACAGAAGTTAAATAAGTTAATTTAAGGTTGTAAGTTTATTTTATTATTGACAATACCATACAAATCCAAACTAATGGTTACTGTTTCTACAGAACATGGTACCTTTTTGCATTGATGAAAATGCATTGGATGAATTAATTGCACTAACTGTGAATACATCATCACCAGCAAAATTCCCCAAACAAGGAACCGGTGTACTTCCCAATATTTAACTATTAGGGTAACAGATACATGATTTCTTTATGACTTAATTAATCTTAAGATAATCATTCAATTTTTAAAATTAACAAGTTTTTATAATTATAAAATTTTTAAAAAATATTTTTAGGAAAACGACAAAATACATATGATACGAATAACACACGTAGACTAATTTAGCAATGTTCATACGACGATCTAATTATTCAACTCTTAAGTTCGATCTAAATTAATTAAATTTAACTTAAACTAATAATTTATTTTAATTTTCTTAAAGAAATGTTTAATTAGTTAGGATCGAATTTAATAATTTGATTGGATAGTCATGTTAATAGTATTTGATTGATGCATGTGTATTATTCAAAATTAAATATTTTTTGAAAAACTAAAAATAATAAGAATATTTTATAAAAGATATAACTAAACTCTCATTATTATCTTTATTATCAATTTTATACTTTGTTCATAGCATGATAAAAATCTTTTTACTACCATAAGGTGGAATAGCAGACCCAGGATTTCTTTACGATTAACATTAAAATAATTATTTAGTTTTTAAAATTATCAATTTTATAATTATAAAATTTTTAAAAAAATTTATTTTAAAGTAATAAAATACATATGATATGAATAATATGCATAGACCAATCTAGTGCTGTTGATATGACGATTTAACTTTATTTTTAAACTTGATCAAAATCAATTATTGCTAACCTATATTAATAATTTATTATAATTTTCTTAAATTATCAGTTATGATCATGTTTAATTAGTTAGGACCGAATTTAAGAATTTGATCAGATAATCATGTTAATAGTATTTGATTGATCCATGTGTATTGAGCAAAATACATTTTTTGTTGTTATTTTTTCAAAAGATGTTTTATAAAAAATTGAAAATAACAAGAATTTTAAATTTAATTTAATCACACGTGAGAATCCTTATCTTTTACCCTAACTATTAATTCACTTAAATTACTTTCCAATGTTTGTGCAAGCTGAGATAACTAGTCGATACTTCAACTTTTTGGTGCCTGCAGTATTTACTAGAACAGTAAAATTGAACCTATGATCATCCTAAGCTCAAGTACTATCTGTATTCTTCTCAGCTTTATTAGCTTTGTTCAGTAACAGTTCACGAACCCTTTATCTTAAAGATCAAATTAATGATTTACTACCCTCAGTTTACACCTTTCCACAGTCCAAAGTACATAAATATGATGTTAAATTAAATATGGGAAGTCCAAGATAATGCTAGTTCAAAGAAGCTACGTTCAGGGCATTAATTAATTTGAGGTGTACATTAATTTGTAGTTTCATACGTTCAGTTACTCCTTTGTGATAGAAAAGTTATACATTCGAGTTATAAAAATAGCTTCTTTATAAAACGTAAATAAAAGAGTGCATACAATTGATTAGAAATAAAATAAAGACTTATTTAAATATATTATAAAAGTATAAGATGTAAATTACATATTTGGCAATTGTATAATTATAATTAGGGCATGCTTAATTTATGGGCTTGGAAGGCATCAATAAGTATAGAGATGAAAAACTTTAATTAGTTATATATTATCATTACCTGAACAGTATTTTGATATATGAGTTTTGAGGATTACTCTATACTTTCCAAATATGTGAAAAATGAAAGTCGTTCATTCATTCTTTGATAAAATAATATAATTAATTAGAATACATTAAATATAATTAATTCAAATTAAATATATTATAAATATATTAAAATTTGAAGTAAAACAAAATTTTAACTTTTTTTTTAATAAAGCAATATAATTAATTAAAATACATTAAAATTAGAATATATTTCTCAAAATTTATAACAAATTAACTACTATTAATAATAATTATTCATTCGTCCTAACTAACAATTATAATTATAATATTTATTTTTATTTTTATTCCTATTATCATTTATGCGCCTAAACCAACCCTCAGGAACTTTCCTCTACAAAACAGTAACAAAGGAGCAATGATTAGGCTCCATTTATTAGGGTACAACTTGCCTATCAACTTGCCTATCAACTAGTTGCATGCAATAGCATATACTGTTTCCTATAGAGAAATGGCACTTATCTAGTATCTTAATTTTGACAATTTTCATGTCAAGAATTTTATTAAATATTGAGAACATTTTCAAGCTACCTAGCAATAATTCACACAACTACTTTGTAGTGTTTTAACTTACTATATAGAACTTGCACTAATTTACAACTGCTTAAAATTTTCTTTTAAGAAATCCAGATTGGGGCAAAAGCTTCCATTCCTTCAAGTATCATAACTGCATAACAATTCAATCTACCAAGCCCTATGTGCGTTAAGTTTGAGAATTGAGACTATTTGCACCATTCCAATTTGAGTATATGGATTCATACTCAGAAAGTTAGCCACTTGTCATTATGTATTAAAGAGAAAGTGTAAATAAAGGTGAACCTAAAGCTCCCAATTTTTCGTGTCAGTTGTTGCTTGTAATTATGAAAACATTGGAACTAATATATACAATACAGGGTATTAAAGTTGTGTATTACTGAACCTTCTTAAATTATATATCTCGCTCAGTGAGATTTTTATTAAATATTGCTGTTGTAAGAACTCATGCAAAAAGAGTGGGAAGATATATTTATATACATACACATATATATTAGGAGTAAACTTAAATACCATTGAACTTCCTTATATCCTGTATCTCCGTGAGATTTTTATATAAGAAGTGGGAAGATATATACATATCTATATATAATACGTATAATGTGAAACTTCATACGTCATAACTCATTCAATATGATTATATTAAGGAACAAAGTGAATATAACCAAATAAGCAAGATATTAATAGAGATAATTAATTAAGTTGACTAATTTTCTTAAAATTTCGATACTTAATGGTTTTTTTAAAATGGACATTAAATTAAAAAATTCAAAATAATTAAACCCTTTTAGTTTCTTATCCTTCTTAGTACAACAAGGAAGTGACTTGAATTTAGACCAACCTAGGGTATGGGAATAAGAAATGATAAACAATATACATGATGAATCATATATATAGACGCCATTGTAGTCAGTCTTCCAGTCAAAGAAAGTTTTTACCCAGCATGGTAGGTAAATGCAATATTTCACATATCACTCTATCTTGTGCACATAATTACTTGTCCTTCTTCTCTTAGGTCTCCTAGAGAGGCGTCCATGTCTACTACTTTCTGCCCCCTAATAGAGCTAACCCTAGTTGCAGTCTCTTTCTTTCTCTCCCAACTAAGCAAGAAAAGAAACATTATGTGTGGTTGCTATCAGGAAACCCAACTCTAGCCACGTGAAGTGTTGCTATTTTTCAAGTCATAATGAATCAAAACTTATCACTATCTCTTTCTCTATCTTTTCGTTTCTGAAAAAGATAAGATTCATGTGAATAACCTATGTTTCTGTGTACTGTAATGTAAGGCTGGTTCTTTGAGTTAATTTTTCTACTGTTTTTTCTACCTAGTTCAGGATTGATTATTCATACCTCAGATAGTCTTTTAAAAGAAGGTCTATTAATAGTATTAGTGCCTATAGTTGTACTCCTCTACAACAAACAGCAGCTTCAACACTTTCCTCTAGGTTAACCATATCATGAATCAAATCTCTTTCACTACCTGTTCTCAAAACCCTATCATTCCATTGCTGGCATATGAAGATCAAGCTTCACCATTCTTGGAGTTCGCATCGGTTGATGATGAGTTACTTGTTAGCCAGTTCCTGTTTCAACAACACATCTCGAGCAGAACTGGTTTGGTAGCTGATCACGGAGAGATTAACCCAGCAGATTCAAAGGAGGGAACGAGAATTAACAATATGAAGAAGAAAAGTAATGTTAGTACTGTCAAACAACCAAGACGAACAGGTAAAAAGGACAGGCACAGCAAAATCCACACTGCCAAAGGACCAAGAGATAGGAGAATGAGGTTGTCTCTCCAGATTGCTAGGAAGTTCTTTGATCTTCAGGACACGTTGGGATTTGATAAAGCAAGCAAAACCATAGAGTGGTTGCTCTCCAAGTCGAAGTCTGCAATTAAAGAACTCACAGATAATTTTTCTAGAGTGAAGAGAAGCAATAGTCTTGGTGAAAACTTTGCTGGTTCTGCTCCAGAGTGTGCTGTTTCAGGTATAAAGCTGACACCACAAGCTGAAGGCAAGAGATCAGTGGTTTTAGCAGAGGCGAGCTCGTATGTGAGAAAGATTCCCACAGAAAAAAAGCGCAAAAATTCCCAGAAAACAGCTTTGAATCTTCTCGCTAGAGAGTCCAGGGAGAAGGCAAGAGCAAGGGCAAGGGAGAGAACAAGAGAGAAGACGAAGATCAAAGTCCTTGAGAAAGCAGAACAAGCAAACCCTAACTTTTTGAACCAGAAAGAGCCTATTACCTCACTAGAAAACAATGAAAACTTGAGTTCTGTAAACCAAGAAATGAACTCCAAAGTGGAAGATGAAGTACCTAGTATTGACATTCTCCAACATCAAAAGGATTCTGTGACGATCAATAACCAATTCTTGCGTGTAACTAGAGTACCAAAGTCATATTCCATAAACGATTTCACTCCCACCGTTGCAGTTCCTAGTGACCCTAACCTCGAGAAGGAGATTACAGGGTTTCCTGTCAACTGGGACATCAGTAATGCTAGAGGTAATGTCAACCTACAAAACCCTAACATACCTGTCACTGGTTCCAGCCTCTTAACCCAAGAGCAAAACCTTACTTCTGCTTTAATGGCCGCACTAACCTCTCAAGACCATGATTCAGTTTCCTTACTGAATACCGATCAACAAAACCCTATCCCAGTTCCCATCCCCTCTAGCTCAAACTCCAGTGGTTTTCATCCCCACTTCATAGACAACCAATGGCCTCCATTTCCTATTCCTGTTAACTACGGAAGCTTATTTTCATAATATCTAAAGCCTAAACCCTCTTCCCTCGTATCCCACCTACTCTTGATTTCTTGTCATGTGCTGCTCTTTTTTTACTTTAAATTTGAAAGGGTTTCTTCAGAATTGATTGTTGTGTAACAAATCGATCATGACATCTACTTATTTTATGTTATTCTTGATGAAGGTACGTATAGGCTTCGAACTTTGTCTACTTTTGCAGTTAGTGTTAACCATAGAAATGATACAGATCAATACTGTACTTTTTCCAAGTTAACCCTAACGATCTTCATGATTCTGCTGACCTTAATCTATACATAGCTTTACCTTTAATTGGTTAGAGACTCGAATTGAGCCTTCTGAACAAAATGGGAGAGTCGACTGACATTGAGTTAAATGACTAGTGATGATAAAATTGGGGAATGATTCAACAATGAATGAAGTAAACTTGACTTCTAATAGTATATAATATCTACGAAAAAAGTAGTTCGAGAGTTAAATATTATTCAGTACAACTGATTTAAGAAGTTATCTGTCTAGATTCAAATACAATTGTATGATCCAACGGTGGAGTTCTAGGTTTAACTAATCATTGTAGCATGATAATTATTGATGATGTTAAGTTGTGATTGATGACTTGAGTTCATTGCTATATAAGAGATATTCATTGCTAGCTTGACTCTTCATTTTGCAAGTAGAAAAATCATATTATATAGTGACTCTCAGTCTCCCAAATCTTATGTCTTTGCTTCAACTGAACATCCTACCATTGATCCGTCATCACAAATGTCAACTTTTTTCTTTTAACTTGATAAATTATTAACAATATATTGAGGGAAACAAGTCTAACAAGATTTACAACTTTGTAGCTTCTTGTTCCAAAATGTTCAATCAAGACTTAAGAGATTGAAGTAGCAACCAAGTGTAGTAGTTTTGAATCTTTTTGGTGATTGTAGTACTGCATGCAACTTGTGCTAATTATAACCCCTTTAACTATAATTAGGACTCAACATCAACATGTAAGGCTGTAAAAAGGTAGGGAAGAATCTTTAGTTTGATCACCTGTAATACTTCATCAAACTAGTCTGCTCCTATAGCTCATGTAATCATTACCCTTTATGTGTTTTACTGGCTTCAAACAGAAAACATAATAAGTTTTGAAAGATAAGAGGCTCTCTTTCATTGTCCAACCTGCTTTAATTTTCACGAAGTAGTGTACTTTTAAAGCTATCATTTTCAGAAGTTGGATCAATTATATAGTCAATTTTTAGTAGTTATCAGTCGTTATTATGATTATTATTATTATTATTAAAAATAATTGCAATTTTTATTTGTAGTTAATTAGTGCCACTTGCATAACCTACACATAGAGAATATTATTAAAAGGATATGCTTACCTTATTATGTTCTCAAAGCAATTCATTATCATCTATCTTCCAAGATTTATAGCTCTATGCAATGTTCAATGTTCCATTTTACAAAATATAGTCCACATAAAAATATATAGTTACCATGTCATATTCAATTTACTAGAAGTTTGTTAGTTAACATAATTAAGAATAATTATTTCACTAATTAATGAATAATTAAAAATGAAAAACAATTTAAGAGATAAAATTTAATAAAAAATATTGCAGTGGATATTAACTTTATTAGTTCATTTATTAAACTTTTTTTTTACTGGCCTCCTAGTTACAGGTAAGCTTGTTATTTTATAAATATGCTTCTTAAGCATTAAAAAAAATATTTTCAGAAGTCTTTTAGAACAAGTTCTTCTTAATTTGAAAAAGTTATAATAATTAGAGACCAGAAAACAAAATCGTTCAATGTTTTAAAAATCGGACCCAAAGGTAAACCGATAATATAAGAGATTTAAGTTTTAAAGTTTAACCGACATTAGACATTGGTTTAAAGGTTTAATAAAACTGAAGAATTTGAAATAAGATCAAAAGAGATTGCCCTTAAGTTAAAGTTTAATTGAAAGGAAAGACTGTTAAAAGAAATTAATCAATTTATTTTAGTTCATAAAAATTAATTAGTTTATTAAAATCAATCGATTAATTGATAAAATGATCGATTTTTAATAACGATAATTATTAAAGTAAATCGAATTGAAAAGTTGAAAATTAAACTGAAAACTTATTCCATTCAAGATTTTCACAATTAAATCATCCAAACTAATTTAGTTTCTCAATCATAACAAAATACTAATCTGATCGCGTATGGAAATACTTCACTAAGATCTCCCCACTCGATGACGATATGATCTTGATCGAGTTCTACAGGTGCAATAGAGACAAGGGAGATGAAGACAGCAATGAAAATTAAGATACTCCAATTGGTTAAAATCAATCCAATAATGAGTTTCTGGAAGATGACCTAAAAGACATGAGGAGACAGGGGTGAGATGTTCTTCATCTTTGGATTCAAGACATTAATTGCCAACTAAACCCGAATTAGACGGAATTGGATCCTCAATTGGGAGGAGATACATATGGTTTTCAGTAGTAGCTCCATTGAATTTCGCTTCCAAATCCTTGAATCTGATCAATACATAAGCAATCGATATTTGACTATCATAAAAACAGTTAAAAATTGAATAAAATTAAAGAATTTAAAATATAATTGAAAGGGAATGTCTTTATCTATAGAAGAATTTAAAATTTGATTAAAAAAGATTGTTAAATAAAATTTAATTTATTTATTTTAATTTATCATAACTTATTAATTTATGAAAATTGACCCATTAACTAATAAATTAATCAATTTTAACAATAAGAATTATTAAAATAAAATAAATTAAAAAGTAAAAAACTGATCTAAAAAATTAAAAGGCTTAAAAATTTTATAGTTAAATTGGTGTTTAGGTTTCTTAGACATTGCTTTTTACATAATTTGTTGTCGAGGTGCTTTTAGCGCTAAATAGTAGGGATCATATCTCTTGTCTACATAAATATATGAATGAGATTTAATGGAATATGATAGAAACACTATAATCGGTACAAAAGATTCAATCTTTCATATAAATGTATGGATGAGATTTAATAGAACAAGATTAGAACAGAGTAAGTAGAGCCGGAAGATTTGACGGGTAAACAGGAGGACAAACAATCATACGTTATCTTTTTCTTTTCTTTAAATGTTCACCTTTACAGGTAGAATAGAGCAAAGAAGACAGTATTACATTATAATCTGCTACTAATGTGGAGATTTTTTGCAAGGAAAGTCTTAAATGCATTGCACAATAGTCTATATATTGTACTCCTGATTACCTTTCCTCTGTATGGTCACTTTCAGAAGATGAACCCTTAATGGCAGGCTGGTCATCATAGATATTCACAGTGAAGTCCCCTTTTGCTGTTTTTAGCTCATGTTCATGTCAGTAAAAACTGAGATTTCTACTTATAGAATGCCTATCTTCTTGGGATTTCTATCTTTGGAAGAACTATACCATACTATAAACAAGCAGCCAAACCTTGAAATCAGAAATGGACCTCAAATCCAACTCCACTAAGTTAATATGTGACAGGGAAGTTAATTTAAGTGTTCCAGCAGAAGCAATGCATTTAGTTATTTTCCAGTAGACAAACAATGGCATCTTTTATTCGTCTGAGACGGTTGGGATTAAGCAGACACTAACCCGAAAGATTTTCAGTATAAACAAACCAACACTGGCAAGTCCCATTCCTGACCATTTTTGCGTACCGTTGCTAAATTTTTGGATGAAGAACAAGAAGAAGAAGAGTATGGAAATACAATTACCTTTAGTTGGACATGTATGTACCAGCAGAAGTAGCAGTGACAGTCAACAATAAGCACTGACAGACCTTGTACGACTTTCACTTAGTTTTATAAGGGTTTGGTAACTTGTAGTTGCTTGTTTTTGACTCAGTTTCGTGATCTTGTGGCAGTGTTAGGTGCTCACAGACTATGGCATATAGACCTACTCGGTATCCCAAGAAAATCTAATTCTGTTAAATAAAGAAGGGTGGAGTGTATTTTCCGGAAACATGAAAGGTGAATTGAAGCCAAATCGGTCCTGATCAACCGGCCTTGTCCTGCACAGGTTTAAAGTTGTTGACAACTTTAAACCTGCACAGGCTTAAGTCCAACTCATTGACATCAGTGACTAGGGAAACACGAAAAGGCAACTAAGAGCTGGTGTTTCTGTTTGAGTTTTCTATAGTTTGCACATTCCTCCGATAATTGAGAGTAAATGCAAGTATGTTGTTGTTTTCACGGATAAGGAACTCCAAATCCTAGGCAGTCGTCATCTTCTTGCATATTACATTGAACATTAGGTAGATACATAGCTAGTATACTCAATTTTTCATTACCAAAAGCAGCAAAAAATGCCAGTGATGGAAATGAGTAGTTATGAGAGTAAATTCAAGTATTTTTAACGTGTCAGCCTATATGTCAAGCCTAAGTTTAGACTGATCTAAAACTCAATTATTCTAAGTAAAATTACATCGTTTTGTTAAGAGAAGTTAGGCCTCAGATAAGTCTGAGCTTGAATAATTTAGACTTGAACCTGATTAAAAAAATTTTGTTTTATATTTTTAATTTTAAAAAAATAGCTGAGCTAGCCCATGGATCAGCCCATTACTATTCTTAAAAAATGCTAGTATATTTATTTAGAAACAACAACTTATATTTGTTGGATAATAAACATATTTTTGAAAATGGTATTTCAAATTTGACTTGAATATTTTTAAGTTAACTCAAAGTTAGTTCGAATTGAATAAAAATTTAGACTGGTCCAAAAAGTTCAAAACCCGATCTTACAACTTATAAAGATCACAAAATGGATCCCTTTTATTTTCTAAAATTAGGAAGAGTAAAATTGGTTTCATCAGGAACAATATTGATTTGGTTTGAATTAATTTAATTTTGAATTATGTTAAGATATGAGGTTTAGCTTAAAGTATAGCTTGAACGACTTAAACTCTCTCCAAAGAAATTTAATTTAAGATTAAAATAATGTTATTTTACAAATTTAATTGGCCGAATTGTCCTTTTGTGATGCCTACCTAAACTTACCTAACGGTCCTGAGGAGAATATAATTACATGACTCTAGCATTTGAAACAATAAAAAAACAATAAAGATATCTCGTAATCACATATTTCTTCTTTTCATGTTGGATTGCTCCGATGTTTCTGATTAGTGGGGGCTCCAAATTCTTTGGTTAATGTGTCTTTTTATAATAACTTAAATGTCTTTTTCATCTTAAATAGAAGAATAGGAAAGAGATTTATGTATGGATATAGTAAAGTATCCAAATATAAATAAATGGTAAAAATTATAATATGTTGTACAATTAAAGTTGTAATATAATTGAGCAGACACAACTATACCCCACAATATGATCCTAACTCCTAAGTTGCTGCTTCCAAGGAAAGAGATTTATGTATGGATATAGTAAATTATCCAAATATAAATAAATGGTAAATATTATAATATGTTGTCCAATTAAAGTTGTAATATAATTGAGCAGACACAACTATACCCCACAATATGATCCTAATTTGCTGCTTCCTCTTTATATATCCAACGACCAGTGCATTAAAAAATTGAATTAATTTGACCATTTTAATTGTAAAATCTTTGAATAGTTGATAAGTCAAATTATTAATATATGATGTTGGGATAAATTGGAACTAATTTGACTTATCCCTACGTGAATTTTGAGCTTTAATTAGTTAATTCTCACACATTTCAACTTTATTGTTTAAAAGTTACAAATGGATAGATTTTGGGACAAGAGATATAACTTTTACTGTCGATGTCGGATTAAGGTTATTCAAGTACGCTTTTGAAGAGGACTCCAAGTTCTACAATTAAGAGGTTAAAATTGCACGTTTCTGTAGATGTCCAGTGTATGTCCGTCTAATAGACATGATGTCCCTCTAAACGGACATGAGCGGAGATAGAAATCAGGAAAATTCGAAAATGTCTGCCCAGCAGATATGAAGTTTGCCTAACAGACATTTACTGGCCAAATTAGCTCCGAAATACAACATATGACCGGCCAACAAACATAAAGTCCGCCTAACAGACATTGACGGCACTGTTACGATCTTTATTCCCCTATTTGACAAAAATTAGGTTTCTTGAGCCCAAGGCACTATAAATACTTATTTTTAAAACCCAAAAGGAGTAGGTCTATACAGAAAACAAGGCACTCAAAAGGAGGCACCTAAAAGAGGTAATAAAGAAGAAGATCAAGAAAGCAATCTTGTTCTGTTTTCTTTCCATCTTCTCTCTACTCTTTTTTAGATGTTGATTATCTTTATTTGTATGGTGTATGGATTCTTTTATCATGTTCTTGAACTAAATCCCAATTAGGGTTAGAGATGTGGCCTAGTTTGGGGGATTGATTCATATTTTATGGATTAATTGGTTTTGAATGAAAGTTCTTTGGTTATGTTTAACTTTCTTGAACTTCATTGTTGTTTTTATGTCTGATCACCATAGATGCAATCTTAGGAATTATATGATGAACTGACAGATGAAGTATGATTTGTGCACTAGGAAGATAAATACATTAGATTTAGAGATGGAGATATCCTAATTTAGTCTGATAACTTATGATTGTTTGTTCTTAATAAATTTTACTAGTTAAGTTTCGCATTGAGAGATGGTAATCAACTAGCCAGGTATTCTTATATGTCTTGAGAGAGAATATAAGTAAATTTCATCAATTTCTTAAATTGGTGAATCCCAAAATCCTAAGTCTAAATCATCAGATTTCTCTTGTTTGTTTATTTACAGTCTTTATAATTTATTGTCTACTCTAATCCAATCATCTTTTATGTTTCTTGTTATTTTAGTTTAAGTAATTAGGATTAATTCAGTAATGAGTAGTTTAGTCCTTGTGGGAGACATCATTGAAATACTTGATTTGTAAGTACTAGAAACGATTCTGTGCACTTGTAGATTTTGTCGACCAATATTTATCAGTTAGGTTTATGTTAATAACTATTGTTATTAAAAATAATTCATTAATTGATAGATCAATTTTTGTAAATTAACTAATTTTTAAAATTTAATTAATTAATTTTTATTTAACAATATTCTTTTTGAGCTAAATTTTAATATCTTCAATAGGTAAAGATAACCTCCCGAGAGTTATTCTATAGAAGAAAGAAATCTTAATTATACCATTTTAAGATTATGGACTTTTTTCTATTTCATTTAAATAAATCGTAATTGTATTAGATTCAATATTATTTTAAAAAATTTTAATTTTATTCAATCTTTATTATGTATCGATTTTTTGACGGTCTAACGCCGATTGAACTTATAAATCTTTACACATTTTTTCTTTCTGGTTTAATTTCTGATTTGATTTTTAAAATATTGTCTTAAGTCTACTTATTTGATAGTGGATGTTAGATTATTGATTTATCGTTAGAAACTTGCTTTTTTTTCAATAATAAGATGAAATTTGTAGGATCAACATATTTTTAAAATATTTAATTTAAAATATTTTTAATTTAAAAATAGGGTATCAAAATTAAATTATTTCTCAACATCTTTCTTGGCACTCCTTTTCATGGAGACTATTTATTCATTTATCATTCTTTTTTCTTCAATTTATATGAAAATCTTACACTTTTAAAATTTTGACATATTTGTATTTTTTTCTTCTTTTACGTGATTTTCTTTTCTCTTTATGTTGTTTCTTTTTAAATGATAATGTTCTAACTAATGGATTTTTATTCTTCACGTTATAATTTAATTTTCAGTTACCATATAATTAAACACTCGAGATGGTTTCCTTAATAATTGTATTTTGAGTTTTTTATATGATTACACGAGAAATAATTTCCATTTTTTGTGGAATGAATGGAATCGAAAATTTAATTGTTTGTTTCATTGATTTATTGCAGTATTTATATACAGAAGTATAACAGAATTACAAGCTGTTGGGAGTGTTTGTTACGATGAGCTGTCATAACTAAAATGGTTAACTAACCTATAGAGGTAGATATTTACAAAGGTGAAAAATGGTAAATTACAAAGGTTAATACCCCCCCTCAAGCTGGAGTGCGAATATCATGTAAGCCCAGCTTGGATATGAGTGTATTGAACTGTGCCGTTGAAAGAGGTTTAGTGAAGGAGTCAGCCAATTGATCAACAGACTTAATAGAAAGTAAGTGTATAAGGCCTTAATGAAGCTTTTCACGGACTAGATGACAATCGATCTCAATGTGTTTCGTCCACTCATGGAATATGGGATTTGCGGCAATATGTAAGGCAGACTGATTGTCACAATAAATTAACGTTGGACTGGGGTGAGGGATGTGAAGATCGTTGAGCAAAAACTTGAGCCATTGAATCTCGCAGGTGGTGGCAGCAAGGGCTCTGTATTATGCCTCTGAGGAAGAACGAGAGATGGTTGTTTGTTTCTTGCTTTTCCAGCTAATTAAGGAATCACCAAGAAAAATGCAGTAACCAGTGACAAAGCGTCGAGTGTTGATACAACTGGCCCAGTCGTTATCACTGAAGGCTTTGAGTTGGGTGGTAGAAGAAGTAGGAAATAAAAGACCCTTACCATGAGCAGCCTTAATGTAACGGAGTAAGCGTTGAGCAGCCTGCAAGTGATTAAGGGTTGGAGCAGCAAGAAATTGACTAAGCTGGTTTACTATGAAAGCAATGTCAGGACGAGTGCTGCATAAGTAAAGAAGGCGACCAATGAGATGTCGATACATGGTGATATCTGGAAGAGGATCACCAGAAGCAGAAAGCTTAAGATTTGAGTCCATTGGGGTGACAGCAGGTTTACTGGCAAGATAACCTGTATCTTGAAGGATCTCCAAGGCATATTTACGTTGGGATAAAATGATCCCTCGAGAGGAATGTGCAACCTCTAGTCCAAGAAAAAATTTTAGATCACCGAGGTCTTTGATCTTGAAGGAGTTATCAAGGAAAGAGGTGATAGATGTAATTTCTGCAGCATTATTACCAGCTAATATGACGTCGTCCACATAAACTAAGATTGCAGTGAAAGAGTGATGAACATGTTTGATGAAGAGAGAGTAATTTGAGTTGGATTGAACATATCCAGAAGAGATTAAGGCAGAAGATAATTTGAAAAACCATTGTCGGCTTGCCTGTTTGAGCCCATATAGTGACTTTTAAAGTTTGCATACTTTGTTATGGCCAAGAGGAAAACCGGGAGGAGGCTTCATATAAACTTCTTCAATGAGATCCCTATAAAGAAAGGCGTTGATGACATCTAGTTGTTTAAGGTGCCAGTGGTTGATGGAAGCAAGAGCAAGTAGAACCTGAATAGTGGTCATCTTCGCCACTGGGGAAAAAGTGTCAAAATAATCCAAGCCTTCGGTTTGAGTGTAAACTTTGGCTACTAATCTGGCCTTGTATCTTTCAAGACTGCCATCTGCTTTATACTTGACACAGAAAACCCATTTGCAGCCAATGGGAACCTTACCAGGAAGCAAATAAGTGATAACCCAAGTATTAGTTTGCTATAGAGTTGTTAATTCATCATGTATAGCTTTGCGCCAGTGTTCATGTTGTTTGGTTTGAATATACGTGTGTGGTTCAATAACAGATGAAATGGAGCAAATGTATGAATGATGTTGCGGTGAAATGTGAGAATAAGAGAGAACAGAGGAAAGAGGATAAGAAATACCTTGGGTGGAGCGATTGGTTGGCTCAGCTATAGTGAGATTGCAGTGATAGTCTTAGAGGTAAGAAGGGGGTTTTCTTGTTCTAGTAGAATGTCTGAGGGAAGGAGTAGGTGGGTCGAGTGTATGGTCATCAGAGGAGGTAGGGGAAGGTGTGATGTAAGTGTCTTGAAATGAGGGTGGTGGAAAATCATTCGGTTGAGATAAAGTTTGATGTGATGGGGTAGCAGGGTATTGGGAAGGAGAGTAAGGGAAGATGGACTCAGAAAATAACATTACGAGACACCAAAATTTCATTACTGGATAGAGACATAACAATGTAACCCTTAGTGCCAGCTTTATAACCCAGAAAATTGCATTTGGTGGCTCGAGCGTCAAGTTTAGAATGTGATGCTTGAAGGGTGGAGGCATAACAAAGGGATCCAAAAACCCTCAGGGAAGAATAATCAGGACTATTGTGGTAAAGGAGTTTAAAGGGAGATTTATATTGAAGGTAAGGAGAGGGTGTGCAGTTGATGAGAAAAATGACATGTTGGACAGCAAAAGACCAAAAGGGTTTGGGTAGATGGGATTGAAAGAGGAGGGCTCGAGCAACATTTAAAATGTGTTGATGTTTACGCTCAACAATACCATTTTGTTGAGGGGTTTCAAGGCAAGTTGTTTGGTGTATGATACCTTTAAAGGAATAAAAAATGGTCATAAGGAATTCTGGACCATTGTCAGTGCGAATTGTTTTGAGTGTAGTGGCAAAATGATTTTCAATTATGAAGATAAAATATTGAAGGTGAGTGCATGTATCAGCTTTGGATTTTAAGAGATATATCCAGGTGTGCCTTGAAAAATCATCAACAATGGTCATAAAATACTTTTGACCAGTAAGAAATGGAATATCATATGGTCCCCAAAGATCAACATGTATGAGATCAAAAATTTTATTTGAATGAGAAGAACTAGAAACATATGGAAGTCTGTGTTGTTTCGCAAATTGACAAGCATCACATGGAGTGTTTACAGGCGGGGAAAAAATAAAGGAATGCTTCGCATTAAGTACATTCAAAATTGAGTGAGATAGGTGACCAAGTCGATTGTGCCATAAGAAAGGAGAGTTTGATGAGTGAAATATGGTGGCAGCAGTGTGAGGCGTTGGTGATGACATAATGACAGGCTTGGCAGGTAATGTGGGGGAGGTGAGAACATACAATCCACCATCAACTTTAGCCGTACCAGTCGTCTGTAAAGTATTCTCGTCCTGAATAAGACAATGTAAAGAGCGAAAAACGACGCAACAATTCAAGTCAGAAGATAGTTTGGTAATTGAAATCAAATTATAGGAAAAATAAGGAAGGAAGAAAACATTGTTAAGATAAAAGGAACTGTTAAAAACAATAGTGCTAGAATATTGGGTTTTAACCCGTGTGCCATTAGGAAGTGTAATATTGGTGGGAGGAATTAATGAAAAAGTGGTAAATAAAGAAAGAGATATACAAACATGATATGTTGCGCCAGAATCCAAAACCCAAGTAGAGAGATTACCTGGGTTACTAGGTAGGGAAGGAGTGGAGTTGGATGTAATGTGTGAAGAGGCAGTAGATGTGATGTTGTGGACGGTGGGAGAATCAATGGTGACAGTGGCAAGGGTTTGGATTAAAGCTAGTAGTTTTTGATATTGCTCTGTAGTAAATTGAATACTAGGATTATCAGGATTGCACTGAGAAGATTCCAGTGTTGGTGATGGAAGGTCAGAGGACAAATGATTCACTGAGGCAGAATGAGATGATGCAGATTTGGATCTGAAGCCAGGAGAGAAGCCATGTTTACGATAACAAGTTGTAGCAGTGTGACTATGCTTGCCGCAGTGAGTACAAAACTTAGAAGAAGATTGCTTAGAGTGAGAGAAATACCGAGCAGTAGTTGGAGGAGTAGGTAAAATACCAAAAGTTGGCGTGTTGTTTGTGCGAGCAAGAAACATCTGAGAATCAGTAGCAGGGGTGAGTTGGCGTTCCTGTTGAACCACCATAGAGAAGACCTTGGTGAGGGGTGGTAAAGGATCAATTAGCATAATCTGAGAGCGAACAGAGGCAAAGTTCTCATTAAGCCCTTTGAGGAAGCGAATCACACAGTCATTTTGAAAATATTTCTGGGCAAGCGAGGTAGCTCCGCAAGAACATGGTGTGTCACATGTACAAACAAGGAAAGGGCGGTAATTAAGCAATTCATCCCATAAGATTTTGAGTTTGGTGTAGAATTCACTGACAGAGGATTCATTTTGTTTGAGAGCATATAATTCTTCCTGAAGATTAGATATTCTAAATATGTCCCCTTGAGAGAACCTATCATGAAGGTCGTTCCATACATCCATGGCTTTGTCCATCCAAAGCACACTTTGTGCAATGTAATGGGAAACAGATTGAGTTATCCACGAGAGTACCATGGTATTACACCTTTGCCAACTGAGAAACAAAGGATCTGTGGCAATCGGAGGAGGGAGGCTATCGTCGATGAACTATAGTTTATTCTTTGATAGGAGAGCTATTTTCATAGCGCGAGACCAAGAGTTATAATTTGGTCCTATTAATAGTGGAGAGACCAAAACCAAAGCAGGACTTTCATTAGGATAAAGAAAGTAAGGATTTGAGGGATTAAGAGTGGGATCAACAGTGGTAGGGATGGAAGAAGCGGTGGAAGAATTACTGTTTATGATAGAGGAATGAAAAGGGAAATAGCAGAGATGAAAAATTATACAAGAGCAAAGGAAAAAGGCTCAGAAAATGACATAAGTAAAAAGCAGGAATAAGAGAGAAATGAGAAGAAGATGCTCTAATACCATGTGGAATGAATGGAATCGAAAATTGAATTGTTTGTTTCATTGATTTATTGCAATATTTATATATAGAAGTATAACAGAATTACAGGTTGTTGGAAGTGTTTGTTACGATGAGCTGTCATAACTAAAATGGCTAACTAACCTATAGAGGTAGATATTTACAAAGGTGAAAAATGGTAAATTACAAAGATTAATATTTTTTATTCTGAAAATATCAATGTTCATACCCAAGATTCATTGTTTTTTTGATAATATATTATAATGTTAATGAGTAACACATGCAATTAATTTGATTTATGGTTAAAATCTTTGTATAATGAATATGCTACATTTGTGACATAATTTATGCGTTATATCTAATGTTACGAATACCATATCAGACTTAGTACCAGATTAGATTATAATACGGTACTGTATTAGTACCAGTCAATACTGGGTACCGTTTTGTTCAATTTTTTAAGTTTATAAAATAATCCCTAATTTTTTAAAAAAATTGCAAAATAATCCTTCAATATTATATTGTATAATTTAAACCAACCTGTATCAAAAAATCATAATAATAGAAATTTAAAATAACAACAATTTATTTATTTTTCTTAATATTATTTTCGCATATTCCACATATAAATAATAACTACAATTAATATGAAAAATATTATTTTATCATCATAAAAATATAAAATTAAGTCGAGTTCAAGATTGGGCTTGAAATACAGTCTTAATGATTTGAACTCATTAAAATTTAAATAATATTATTTTGATTTATAAATTTAAAAATATTAAATTAAAAGAAAAACAAATCCGGCTTCATTATGAAGCCTACCGAAACTTACCTAATGAACATGCGAAGTAGACTTGACAGTAATGGTCTGGCTTGGGTTGTTTTTGGCCTGAGTTAGCAGGGCTACAGACAGATCAAGGGCCGACCATGGTTTCCCTGAATCAGGCCAAAAATAGACACGAGTAGATCATGATTAGCCTGGGTGAGCCACAGGTCGATCAGATCTGACTCGTGATCTCCTCATTTTTTGTTCGAAACGATGTCATTTTAAAAATATTTTTGCTTTAAAAAATAAATAAAAGGCTAACCTTTCTCCGTTGGCTGTGCCACGAGTCACCATCAATGTTGCGAATACCGTACCGGACTTGGTACCGGATTGAGGTCTGGAACGAAACTGTACCGGTACCGGTCAATACCGGGTACCGTTTCGGGCAATTTTTTATATTTATGAAATAGTCCCTGAAATTTGAAAAATTTGCAAAATAGTCCACTGATATATTGTACAGTTATATACTGTACAGTTTCCTGTTTACAAGTTTACATCAA
>JANQBM010000001.1:574527-589067 GCA_025594535.1 Erythroxylum domingense | reverse complement strand
GTGAGTGGCGACCGGAGGACGACGGGACAGGCAGAGGACGACGCGGCGACAGGCGGAGGAGAGGATGCGGCGACAGTCGGCGCAGTGGAGGTGACCCGCGACTGGAGAAGATGAACGACCCGCGACAGGAGGCGACAGCCGAAGGACCAACGCACGCCGGAGACGGAGGAGCAACACACCGGACGACGACGAGACAGAAGCGAGGTGAGGAGACGGTGAGAAAGAGAGAGAAAACCAGAGAAAATCCGAGAGGAGAGAAGAAACTCAAGAAAGGCAGAGTCGAAGTCGGGTTAGGGGGGGGGTCGGTATAAATTTTTTAAAAAAATTGCAACCCAGTCCCTAATTTTCACCATTTTCTCGGTACCGGCCCGGTACCATCCGGTATAGTCGGTACCGGCCGGTACCAGGCGAAAACAGCCGGTACCGTAGCTATGGGTACCGTTCCGTTCCGCGGACGGTACGGTACCGTCCGGCCGGTACCGTCCGGTACGAAACGGTACTCATAATACTGGTCACCATGGCCAAGAGAGAAGATAATTACACTCTACTTAATACTTTTTTATTACCTATTGTCCAGCAAGGAAAAGGTTGTTAAGAATAAGATAGCACCAACTAATTAAATTATATCCGATTTTAGTTGACACATTCACAGATTAATCACAATTTAGCTTTAGATATTATTCCTACAGACACAATCCTAACTTGAGGATAATGGGACACGTTCTGTTTTGACTACGATACCAAATTACCACCCGCCAGTTGCTTTATAAGTTAACGATTAAAAAATTTATAAGTCATCGATACGTGTATTAAGAGAGTAACAAATGTGTCGATTGATTAGCTAATTATGTCAATCATTTTATTATAAAAATTATGTACTTTTATTATTTACCGGTGATACCTTATTCTATTAGAGCATTTGTCGGGAATTTATTTCCCTATACTAATTATGTAATTTTACTGATTGGTTTCTTTTTTATATAAAAAAAAATTTAATACCAGTTGAATCTTTAAACCTTAAACTTTTTATTCTGTGTTTAACTCCTGATTCAGTTTTTAAAGTAGTAGTTTATTAATTAATCGGTTAATTTTTTAAATTAATAAATTCTTATAAATAAAAATAAATAAATAAATTTTAATTTAATAAATTTTTAATTAAAAATTTAATTTCTTTATAGATAAACAGAAATAGGCTTGTGTGATTTAAGACGAGTCTTGACGTCCATTTTCGTCAATAAAAGCTCATCGAACAAACACAAACAAGAAAATCTAATCTCTCCGTCGCTTTCCTCTTATGCTTTGGCGTGAAAGCGAAGTCATAAAGGCAAACATCAGCTGTTGGTTGTTTCAATTGTCATCCTCCTTGTAATTCTCGTTGGATTTCAATTCCCATCTCTTTTTCTGTGTCTCAATTCCTTCCCACAGAAAAAGTTTCCATTTTTCTGCATAACTACAAGTCTTTGTGAGAAGTGAGGGAGAGGTGGGGCTGTTCAATTTTGGGAACTTTGGCTCGAAATGTTGGTTGCAAGAGGAGGAGTAATGAGCTGGAGAAGAGTGGCCATGTGCTTAGAAGCCCTTGTGGCACATGGGTTGCTTTTCTCTTTCACGCTTTTGCTCGCTTTCAAGCTAGACCATGCTGTTGCTTACTCTTGGTGGTAAGTGTCCTACTCGATTATTGGTTCTCAGTGTTCTCATTTTGGTTTTCGTTTGTTTTTAAATCTTGATTTTGGGCTTCCTGGAGTGGGGTGGACAAAAGTAAGTAAAAGGACAGTGAAAATTCTGAAGTTTATTTACTTTTTCGCATTTTGTTAGACTTCTTGAGATGGAAGATCCATTGGGTGATCTTACGATTGTTTCTTTCTTCTTGTTTTTTGATCATCTTGGTTGCGTAAGTGTTAGGGAGGTTGAACAGAATTAACCATGTTCTTGCATTGACGATAGGATAAAACTTGTGGCTTTCTGGAACGATTAGAATGCAGAAATTAGGAAGAATTAGGAAAGTTGACGGTGCTGTCCCCTCAGTGGGGTTTGAGTGACTTGCGTAGTTTGAGGAATAATTTTGGGTTGTCTGGTCGTTGTCTTCCAAACTACAACTCTTTTACTTTGTTGATATGTAAGCTAAAAGAAGAAGATGACATCTCAATAACATAAGAACTATGGTGTGGTAGGATAGAGTTTCAGATAAATTATTTTAGAGGTGAGTGATATAGCGGCTAAGAAATTGAAAGAAAATGCTTCCCTTTTAGAGGTGAATTAAACTTTGATGAGATTCCACCTAAACAATGAACTGAATTTGAAATTAAATGCTAAGCTATATTTTTACTCTTGAGGGCCTATGATATGCTTGAGACATTATGAGCTTCGACCGTTGGTTTGAATCCCAGACCCTATGTCTCGGTGGGATTTCTACTGCGATGTTGTTGATGTAATTGTTGATTTGAATGTGAGTAATTCATCAGTAGAATAACATTGCTGAGCTGTTAAACTATTGAGATGAGATATCTAAATGACTGTATTAAATCTATTGAGATAACTGCATATTGACTAAATGATGAATTTTAAATCATGTTATTACTCTATGCATGCTTATCTCCCCCTTTTTGGTCGTTCTGTTTTGTTTCTTGATGGTGCAATGACAAGAAATGTAACATCATCATGCAAAGTACTTATCAAAATCACATAGAAGGTTCACCAACATTATAGTTTGAAGCCATGTATTCACTTTTCATATCATACAACGAAATTGAATTGATTGTGGCTGATAATGTTCCATTCCTTCTGATAATTGCTTTTAATTCTTATTTCATCTCACAGGATTATCTTTGCACCTCTTTGGCTATTTCACGTAGTTGTAGCACGTGGCCGATTTTCCTTACCTGCTCCGTCAATGCCTCATAATCGTCATGTATGAGATTACATATTCAATCTGTTTCTAGTGATCTCTTTCTTTGTCAAGTTTAATTCTTTTGTTGTTGGAAGTAATCAGATTTTGTTCACATCCAAATTAGGATAACGAAACTAAGACTTTCTTCTCATGAACAGTGGGCACCATGTCATTCTGTCTTGGCGACACCATTGATTGTTGCTTTCGAACTACTTCTTTGCATATATCTAGGGAGCAGGAATGGTATACAACAACGGATCCTTTGATTGTTTCATATGTGGATACTGCCTCTCAAAATTTTCCCTTTTGCTTCTTGGTTTTCGTCATTTTATGGCTAACCATGTTGGTTACATCTTATGGAGGTCAAATATGCAGAACCTATTTTATAATTTCTTCATCTGCTAATGACTGTCAACACAACATTTTTGGGTTACGATTTAAATGCGAAGTGCTTGTCAATTTATTTTCTTGATATGTTAAAATATGTTGGCAGTTTTGAGCTTGGAGGTAGTCTTTCTGCCATTGTTGACATTTGAATTAGCAATCTTGGTCGATAATATCAGGTACACTTCCTATCATTCAAGTATTCCTCCTTTCCTCTCTGAAAACTTATCTTGATTATTCTGTTCATTCCCGCATTCATACGGAAAACAAAGTAGGATCATAAGTATTTCTGGTTACTCTCATATGGTTTAACAAGTTGCAAGGCTTCTCTTTCTCTTATAGAAGAAATAAAATGAAATGGTGATTAGAATTCATGAATTTCTTTTCCTAAAGAACTTCCAAATTTTACTCTTCATTTGATGACCTTCACCATTATTGTTTTCTCACTATGTTATATTGAACTTGCAAGAGTCCATTGACATGATTACCTTAACCATCAGCGGTTTTTCACTTAGTTATATTGAATTTGAATAAAATTAGAGTCCATTGAGATTATTTATTTTGGTGTGTTGTACTTCCATAGCAACTTATTATGCCGTTTTCCTCTATATTTTAAAGTTAAAGGATACCTGGTGATGATATTCGTTTATTAGTGGTGATATCTGCCCATTAGGATGTGGGTTTGGAAATGTACAGGGCTTACGATTCAATATGGGGGTAGGAGTAATTTATGAACTTTGAGGGTTGGCCTTGACCAGTTAAAAGTTGCTTTATTTTCCTGTAGGCATGTTCTTATGTTCTATATTATTCTGGATATCGTACTTGGAGGTGATGGCACTCTTGTTGGCCTTTATATAAACGTGTTTGGATTCAATCGATAATTGTTGCAGGATAACTTTGATATATCCTACAACATAATGGGTACAAGCTTCATGTGAAAATGTGTGTTCTTGTTCTTATGCTGTACATGCATACAGAAGCATGTTGCATCATTGCAGTTATTTACTCTGCATGCAGCTGATAAAGGTAAACATCATGCATTATAATGTTTTGCTAAACAAGTTTGGGGTCTTCTCTGTTCTGGCGTTAGTCTTATTATTTGTATTTGTTTAGAAATCAGTGTTGCTATTTAGTGAACCATTTTTTCATTTCTTCTTTAAGGGCTTGAAATGCTTTTGCTATTATAGGATGTGTAGAGCTTTAATGCCTGGAGATGAAGAAACCTTGAGTGACGAAGCAATATGGGAGACACTTCCTGTAAGTTGATATACTTCTTTTAGGGATGAAAGAAATACTTCAAGAGGACTTAGACTACAGGAAGTTAAGAATTTGACTGACAAACAAGGAGAGCATATGATGGTAAAGGAACGACGAATGCGAAATTCAAGTAACAGTTTTTTAAACTTAAAACTTATTATTTGGGGAGTGTTGAAATGACGTAAAGCTTTAAAAACTTTCATTCCAAATTGAATTGGTGTCCACTATGATTTCTTAAATTGTATAATATCTTAAATTGTTTAAACTTTAAGTTAACCGTATTTATGGAGGTTTTGTTTTTAACTCTTCCGCCTAACTAAGCTTGGTGCAATTTCTGTATCTGTTCCTGATTATTCTGTCATACAATTACTGTGATTATTGCTGTTAAGAGAAGTTAGTCAAGACTTTTTGGTGCGAACTATCTTTAAAAGTGTCCTAGGTATAGCAGACAAATCTCAAACGAATGATGTACTGTATACCAACTCTTGGTAGACCACATCAAACAGGTTTTATGTTGTTATGGTAATGTTATGGGACGTACAAAATTTGGCTTCTGATTCAGCATCCATATATATGAAGCTAGCTTAAATGATCTAAAATGTGGATATAATGTATGTGCCCGCAGGGCTTAAGTTTTTAGTCCATTTCCCCTTTCTTCATTGTTGTTGGAGAAGAATGAAGAAAGTGTAGCCAAGGGAAATTATTAGTTCAACTATTACATTAGATAAGGGCGATGCATAGTTTTTAAATGTAATGCTTTTAGAAATTTAGTAAATGTGTTGCTGTCCACAAGAGGTGATGTATAGTTTGTGAGTATGAACTGTTCCGGAATTTGGTAAATATGTTGCATCCACAAAATTGTTGACATCATATTTGAAATTCTTTGTTTTAGCACTTTTGGGTTGCAATATCTATGGTCTTCATCATTGCTGCAACAGTATTCACTCTTCTCAAACTGTGTGGTAAGTTGTTCATCTGCAGCATTTGATCTGTCAATGGTAGTGGCATCCTTTACTTATGAAGAGAGGATATTTTTATTTCATAAACCTTATTCAGGATTCCTGTAACTGATTTTTACTTCTGTCATTCATTGATGTGCTATGCAAGTTCTCCTATCTCTTGATTAATGATAAGCTCAAGTCATTCTATGCACTTAGAAAACAATGTTTTCTGTTACTATCCTGAAATCGGCAGAAAAACTAAGAGCAGGATATAAGCTGTCATTATATCACCTTGATAGATTTTGATTTCATTCTTGCAACAACTTTTACGTGTCAGCAACCAACCTCATATTTATCAATCTGCTTTTAACTGCTCCGGTGCACTTCCTTTAACATCCATTCTACTTTGCTACAACAAGCAGGTGATGTGGCAGCTCTTGGTTGGTGGGACTTATTTATAAACTACGGGTATAGTTGCTTTCTATTTGTGGCAGCATTTTGATTAATAAAACGTTTGTGGCTTGTTTTCCACTGTCATTCTGCTTAGATAATCTCATGTCTCCCTCTACAGTATTGCGGAGGGCTTTGCCTTTCTTGTATGCACAAAGTGGAATAATCCTGCAATTCATAGGCAGTCTCTTGCTGTGGAGTCTAGTTCATCTATGATGACGATTACATATCTTGATTGGAATAGAGGCTTGGTAGTTTCTTCACAAGAAGATGAATATCAGAGCACTAGAATTTGCAACCTTGAGGATATTGGTGGACATTTTATGAAAATTCCCTTTATATGTTTCCAGATAATTCTATTTATGCACTTGGAGGTATAATAGATGTTTGTTACCTTTCCTGAGTGCTGTATGACTTACATATGTACTTGTTTTGAAGCTTGACCCATATGCTTCTCATTGTCACTGAAGGGTACACCACCTGCTGCTAAACATATACCATTTAGGGTAATTTTTTCCCCACTTTTGCTGCTGCAAGGAACTGGGGTCTTGTTTGCTGCATACAGGCTGTTTGAGAAAATTGTACTCCTTCTGCATAATGGATCTGGTTCTAGTGGATACTTTGCTTTTGCAGCAAAAGCTCAGGAATGTCTTGGGTTTTTTCACCATGGCTCAAGGTATAGTCTCCTCTGTTAAAAATTCCGTATGTCTATTGGTTATCCCCTGACAATATTGGTCAAGATGATATGCAGCATTGATTTTAGTTATGGTTTCTTATTGATAGGTTACTGGGTTGGTGGTCAATTGATGAAGAAAGTAGGGAGGAGCAGGCTAGATTATATTTTTCTGGAGGTTCAAGGTTCGTATTTTATTCTACAGTTAATCTTTTGTTTTTAATTATTTTTCCATATTTCATTGTGTGCCCACTGTGAAATGGATTCCTTTGGCTAACACTGCAATCCTTGATGAATAACATGGGGAATCATTTATGAAGGTTTCCTGAGAACTATGTGTTGGATTTATGAAATTCTTCATCACAAGGGTTTCAATAGAAATGGCCTCTACGTGGTGTTGTTTCAAGTAATTTGACCTTTGCTTTGCTCTCTTCCATCTGGTTTTGTTTCTCGCAAATTAATTTTTTAGGATCGGAAGTCAATAATTGAAATGAATTGTTTTCGGCATTACAGCACTACTTTTACCATTGTATGTTTTTTTCTGCGTCTTGTCATTGAAATGTACTTTTGTGCGTATCTACTAAAAGCATGTTAAGTTCAGTGTATGCCCCATTCTGTTCGTGCTCTCTATTAGGTTACTGATATGTTTAATTTCATATTAATGCGGATATATCTTTGTTGATAACAATATACTGATAAGTTCTATGTTTGATGGTTCTCCTATTGCTGATGTTCAGCTACAACACTTTCTCACCCGATACTGTTAAGAAGATGCCTAAATCTGAACTTGTTGAGGAGGTATTAGATTCTTTTTTTTCTAGAGGTATTTGTATCATCTTTCACCCTGTAAATTGCATGTTGCGCAATCTTTTCATCTCAGATCTGGAGACTGCAAACTGCACTTAGTGAGCAGACAGAAATCTCAAAGTTTAGCCAGCAGGAATGTGAAAGACTTCAAAATGTACTGCAATTACATTACTTCTCATCAATAATGTTTCGCGACCTTTAATTCTTTTAACTAACACTACTAATGTAATCAATATATTAGGAGAAAATTCTGTGCAGGATTTGCTTTGAAGAGCAAATTAATGTTGTCCTACTCCCGTGCAGGCATCATGCTCTCTGCAGGTAACTTGTCGAATTTTGCAATGCACTTTTCTTACTCTTAGTTCACAAGAGTAATAAAGTATTTATGAATAATAAGAAAGAACAAGAAAAGGAAGCACTAATTGAGCTCATAAAAATGATATTAAATGAAGAGGATAGTCTCTTTTTGCAGTAATACCTTCGAGGTGTAAATTTAGAAAGCATATAAATAGCATGTGTGTATATATTGTTATCTCTTTGCCTCAGAAACGGGACAACACTACGGCATTTCTCGCTTCATTCTCATGTGGTAGAGAGGAATCTTGTGTTATGTTTTGATCATTTCCTTAACGTACTTTTGTTTCATACTTTCATAAAATGTTGTTAACATAAGTATTAAACTGTTTTAGCATTTGCTGCGAAAAGTGTAAGAAGTGCCCCATCTGCCGTGTCATTATCGAAGAGCGTTTGCCCGTATATGACGTATAGTCCAGTTTATGTGTATAGCTGTGTACAAGTGAAAGGCTTCCTTGCAGCTTGTAGTTTTGGATGAAGCATGCAAGGAGAAGCTGGTGACCTTTCTTTCTCTTTTTCCACTTCTCCTTCTGTATCTAAAACCATTTTCCAGACCTGTAAATATAAGCTTCATTGTCCATAAAAGGACTTCCTTCTCATCTTCTTTCTGGCCGTGTCTCTCTCTCCACGATCATTTCTTTTCCTGAATGTGGAACTTAAAAAGTAAATGCTAAAGAGTTGCAGCATAATATTGCGTATTCTGATTACTGACTGTGTTGTTTGACGAGATCTGACATGCATAACACTAACTTGAATGAATCAACTGGCTGCATTTCTTGATTGTCCTTTTTTTGCATGCTTTGAATGATATTGGAAACTTTCCTTTCTGTTTCTAAAGGATACTCTCATGGAGGAGGAGAGGGTTTTTAAAGTAAGGACCTCTTCACTCATCTACTGGATTGCACTCTTTAGATATAATGAAAGATGATGATCTTATTACATATTGCATTGCGATTTTGCAAAGATCAAAATAAAGACAACAAGACAAATTTAATTTATCTTAAAACTCCCACAAATGATCATGAAGCATACTTTAATGATGACGAGTTTCCTCTCCAATGGACGACTCAAAAGACAAATACAGCCTTCAGATTAACTTTAAGCGCCTTGAGAACTCTTCACAAACCGAAATAATCGATCTTCAACGGACTATATGTACCAGGATTAGGAACAACACAACATAAACTCCTTTATACTCTAACCAGCAGGAACATGGGATCACACAGTTTCAAGCACAGGTTGCTGTAATTGTCAGAAGTTCAACAACAGGCTTTGAAGTAGGATTTCCATTGCTATGGAGAGGTTTCTCATTCACTTGGTGAGCAAACTCACCGAAACATTCGTCCAACGTACGGAATGGCTCGTCAGGATATAGACTGCTTGCTTCGACATCATCAGTTCCACTGATAGAGAAGTTGATCTGACAACCTTTGATGAATATATCATGTGTGAATGATGCAACAATGCTTTCTGGCAGCCGATTCTCTGCCCATGTACAAGAATGTTTGAAACGTTAAAGCTTGTCAGATAGATGGAACTAGACTCAACAAGTTTGTTCAAGAACAGACCTGAAGCTGCACGTAGAAGATCTTCCTCGGTGACTGTAACACGAGGAAGGGTCCTTCCAATCTTCTTCTCCCAGAGAGTTGCCAGCTCGTTCATGTTGTAGAAGTTACAGCTTGGTCGAAAATGGACCGACTTGTTAAGGGTTCGAAGATCATCCACAGTTTTCATGGTGAACTTTCCAATGTCAGAACCAGCAACAAAGTAAGCTGCATGAACAATGACAGGCAATTCCATAAACTTTGGATTCTCCTACCTTGTTATCATCATAAATCATGTTAAAAAAAAAAACAATTTTGTTAATGATCATTTAAATGTAAATTAAAGGAAAATTAAAAATCAGAACAACCGATCCATCATTTGTCTTTTAGCTATTATACTGAAAATGACTTCAAAGCAACCATATTATACACCACTTTGTATAATGCAACTTTCTAATGGCCTACTATATATAGGTTTAAAGTAACTTTACACCTTTGATAATGACTTAGAAACCAGCCGTTCTCTACTTAAAATGGAAATTCCGAGATATATATATAACCTAACACCTTTGATAGTCACTTAGGAACCAGCCGTCCTTTACTTAAAATGGAAATTACTCAAAATTTATATTTAATAAATCACTCTTCCCATCTCAAAAATTACGTAAATGGGAAAATACTTAAAATATTCGAAAATAACCTCTTTATTAGTAAGGATGTGTAGTGCTAAACTTCCGTGCATTCCTGTTTCGGCAGAATTTTTATTAAGTTGACGGAAAATACTTGAAATATATGCTTAAATTTGAGCAAAAATAATTACTTACAATGACTTTGTAACACTGGCTTCCATTTTTCTTTGGTAAGCTATTCTTATATAGACTATATTAACACTTTTGTCAATGATCTTCATAATGTGAATTAAGGAAGAAAGCTACCCAAACCCACTAACATTTGACATTTTGTCCTTAGCTATTATTACATGGTGACTTGTGACCAACCCTGCTCCACTCAAAATGGAGGCTTTTTTTTTAGAAAATAATTGAAAATATGTTAGCTAAATTGCTCTTTTTATATGAATTTTTACTCAATTAATCACACGAATAATCTCAATAATTATTTTTAAAAAATATTTTTTTTTCAACTATATTTCATTACTAATTATTGGAAAATAGTGTACCTAAATTTCAAGAAAAAAACAATTATAAATGTGAAAACTTTGGGCAAAATAGGTCTAACGAATTATAATTAGAAAAAGACTTTTTTTGTGATATAATATAATATAAAAAAATAATTTTTATCAATTTAAAATTAATTAAATAATTCATTTTTTGTTATTATCTTGTAGTTATTTTTATTGTGTGTTTTGCATAACATATTATGGTACCTTTGACGTTGCCATCACCGTAGATTCCAAACCGATCAAGTGGAGGTAAAACCTCAGAAGGGTGGCAGTTGTCGTGATAAGGCCAAGAAGCAATGGAGTTGCAGCAAATGTAGGTGTACGGTACTTTGCTGTCCTCAATCGAACGCCTGACTCGTCGCTTCTCATTATACATATCTAAGCCTGGTTGCACTGGATCAGCCCTGTCCACGTCGTGCCCAAACTCTGACGGCAAAAATCTCTGCAACCACAGTAGTATATACATCGACCCTCAAGAATCTAAAAACCCTTTTGAGCAAAAAGAATTCCTAAACCGTGAAACTGTGAGGAGTATGTTTTGGACAAATACATGGTAAAGAAAGACTATGTTAACTATATATGTCTGAACTACGATATGGAGTTCAAGCTTCTTCTTTTTTTTTTTTTTCCCTTTTACCTTCACAGTACCAACAGCTTTAATGGCTTCAACAAGAACCAGTTGATCCGACAAATTCTCAGCTCCTACAGCTGATATTACTACATCAATTTCATGCTTCTTCAGTAACTTCTCCGTGTTCTCTTTGTCGTCAATCTTTCCCTGAACCCAAACAACACTCATATTCATAAACTTTTTAGTGATGTGGATGCAAAAAAAGAGTATAAAATGTTAGGTAGTACAAGCAAGATGATGGCTCCTTTGTTCTGAAGAGAATTGAGAACTTTGGCTCTGGAAGGGCAAGTTGGTGTTGAACGGACAAGAACATAGGTGGTCCGACCAGAACCTATGCTAGCTTCTGCCACGAACTGCCCTATAAAGCCGGTGGCTCCGGCGATGAGAACTCGAGTGTTGGCTGGACAAACATGAGTTGAGATGGTCATAGTAAGAGCTGTAAGAGAAATAGAATAATAAAAGAATACAAGAAGGTGGAGGCTGAGATCAGTGTTGACGAAGCCTGAGAAACATAGAGATTAAAGTCTATGTTATATATAGGAAGCGTTCAGCTACCCTTCAAGAGCTTATTTACATTTTTTTTTTTTTTTGGGTTATGAGATGTCTAATGTATGTAGTTGTGACTTACCGAACACGTTCAGACACTTAACATGTCCACTCTTTGTTACTTCTACCTACCTCTGTGTCAATTCATCAGCTTGACTTATAGCTACCAACCCCAGTTTGAGAAACCGCTATACTTCCTCCAAGTTCGTAATTTTTCACCAGTTTCAAGCCTAACTAGTCTTTCCCCACGTAATCCATCTCCGTCCTCTTTTGATTTGTTTACACTTTAGAGCATATGTCAAAATCACAAAGGTATTTGAATTTTCAACTTTAATTATATCATGCTTAAAGTTGTATTCTTTCTTTGAAGTTGTGCTTGTGCTTGTGCTTTCCAATGTTCATGGACGCGTGCCCAATGACCAGCACCCAATCCGTGATTTTGGCCTTCGCCATCATTGTCCTAACCAATTAAATTGTATGTACTGCAAAAAGCATATGATTTGTTTCAGTTTGACAGTCGGGTAGTGGGATATTAATATCTTTGATTTCATAGTTAGGAGTATAATAAATCAATTTATAATCTTTAAGATTAGCTTTAAATCTATTGCTTGTTTTAGTCTCTATTTGTAGGGACATAAGTTTCTCCTTACAACTCATGAATTAAGAATTATCACAATAATAAAATCTACTTGACATAAATTAGGAGTTAATGAAAATCTTTACAGGAATTTTTCACAAAATATTGGCAATGTTTGTCTAACCCAACACAATTTAACTTAATTAATGTACTCGATTCGAGTTAATTAGATTTCGAGTTAAATTTAGATTTTTTTTAATTTTTGAGCCAAGCTTGGCCGATTTGAAGCCTAAAACTTTTAAATAAACAATGTTGATTTTTATTTCTTAAATTAAAAAATAAACTTAATTGAACTTGATTATGATATGAACAAGCTTTGGGTCACTTAAGCCCAATCAAGTTCGAGCTTAGGCTTGGGTTGGAAGCATTAAGCTCTGACTAGACCATAAAATCTTGAGCTTGACTCAGACTGGAAGTCTTAAGCCCGAGCTTAACTCATTGTCATAAGTGTAATTAGATGGGGGGAAAGATAGGGAAAGAAAGCATAAGTTCATTTTTTTTAACAACAATATTCAATAAGAATTTTGTTCATACGTAAGATTTGAGGAGGTTTAATAATATACAACCTTACTTTTAATTAATAGAGATATTGTTTTCAAATAAATTCATTTTTTAATATTAACTAAATTAATATATGACGATTATATTTTACTACATCTAACATCCACGTATAACCTATTATGACAACTTATATAGCGTGCCATCGTAACTCTATTAATATAGAGTTTAACATCGAACTATTTTATAAAAAATTAAAAATTTAAATATTTTATTATCTCTTTTAAAGTTTGAGCTATAATTATAAATTTGAGTAAAAGTTAGATTATTTTTAAAAATTAATATAAGAACATCAATCGCAATTCTTTTGAAAAGAATATTTCATATATGATAAATACAATTACTATCTTAAAAATATATATAAGAGATTCACCATAATGATCTCACCTTATCATAGTGGATTTATTTTTATCAATGTATTGTTTATGTTAATACCAAAATCTCATAATATTTTTTTATGGGATCAAAGTCCAATTGAGTATATATATCCTTCACATTCCTTGTCTTTCATTTTTCACCCTTCCTATCATAACTACAATAGCAAACCCCTGCCCACCAAGGCATAGCATAGTAGTTGAAAGGATGATTGAGGGTAAAACCTTTTAGGACTGTTAGCCATAAGGTGGGGAGTTCAAATCTCCGCACGGGTAGATTTGGCTTTTTTATGGGCAATCGTTGCGTAAAACAGGCGTTCCCTAATTCACTAGGGCGCATTTTGCGATTTGTTTCTCTCGGTATCTTAATGGGCTGGGACTAAGGAGCCCTTCAGGTTGGGAGTCAACCTTTTTTTTTTACAATACCAAACCCCATTCCCAAAAGGAATCCAAAAAGTACAATTCTATGAATCCCCAATATTGTCAAATTTGCAAAAAACTATGGTCATATAGCTACCAAATGCTATTTTAATTTTTAAGTATATGCCAACATGATTCTACGCCGTTTCAGCTGTAAATATTCAACACAGTACACCCCTATCCACATCTACTTTTAGTGACATTACTGGATAGAGCTCGGACATAGTTACTTCCTCTTACGTGACACCGAACTCTGATCTTGTTAACTCAGTTCAACCATATTAAGTTAATAACCAAAAAGTTGTCAGCAATGATAATGCCCTTTCTATCTTCTCTACAGTCTACTTAACCTTACGTACATAGCATAGATATTTACAATTACAAAATACTCTCATTGTCCCTCATTTATTGTTAATTTACTATACGTGAACTCAAATTTTATGTGCCATCAACTCTGGTCCAATCTTGAGGTACATAAATAAATACTTAAAATGAAGTGACACAGAATTAGACCAAAGTCAGTCGCACAAGGATCTCATCTCACTTTATGTTGCAAAATTTGATAAAAAGAATTCTTATCTGACTGAATTTAATTCTTCTGATTCTATCATAATGGCCCTTTTAATTAAGATTTCGCTTCTTGCAGGAAATATCCACGATAGTCTGTGTCCTTTAAACACTCTTATCCATTTTACAAATCTCATTGCATTAAACGCTCATCAAGCTTCTCCACGTACTTTGGCATCAATATTGTGTCTGTTTCATCGACCAAATTATGTACGAAACCTCTTAAGCTTATTTATTGTGACACTTCAGGACCTTTTACTCTATATAGTTCACATTACTTTATTTTGTTTATGTATACCTAAATTTTTCTTCTCACTCGTAAATCTAAAACTG
>JANQBM010000001.1:466848-486647 GCA_025594535.1 Erythroxylum domingense | reverse complement strand
AGTGAATAAATTGACTTAATTTGACCAAGCTTCGAGCATATTTTGAGTTTTTATTAAAATTTATTTCGCGTCGAGTTCAAGCTGCCTGATTTAAACTAAAATTAAAAAAAATCAAATCAAATTCGAACTCGGGCTTGCCAATTGCAATTCTCACTCTCTTATAATTTGTAGGTTTTAGGTTGAGTTAGGATTGAATGGCCTGAAATGGCTCAAAACCCTAAAGTTTCAAGAAAAATTACATGGTATTTAAATTTTAAAATAATCAAGTCAGGCTCGTGCTCGAATTAAGTTGGGCATTTACAATCTGCGCTCTCTTATAGTTTAAGAAACTTTATAAAAAGCCCTTTAATCTATAAAATTATCGAAACAAATTTTTTTTAGTTTTCAATTTTCTAAAAGATATATATCTTAGATTACGATTAAAAGATGTCAGATAAAACATACACAGAATGAAGTCATGAACATCAAACGTTGATTAATTATAATAAATTATTAGTTTGAAATCATATTTAATTAATTCAGTTCGAGTTTAAAGATGTTAACAGGCAGGTTCAGCTTGACCCAACCTCGGGTTATAATAGCCCACGACCAGGCAGGTCAGGATGGGTCAGCCTGTAGCCCGACTCTGTCATTTTTTTTAAAAAAAAACTTCCAAAACGATGCAAGCCGAATTGCGGGCAGGGCTGGACCGATTTTGACACCCTTATTGAAGTTTAAGAGTTTAGTTGAATCACTATGTTAATAACATTTGATTAGTACATGCGTAATATTTTTTAATTGTATTTTAAGAGAGTTTTTTTAAAAGAAAAATTAGAAAAAAAATATATATATATTTTTTAATTTTAAAAAAAAAATCTTAAACTATAAAACCTATATCTTTTAAGTATACTGACTTTCTACTTAAAAAGTTGAGAGAGTTGGCAAGCAATATATGGAGAAGAATCTTTAAATGAGACAAAGAATCATAGACAGAAATGATTGCACGTGTTTGATTCATTTAACAAGAGGAAGGACAACAATCTTTTCTTGCTATACTTTGCTAGATTGGGTCAAAAGTAGTGGCTCCAAGAGGCAAAGGCAGTGCCATCCAAAGAGATTTAAGAATGGTAATTTTGGCAACCCATTGGGTCACTAATGTTATGGTAATTAGGGATGACAACGAGACAGGCTGAAAGTTAAGTCTTTCGAGTCGAATATTACACTGACCCTCTAATCTTGAGGTTAGATTAATATTCAATTAAATCAGACTTAATCTATTAATTTTGAATCGAATTGGAGAATCATATTCAAAAGTTGTTGTACATTTTCATGTTTTGGGCTTGGTAAGTTGGTCCCAAAGTTAGGACTTGAAGGCCTACTTGAACAATAAAGAAAATGAGACGTATTATTCTAGTGAATAGTTCATGTTGTTAGATAATTAGAGTTTTTTAATTAGATATAAGTGTTTATTTAGACTGAATTATTAATATTGGAAGTGATATTTAATACAAATGAAATTATTATTTATGAAGCTTATTTTTTTAGATTTTGGTTGTTTGTATTTCCAAATAAATGTGTTGATAAGTGATTAAGGTAGTGTCTTAACATCTGTGATTAAAAAATCTAACCGAATTGACCAATTTAACGGTAAAAATATTTAAATCGATTGACTTTTGGTTTTCCAGTTCAGTTTATTTAATATCCTTTAATGTTAAAAAAATGATCAGTCTATTAATTTACGGTTGGTTTTGAAAATTAATCAATTTTTATAAACTAAAATAAATAAATAAATTTTCATTTACCAGTATTCTTTATCAATTAAAGTTCAATTTCTTCTATGGATAAGTACATTTTCATTTAATTATATTTCAAATTTTTAAATTTTATTTTATTTTTAATTTATTTTATGACGGTCTAATATCTGTTGAACCTTTTAAATCTTAAAACACTTATCTTTTCAATTTTTAAAACATTACTTAATATTAAGGAATAGTTTATCACCATATATTTTATTTTTAAATTATGTTTTTATGTTTAGAATCTTGGATATAGTCATAAAAATTAATGTTTTAAAAATTAGACTGGAAGTTAAACTAGTAAAATAAGAGATTTAAAGTTTAAAAGATTTAATCGGTATAACACCGTCATAAAATTGGTTAAAGATTGAATAAACTTAAATAATTTGAAATATGATCGAAAGAAATTGTCCATCCCAATTGAAAATTTTGAAGTTTAATTAAAAAAAGATATTATTAAATGAAAATTATTTATTTATTTTAATTTATAAAAGTTTATTAATCTATAAAATCGACCAATTAATTAATAAAATAATAAAATTTTAATAATAAAATTATTAAAATAAATCAAATTGAAATTTTAAAAATCAAATAAGTTAATTATTTTAAATTAATTATAAATTATTATATACATCGAACAATTTATCCAAAAAAAAAATTGTATGTTAAGTTAAGGGGAAAGAAGTTAATACACGCGCCACCTTGAGCGGGTGAAAGAAACAATAAATGAGAAAGTTAGGTATTAGGAGGAGAGGACTGACCTTTCAGGGCGTGAAAAGGCGGCATAGCAAAGACCTGATCACACGACGCGTGGCACTCACGCACACGAGATTCCACCAACCCTATCCACTCATTTGACAGACCCCAGGTATATCCCAAATTCCAATGGCACCCACTAATATTCTAATTAATATAAATCAATTTCAGATAATATTTTATAAATATTTTGACTTTTTATATGCAATAATTAATAAAATTTCATTGATAAAAATAGAGAAGTCAATGGGTCAAGTTGGGTCCGGCTAGGCTCAGATTGCCTTTAGCCTGGCTAAGTCCGACCACAGGCTATAGTAAACTTTAGCCCGACAAGTCCGACTAAACCAACCCATCATTATTTTAAAAAAAATATTCAAAATAACATTATTTTAAAAGTAACGATCGGCTTCTGATCCGCTCGTAATCTGGTCAATTAAGGCCGAAATAGAAACAGACTAAGCGAGTCGAGCCCTTTTTAACATCTCTGATTATAATATCGGAGTTGTCAACCATTAATTTTTTATTATATTAATGGAAATTCTCATTTTTAGGAAAAAAGAAAATAATTTACATATATAAAATCATGATATTATTCTTGATTTATTGTATTTTTTAAGTCAATATATTCAAAATTTTGTCATAAATTTTTAAAATCATTTATTATAATTTAGTCTAAATTTACTTTAATTGTATAATAAACAAAATAAAGTCAACTTGGATGGATAATAGAATTTAATGTATTATAATAAAAATGATAATTAAAAACCTAGAAATGAAGTTTTGCCTCCTAAAATATTAAAGGAATTAATTACTTAATATTTAATAAAAAATTGAGAATATTTTTAATATGTTTTTTCCACGTAATATCACAGAAGGTAATCATAGATGCAATCAAGTCTGATCAGACTAATGATTTGATTGTTCTTTGGACATGACAGAGATGCCAAACTTCAAAGGATAAGATTTAAATATATAAAGATTTAATTAATCTAATTAATTTGTTTTAATCATATTTACAAAATGAATTTATTTTATTTGAATTATTTTTTAATTAAATTTCAAATATGTAGATGAATAATAAGAAATTTTTTCGATTATATTTTAAATTCTTTAATTTTATTTAATTTTTAATAATTTTATAACAGTATAATCTTATTAAACCTTAAATTTTTTGTCTTATTGGTTTAACTTCAGGTCTGTTTTGAAAATATTGGATAAAATCGATCAATTTTAATTATATTTTATTTTGATTAACTTAAATTGTTTGAATAAGATTAATTTGTTTTTTAAATTGATTTAAAATTAGTTTATTTATTTTAAACTAGTTCAAATAAAATTAATTTTATTATTTTTCATGAATAATAGTGAAAAATAATTAAAATTGTAGATATGATCATAAGAGTAGAAAATCCCTATTATACCTAAAAATAGATAAAAGGAAGAAATAAAAATATAAGTTTTTATGCTTATAATCGCTATACAAAATTTAATATGTGGGTAATATTTAATAGAAGACTATATTCGGTATAAATATCTTATTCATCAAGCAAAGGCATGAGGCTCTTCGATCTTATCTGATAAGAAAATAATAATGGCGGACAGATGCTAACGTCACTGACAGCCCACAGATGCGACGAAAAGCGAATCACACCCTCGAATATTCAAGCCCCTCCTCTCGCTCTTCGCTGTCTATCTATGCACACCGAATTATATATAGTCACATACCACAAAGCATCAAAGATTCGTTTTGTACGCGACGACCCGACTTAGATACATTTTTTTTAGTTTTTTTTTTCCCTGAAATGAACAAGTCCCATCGATTTGAACACTCTCCACCACTTTTTGCTTAATTTTTACTCGATTTTGTTTGTGGGTTTTTCTTGTTTTTTTTAATGTTGTTTGTCTTGGCTGTGAAGTTTATTCCTTTTTCTGATTCTACTTAGATCCCATATTCTTCTTCTCCACTTTTCTATGTCCTCTTGTGTGTTTTCGGATCTACCTATGCTTTTGGACCGTATCCTTTCTCTTATAATCGTCCTCTCTGCCACAAACTTGGCTAAACCGATCTCTTTGTTAATGAGTTTTAACCAATAAGAAGAAGAAACAGAGAGGAAAGCAAGTAAATGGATTATGCAGAGAAGTTACAGAGGTGTCACGAGTATGTGGAAGCTTTAGAAGAAGAAAGGCGTAAAATTCAAGTCTTTCAGCGAGAGCTTCCTTTATGTTTAGAGCTTGTTACTCAAGGTTTGTGACCTTTGGTGCTCTTGCTTGTTTTTGCAGATCTTCTCGTGCTTGTTTGGGTTTTTAGGTAATAAGATGCGTTCTTTGGGTGGGTTTTGTTTTTTTCAGCGATTGAGACGTGCCGGAGAGAGCTGTCGGGTACGACGGCGGAGTACGTGCATGGACAATCGGAGTGCTCGGAGCAGACGTCGAGTGACGGCCCTGTGTTGGCGGAGTTTATTCCCATCAATAAAAGGACTAACACTTGTAGTGATGAGGAGGAACAACAATCACATAAGCGAAATAAGAGTAACAGCAACAATGTTAAAGACAAGAACAATAGTGATCAGAGCACGAAATCTGATTGGCTCAGCTCTGTCCAGTTATGGAATCAATCCCAAGATCCACCTTCCAAAGAGGTAGTGAACGTTTTGGTTTAATTTGGTGAGAAAACGGAGAGAAATTGAATATGGGGTTTGATCTTTATCGTGGCTTCATGGTTGTTTCAGGTTGTGCCCAGAAAAGCGGTGGTGACGGAGGTTAGATGCGGCGGCGGTGCATTTCAACCATTTCACAGAGAAAAAAGTGTTGAAAATAAGGGCAGTAATAATCAGTCAGTAGTAGCTAAAGTCACATCTCCGGTACCCGCTCCGGCGACGAGTTCGACGACGGAGACGGTGACATGTGGGAATACTAATGGTGAGAAGAACAAACAAGACGAGAAAGATGATCAACAACAATCTCAACGGAAGCAACGACGTTGCTGGTCGCCTGAGCTGCACAGAAGGTTCTTGCAAGCTCTTCAACAGCTCGGTGGTTCACATGGTATGTCACTTTTTGTTCAAATTTGGAATAAAATTTGAATCTATATGCTCTACTAAACGGTGGTTTTGATTGAATCCGTTTCAGCTGCAACTCCAAAGCAAATTAGGGAGCTAATGAAGGTGGATGGTCTTACTAATGATGAAGTGAAGAGCCATTTACAGGTTGACGATAAGCTCTGTAGTGAATGTTCTCGGACTTTATGTTAATGATTGGATTGATTGATTCTGAGTTAAATTGCTTGCAATTATGATCAAAAATGGGAGTTGATCTTCATTTCCTTTGATCTACTCGCAGAAGTATCGATTACATACAAGAAGACCAAGTCCTCCAATTCACAACAATGGCAATCCTCAAACACCTCAATTTGTAGTTGTTGGTGGGATATGGATGCAACCACCTGAATATGCAGCAATGGCTCCAGCAACCACAGGCAAAACCAGAACCGAATCGGAAACCGTGGCCACTGCAACTGCCGGAATCTATTCACCGGCGCCTAAACATGTATCAACATCTTTGATACAGAAACTGCAACCGTCAGAGTCAGAAGGAAGAGGAAGCCACAGTGAAGGAGGAGGGGGTGGTGGTGTTCATTCCAATTCACCTGCAACATCTTCTTCCACTCACACAACCACCAATTCACCAGCCTTGTGTGTGTGATCTACTTAAGGAAATGACTGTACCAAGTTTTGTAAACAAACAAAAGAACGACTAAAGAAATTTTCAGGCCTAGAACATCACTTTGAATCCATCAAAACTTAATTTTCCAGCTTGTTCCTTTGTGAATTGTGAAATCTGGATGTGGACTGACAAGCGAGTCTCTGTTTAATAATATGAACATCAGAAACAGATGAATTTGGTTGGACATGGGGAAACAACTTTTGATTACTGTTGTCAGAAATTTCTTGATCAGATCTCATCTTTCTCAATTTTCATCTGTTCCTACTGCAAATTCTCTGCATTTTCTTCCTTTATAATCCAAGCAAAATCCTTGACTTTCCAATTTTATTCCATCTTCCAAGCAATTACTTTTAGGGATGGCTGTCCATTGGATGTCATTTTTTTCAAAACAATGTTATTTTAAACGTTTTAAACAAATTCAAACTTAAATTAAAATCATGCGGTGCGAATCTGACCGAATTTTAGATCACATTCTTAAAAATTCAGATCGAATTGGATTACAATTACTTAAAAATTAGACAATGTTTTAATATCTCAATTCGGATTAAGGCCATTAGTACTAGTACTCGTAATTATTGTAATCGTTCATAATCACAGAACAAGTATTACTTTGAAGCTGACGGTGAAACCAGTGTGTATGTAGTGTCTGCAGATTGGAAGATTCGAAAGTGGAGTTTTAAGATTGAGGGCACTTAGAAGCCATTGAACTTGGATCCAACCAGAACCAGCTTGGAACTTGGAAGCCTGGATTGTCATACACTCCCCAGGAGATTGGCCATCCTCACAGGACAACCTGGTTTCCTAGTCCTTTGGACCGCCTCGTACTCCTTTCTGATCAATAAAATATACTATGTTAAGATCCACGTTTTAAGTGCAATTTGTATAATAATAATAGTAATTATATAACTTATTGATAATTAGTCAACACTAATAGCCACAGGATTTGTCCTAATTGAGCACAGGACGATCCGGTTTAATCTAATGTTTGTCAACTTAAGAATCTTAAGTGTCGTGAGAATCGTGATTCTCTTGAGATAATTTATACGACTAAGACAAGGATTAGTTGATAAGAGAGGGACATACCAAGGTGATTAGTGATAAGATTAAGCGGCTCTTCAAGTCACAAAAGAGCCAAGATGACTATTCAGTTGTTTAAAATGAATGATTGAAAACTCGAATCGTTTGGCTGGTTCATCTTTGAAATTTTTGAGCCGGATATTTTTTCGGATTAGTTTTTAAATTTTTAATTCGATCAATTTATTAATAATCAGTCAGTTTTTGTACATTAATTAGACGACTATTCAGTTTTTAAAAATGATTGATTGAAAACTCGAATCGTTTGATTCGTTCATCTTTAAAATTTTTGAATTAGATATCTTTTTAGATTGGTTTTCAATTTTTTAATTCAATCAGTTTATTAATAATCAGTCACTCTTTGTAAATTAATTAGTTTTATAAATTTAAATAAATCAATTAATTTTTATTTTACAGTCATTTTTTCAATTAAACTTTAAATTTATTTATCGATAAAGACAATATCTTTCAATAATATTTCAAATTCTTTAATTTTATTCAATCTTTAAATTGTTTTAAATACTTTAATACCAGTTAAACCTTTTAAACCTTAAAATTATTGTCTTATCGGTTTAATTTTCGCTTGACTTTTTTAAAAACCACTTCTTTGCAGGTGTAATAATATTCTTAATTTGGTTGATCACATTGTACTAGAAATGAAAAGATTCTGGTATCATTCTTCGAATATGCAAAGATACCTTTGGTATGCTTTGATTAAGTTTATTCCTGATTTGATTATAGATTTATTGCTTATCACTTGATTAATATCTTGTGTTTTTGCAAATTACTGTCGGAAGTCGTTTTGATACAACTACTCCAAAGTTAATTTAGGGTCTGTGTGTTTCTCATGTTGTTGCCATATTTTGCTTTTAATGTTATAGTGGAACGACTGGGGCCTCTTTATCCTTAACCAAGGTCTTGAGTTCGGGTCTTATGAATGAAATCATTTTAAAACTTATGAGGGAGAGCTTTGTCGCCCAAAAAGGTATTACCAAGCTCAATTTCTGATTAGTCGCTTGCCCATATGGAGCTGGATGTTGTATATTCATTTTAAAGATACGGTTTGAATCTCAACTTGATCATTTAAAAGTAATTCTCATAAAATTAAACGTTAAATACGTTGTTTTAAAAACTCGACTGAAAGTAAGATAAGAGGTTTAAGACTTGAAATGTTCAACCAATAACAAAATGTCATAAAACCAACTAAAGATTTAATAAAATTAAAGAATTTGAAATATGATTGAAAGAGATTGTCCTTATCTATCGAAGAATTTGAAGTTTAATTAAAAAAAAATTTAATGAAAATTTATTGATTCATTTTGGATTATAAAAACTTTTTAATTTATAGAAATTAATTACTAAACTGATCGATTTTTAACAACAATATTTATTAAAGTAAATCAAATTAGAAAGTTGAAAACCAAAATTAAAAATTGGATAGTTCAAGGTTTTAACTAGGGATAGTAAAATTAGCTCGGCCTACTTTTGGCTCAGGTTGACCCCGGGTTAGCTTGTGACGCTTCCATTATTTCTAAAACGACGTCGTTTTGAAAATTTTTTGCTTAAAAAATAAATGACAGGTCGACCCATCCCGTGGCCCGGTCCATTAATATTCCTAGTTTTAACCGTTGAACTAGTTAGATTTGGTTAAATACACGATTTACTTTCTTTTTATTTTATTGCTTAAATTTTAAAAATTAACAAATACTCTTATGTATTTGTAGTTTTAGTCTTGTTAATTGATTTTAATAAAAAGTAAAATATGACATTGTGATAATTCCAAATGGCATTGCATGTCGATTAAGTATCAAATAAACTGTAAAAACAGTCATTCGAATAAAGAAAATATTTTCCTAAATAATGTTGTTTCAAATTATTTGATAATTTTTAATTTTTAAGGACTAAAGTGAAAAAAGAGAAAATTGTTATATTTAATTTAAAAATCATTTGTAGTAATTAGATATTAATTTTATAAATTAAAAATATTTTAATTTTAATTAATTGTATCGAAATAACGTCATTTTATATTATTAATTTGATGGAAAACAATGATTGAGGAGGGATAGAATTATATGAAAAACAGTCGAACCAGCCGTCCCTACACTGGCGTTGAAGCTTGTGATGTAGGCATACCTAACCCACCTGAAGACATCCCATTGTAGTACGTCCATTCCTCAAGTACGTACGATCCTCTATACTTGTCTCATTCCTATCTAGCTCAGGCCCAAGCCTTGGCAGGAGCATGGTGAAAGACCTATTCTACGGGAAGAAACGAAACCATGATATACTCAAACATTTTCAGTTTTACAAATCACGTTAGTTAAAGTAGTGACTTCGTGTATATAAGAATTAACTGAGTTGTAAATCTGTATATATATGTACATGTATTTTGTTGAAGATAGAACAGTATCAATAAAATACCTTTTATCTTCACCTTTGTATATGGTATAAGAGCTCAATTGTCATTAGAGTAATATTTTTTCACAAACACACCTTAACGGCAACACTTATGCAACACTTCACTCCCGCAAGACATGTACCTCATATCTTGAAGGATATTCAAATCTATACCTCACGAGGGTGGCATACTAGAGCACTCAATCATTCAAAATTTAGTATAATTTTTTTTTAAAACCACAACATAGTATGCGGAAATCAATAATCAAATCGGGCCTACTTTAATTTATAAACATTTTTAATCATAGTAATACAACCATAAGAATTTCAATAGCCATTTGGGCCCGTGACAAATATAAAACATTTCCCATTCTAGAAGTTATTACATACCACAATATTCAATTACAAATGATACAAAAATTTGCGAAATATGCAATTTAGTACGAAAATAAAAAAATACAATGCAGACGCGAACTGATACCGACCTTTATCCCTTACTTACATGCTGTAGGTATACTTTCATTTGTCTACGGGGTACTCTTCAAGCCTGAAAAATAATTGCAAATTTTAGGTGAAATGTTCAAATTCAATGAGGTAACCATCATCAATGGTTCACTCAATTCATGCAACACAACATTTCACATAACGTGAAATTCAAAATTTTGCATAATAGATCATGTATCACACTTTTACTCCAGCATAGGAAATTTTGGCATTTTAATCAATCAAACATACTTGATATAAATACCTATGAAATGCTCATGAGACACTTTCCATTTATTACGTTGTTATGATCGAGTGTCTAAACTGTCCCGTATCCAATTTGGATACCGAGCTCATTAATAACTGTCCTTTATCCGTTTGGGGGATACAGGGCTCATTATACATAGCGAGCCATAATCTCTTAATCACTGTTTGAGCTCAAAGCTCTTTTCACTCGTTGAGCTTTAAGCTTTGATCGGTGGTTAATCTGATCACAATTGCCATTATCTGATTGTGCATTCATGAATGGAATGAATGTACCACAATCACTCACTTTACAAAGCACTCAGGTCTTTACATTCACATTCAAACAACACTTCAATATACATTCCACATTCATAATCATCGGACCTTCTGTCCGAAATCAACAATCAAACACATTCATTTCACATTCATTTATCATTCAAAACATAATTTAAGCAAACAATAATTGAGAGAAACCGTCTAAGTAACTCACTAGTTGCTCCCGAAGCTAACGTCTGGAAGATTCGGCAACGTCTGGAAGTTAACGTTCCAGTTGCTACTCTATATCAAACAACACTCACATATATCACAATATGCACAATTATAATTGTTCAATAATGCACATGGATGAAATGAATTATGTACAATGCATGTTCATAATAATCTCGGGTATTTATCCATCAATTTCATTACAAAATCAATCTCATATCAAAACTCATCTAAGTATAATTTATACTTAGGTTTACGTCTCATTAAAACCATTTAAATCTCTATTCCTTTGTCATTGACTTACTTCAAATTTTCTAAGTCACACTTTTGGGCCTACTGTTCACATTTAATTAGAAAGCGAAACTGATGTAATTTGGTCATACTCTCTCTAGAAAAATGTTCCTCTATGTCTTATCTTTCCATTGACACCAAAATTACTCAATTTGGTTTAGTAATTTGGAAGATATACTTCCAACATTATCGGGTCATTCACATTCAAAAACAGTGTACTATGTACAAATTCCATCCAGAAATTCAATATCTTAGAGAAAGAATCAAAATTCGACTTCTTGAGACAATTTGTATGCCTATATCTCTAGTTTACTCCAAATTCATCTTATTTGGAATCCTACAGATCAAGATATCATCAAAATACTGGAACATGTTCAGTAAAATATCCAGTTCATGCTCTTCCAACCGATACCCTTATTTTGATTCGATCAATCTCTTTCGAGTCAAAAACAAAAGCTATAAATTTTTATGGAGAGATAGAGGAATGTGTTATGAATCCATTTCTTCAAAAATCAGGTCATTTAGAGGCCGGATGACAAAGTTATGGCCAAAATACGTGAACGCGACTCCCTTCCTCCATTTCTTCTTTCGACCTGAAATGGTAAAAAGGGCATAACTTTCACTATAGATATCGGATTAAGGTCATTCTTAGACCGTTTCAAAGAAGACCTCTAGATCTATAATTTCCATGAAGACCTAAAAATAATTTTTGCCTCTAAAAAGGTCAAAAATTTCAGAATGAAGTAGCTGTCCTGAATGTCCCTCCTATGCAGCATTACAAAATTATAAAGGTCATATCTCTTAACTCAAATGTCCAAAAATTACATACTTTATGTCGTTACAGATCTAAGAGGATAAGCTACAACTTTTATGAAGACAACTTTGTCAAAATCTCTCTATAACAGTACAGAAAATTCATGAAAGTTTTAGATCAAAAGTTCAACTCTCTAATCATCTATTCTCATAAAATTTCCAGATGACTTCCATTTTCCAAAATCCAACACTTCAAATTTTTATTTCTAGTTTTTCAACTCCATTTTAATAAACTCATTCAACATAAATTCATACCACTCCAAAATATACAGGTTTTAAAAAAAACCATCAAAAGCTAAAAATTCATATTCATCCAACTCCTACTCTGTTACTTTTGTGCATTTTCAACTTTCATTCTCAATCACTATTCTTCCTCTCAACTTCCATTTAAACACTCATTCCCATCTCAAACCATCATTTTACAATTGCTCTTCAACTCAAAAACCATTTCCTTGATTATCTCTAAGTTTTCGTCAACTAACGTACAACACATATATATCCATGCATAGTGAACATAAAACAGAGCATATCACCTTTTCATACTTTCATTTCCTACACTCATCTCATACACCATTTCATTACTATTTTAAACTCCAAAACTCATTTCTACAACATCTGATCGCTAATAATCATCAAAACTAAAATAACACTATAATCAAAATTTTCATCCTATTAACACTGTGTTCATGAATATATACACGTAAATGCCATGATTATGCAACTGACAGAAATCCATCAAATTTATTTCATAAATTCACAACTCTAAAAGATTTATTCACTACTTACCTGTTAAAAAAATTCAAGGGTTTTAACTATCCCAAAGCCCTAACTCCATGCAAGAACACGTAATCCACTGTAAACACTAACCAACTTCTGGTTTTTTTTCTTAAGGCAGAATAAACACTTAGCAGTGGGGTAAGTGGTAAAGGATATGAAAAAGCAAAGTTAAGGAGTTTGATAGAAAACTCTGTGTATGGGAAGAAATTCGGAGAAAGTGATGATAAGAAAAAAAAACTTAGTCTTTTAACTTTCAGATATCAAAACTTACTTCTAACAAATTATAAAAGCAACTTAACACTTGTCACTTTTCTTACGGTCTAACTCTAACTAAGTTCCTCTTTGACTAATTCCTTTAACTCCCATCTTTACAATCCAATTATCTCCAATATTCCTTTAACTCCTTTTTTTCCGTATTTTTCATAAAAATGCATAATTTGTAAAAATCACCAAAATTTACCAAATTTCAAAAATATCACAATTCCACTAATCAATAATATTTCCAAAATAAATAAATTTAAATTCTCAAAAATTTCCAAAAATCACAACTCAATCCAATTATACCCGAAATTATTCATGGATGCATATACAATTATTTTCATGTGCAGAAAGATTCACTATTCATGTGTATGTGTATGTCATTTTATGCTTGAGCATGGAAATGCATTTCTAAGCTCTCAATGATCACTCATATTTACTATTCTAGCCTCTCCATAAGTAATGGGATGTTACAACCTACTTCCAATTCCTCCTCATCTTCTGAACCAACAGTTGTTATCTCCTCTACTGCCAATAATCCTTCTCATAATAATGGCCTCATTTCAATCAATACAGCCACTCAAATTCTATTTAAACTATATTGAGGTGGCAATTATGCTTCTTGGCGATCTCAGTTTTCCAACTTCCTTTTTGGCTATGACTTATTAGACTATATTGATGGCACTCATCAATGTCCACCTAAACTTACAAATCAAGATAACTCGATACCAGATCTTGATGTTGTTCTTGCAAGAAAATTATGGCTACTGAAAGATTGGCTTATACTATAAGCTATTCAAGTCTCATTGGCTGGCACTATTGCTCCACTAATCTCAACCTGTCAAACCTCTTCCGAAGCTTGGACAAAACTTGAACTCACATTTGCCAATCGTTCCAATACCAGAATGCTCACTCTTCTATCAACACTGATGAAAACTACACAAGAAGGACTCTCTATTGCTAAATGAATATATGCAAGCAATCAAGACGATCATTGATGACTTCACCTTAATAGGCCACCCTCCAAGCAATACTGAGGTAGTCGCACATATGTTGAATGGATTAAGCAGTGGTTATAAAGAGATTAATGTTGCAATCCGAGCACGAGAGATAGCCACGACTTTTGAAGAACTCCACGATAAACTTCTTGATCATAAGACCTTCAAATAGGATGAAGGTAAGAAAAATACAATTACAACCCAATATACCGAAAGATCTTTCAGCCAAAAGCACGTCAGTGCAATGCCAATGACAATCGTGGGTCCAACACTCAACCAAAATCTTCTTCCCAAAACAACATTTCTTACACCAACACATGTCCTCCATATACCACTATCCACCCACCTTATAATTATAACTCACATATTAACTCCTCAATTCCTTAGTCATGGTGTCCCAATCGTTCCTCCACTCAATGTCCAATTTTTCAGCTTTACGACAAAGTAGGACATACAACAAAATTTTGCGAATCTTGTCTAAAGCCATTTTCTTCTCCAAGTTGGCCTCAAGCAAACGTCACCAATTTTGAAGTCAATAGCAAACGCAATTCCTGGATAGTTGATTTAGGCTCTTCCCGTCACATTAAATCAGACCTGAACAATCTCTCGGTCCATTCTAAATATGAAGGCAACGACGACATCATGGTGGGAGATGGTAATGCCATTCCAATCACACATATAGGCTCAACTTTTATACCCTCCTCTAACAAAAATTTTCAATTAAACAATGTGTTATACTCACCACGAATTTCAAATAATCTTTTATCTGTCTATAAATTCTGTAAGACTAACTCTACTTCCATTGAATTTTTTCCAAACTTTTTCCTTGTCAAGGATCTGAATAGGGGGCATTTTTGGTCCACGACCAGAATAAAAATGATGTTTATGAATGACCTCTCTAGTCAACTCCTACTCCTGTCACTTCTCTCCATACTTCAACCATCATTACTCCAGACATTTGGCACCAGAGAATAGCCCATCCGTCTTACAACCTTCTATGCAAGTTTCCTATCAAGATTTCTATCTCAAAAAATAACTTTGGTTCAACTCACTATGATGCTTGTCTTAGCAATAAAAGTCATAGGCTTCCTTTTGGCACAAGTTCTATTCAATGTAACTTACCTCTTCAAGTTTTATACACAAATGATTGGGGTCCAGCTCCTTTTCTCTCCTTTGATAACTTCATATATTATGTTATTTTTGTAGATTATTACACCAAGTACAGTTGGCTTTATCCACTTAAACAAAAGTCTGATATCAATAATGTCTTCATAAAGTTCAAAACTATCATTGAAAATTTTTTCAGGTACAAATAAAGACAATATACTCATATGAAGGTGGAGAATATGTAGGACTCTCTCATATTCTCTCAACTCATGGGATTCAGCACTTACATTCACCACCACACACTCTATAAATCATTGGCACAGCTGAAAGGAAACAATGACTTGTGGTCAAAACTGGACTCACCCTTCTTCATCATTCATCATTACCTCTTAATATTGGACCGCAACATTTCAAACAGTAGTATACCTAATCAATCGCATGCCCATGCCCCACCTAAAGTTCCAGTCTCCATATGAAAAATTATTTCATCATCTTCCTAATTATAATAAACTTCGACCATTTGGTTGTCTTTGTTATCCTTACCTGCGGCCTTATACCACTTCCAAATTAGACCCACGCTTTAAAGCCTATGTCTTTCTCTGATACTCAAATCAACATAATTCATATCTTTGTCATGACCCATCTACCTCCACCACTTATGTGAGTTGACATGTTGTCTTTTGTGAAACTATATTCCCATTTAAACATACAAATGATAAGAGTCCAAAGCAAACTACAAATCTCATGTCTCTTTGAGACCCACCACATGATACATCCCAATCACTACCAAACTCCATCCAACCACAAAATCTTTCCATACCACTGTGAACAAACCAATCCTTCAAAACTACTAACTCTACCTACCATTCATTGACAAAGTTCGCAATCACATAAACCACTATCCCTTACGCCACCTAAAACTCCAGCATACATATCTTCACCTCTATACTGTGCTTTATCTCCTCTACATATTACAACTCTCACCTTAACCTCAACTTCCCATTTATCACCATCATCCACATCAATCACTCTACCATCACAACCTTCTCGTGTCATTATCACGCACTCAAAGACAAGTGCCCTGAAACCTCGACAAATACTTGACCTCCACACCACTACAACACCCTTTCTTCAACCTGAGCCCACCACAGTTAAACAAGCTTTAAAATTACCTCCATGGCGTGATGCACTCAATGATGAATACAATGCTCTTCTCAGGAACAACACCTGGTCTCTCTTTCCACCTACTCCAGATCAAAATGTGGTCGGTTGCAAGTGAATTTTTAGAACTAAAAAAAATACAGATGAGTCTACATCTTGCTACAAAGCACGTCTCGTTACTAAATGATTTCATCAGAGACCAGACATTGACTTCTCTGAAACATTCAGTCTCGTTGTGAAGCTTACCACCATATGAATAATCATCAGTCTTACTGTCCATTTTGGTTGAGAATTGCGTCAACTTGATGTAAACAACACATTCCTCCAAAGTACTCTAACCAATTATGTTTTCATGCAACAACCCCCTAGTTTTGAAGATACACAACATTCCAATTATATCTGTCAACTACACAAAGCTATATATGGTTTGCACCAAGCCCCTTGAGCATGGTACCATGAATTTCGATCCTTTCTTTTGCAACAAAAATTTAACAATTTAGTTTATGACAATTCCCTCTTTATATATCATAATAATTCAATTGTCATATATCTTTTGGTCTATTTTAATGATATTATCATCACAGGAAACCACCTACTCACTACTACCATATTTATACGACCCTTCGCTTCACGATTTTCTCTAAAAGATTTAGGTCCCCTTCACTATTTCTTAGGCATGGAAGCTCATATCACCTCTCAAGATCTTTTCTTATCCCAACATAAATACATCCTTGATTTACTAAGCCAAACTAACATGCAAGATGCAAAAGCTATGCCCACCCCTCTCAATAACAAAGTTGCCTTGACTCTACATGATGGTACACCTAAAACCAATCCCACTGAATTTCGAAATTTTTTTGGCTCACTTCAATACTTGTCCTTAACTCGACCTGATATTTCTTTCCTAGTTAATAAGCTGTTGTAATTCATGCATAATCCCTCTATTACCCATTGGTCAGCTGTTAAACGTGTTTTATGTTATCTCAAAGGTATCGTTCACTTTGGCATACATTTAAAAAAAAATAGCAGTCCCACTCTTCATGCTTTTCTAGACTCCGATTGGGCCAAATTTTAGGTGATTTTACTTCTACCTCAGCATTTATAATTTTCCTTGGCAATTCTCCTATTAGTTGGGCATCCAAGAAACAAAAAACCATTGCTCGTAGCTACACCGAAGTAGAGTACTGATCCGTTGCATCAATTGCAGTTAAGTTAAATTAGATCACAAATATCCTCAAAGAACTACATCAGCCCTTCACATCACCACCAACTTTATACTATGACAATCTAGGCGCCACACATCTTTGCCGAAATCTCGTATTCCATTCTTGCATAAAACATGTTGCACTTGATTTCTACTTTGTCAAACAAGAAGTAAATCAAAACCAATTGCGTGTTTCTCATGTCCATACCAATGACCAACTTGCAGACTCCCTTACAAAGGCAGTTTCGAAGAAACGGTTCCTATTATATATTAGCATAATATCCGTGTTCCTCTATCTCTTAATCTTTGACTTTGTATTAGTTTGTTTTGATTATGATGAGATTTAGTTTGTTACTAATATTCCTTCTGCTAAGGAATTCAGTTTGTTAGTTTTGTATTTAAATGGTGATTCACCAATATGATTACTTCATTCTTCACTTCCATATTTATTTCGATCAGCTGGTCTTCTAAAAAGCAAACAACTATTGCGAGGTCATCTACAGAGACTGAATATCGTGCTGTTGCGAGTGCTTTGTCCGAAACAACTTGGGTTCGCAATCTGTTATTTGAAATGGGCGTTCGACTTTCCATGACACCCGTTATTTAATGTGATAATATTGGAGTCACTTATTTAAGTGAAAATCTTGTGTTTCACAGTCGCATGAAACATTTAGCAGTGGATTTTCATTATGTTCGTGATCAAGTTCATTGGAAGCTACTTACTGTTTCGCATGTTCATTCTGCAGACCAAGTTGCTGACACGTTGACTAAAGCTTTGCCATCTGCAGCGTTTGCTTGTCATCTGAACAAATTAAAAATTGGTCCCCTCTATCTAATTTGAGGGGGGCGTATTAGCAGAATATCCGTGTCCCTCTATCTCTTAATCTTTGACTTTGTATTAGTTTGTTTTGATTATGATGAGATTTAGTTTGTTACTGATATTCCTTCTGCTAAGGAATTCAGTTTGTTAGCTTTGTATTTAAACGGTGATTCACCAAGAATAAAATATGATTACTTCATTCTTCACTTCCATATTTATTATTATATAGGTCCAAGATTGGCCTCCATGACGGCAGCTCAATCTTGCGGGGGCATGAAAGACCCATTCTATAGGAAGAAACGAAGCCATGATACACTCAAATATTTTTAATTTCATAAATCATGTTAGCTAAAGTAGTGGCTCCATGTATATAAGAACTAACTTAGTTGTAAATCTGTATATATATGTACATGTATCTGAATGAAAATAGAGCAGTATCAATAAAATATCTTTTGCCTTCACTTGTCTATCTCTGACCCGATTAATTTGAACCTGACTTGAGCTCCATCTAGCCCACTATCAATCTTTTCTTGAGAAACGATAACAGGAAATGCATGTTGAAGTATTGATGCACATACCAATGTTTATGCATCTTCATACTAATTACGAGAATTAACATTGGTAAATATTTAAAGACAAAGTATTTATCATTAGCTGAACACAGCTTTCAATGCCAACGCATCCTGCCTAACCTCACAAAGTTACAGAAAAATTCTTAGTCTCATGCACGAGCGTGATCAAACCGTAACCACTAGAATGGTTTATGGAACCATTTAGGCAAAAGTTGTTTTACGAACCCATTTACTTAAATTCCTAATCATCAGATTTATGGCTTCTTAACTCGCAGTTACTAATAATTCAGGATTTGCATAGCCAATGACCTTTTCTATCCGAAGACCAAGCAGAAGTGAAGTCAGTGCAACTTTAAAGAAAAGAAACTTAAATGGAAATGTAAATCAAGCAAATATTATCAACGCTCCGGGATCAAGAGGTGATGCATCGCTTCATACAACCCAAAACGACTCTAGGCAATAGATATGTCGGCTCTCGCATCGATGAAGAATGTAGAGAAATGTGTTTTTGACATTATTCCATATATGCGGGGTCATACATGGTCCCAAAGGAACTGCTATGTTAAAATAGTTAGTCAAATTTGCAGCCAATGCTCTGCTTGGTCAAGCAGACTTGAAGATCTATAGCTTTGAAGCTGAACCTACAGAAAACAGTAAGAACATAACTTTAACACTCTCTAAGTAATCAAAAACCCTCACGAAGTAAATGACTTTGAGGATGTACTTGGGAAGAGTATGTGAGTTTACATGAATGCTAAGGAAACAAAATGTAAACCAATGCCGATTCCTGTAGCATTTCAATCCACAATTCGAGAACCATTCGGCTTAATGCACGAATCAGCTTATATCAAAGGAATC
>JANQBM010000001.1:435168-456588 GCA_025594535.1 Erythroxylum domingense | reverse complement strand
AATTTTCCAAGCACTCATATCAAATAAGACTTCAGAATTCCTTCTGAAGCAATTAACACTCACCTTCTTATTACACGTGAAGATAGTGTTTTACTTATCTTCTCTTCTCTCCTCAGTTTCTGCCTCAGTTTCTGCCTCAGTTTCTTTTTCTTAATAGACCCACTATGCACTTTTGGTGTGTCAGCAAAATGAATAATCAGTACTAGTTCTACAGGGATATGATCTAAGGTAATGCTAGGCCTATCAGTCGTTATGATTTTTGGGTTGCTCAGTATCAAATTGGTTAAGTTTTATGTGTACTACCTTGGAGGTAGTAGTTTGGCTCAGAATTCCTTCCTGAGCAGTTAACGCTTACCTTCTTATTACATGTGAAGATAGTGTTCTAATCACTTCTAGTCCCCAGTTATTTTTCCTTTGTTTTTATGTTCTATCCTTCTTAAATATGCCCACTATGCACTTTTGGTGTGGCAGCACAAGGAATAATCATTGGTAGTTTTACTGGGATATGATCTCCTTTATGCTAGGCTTGTTACACATTACATTTTCCGGTTTAGCTCAGGATCACATTGATTATGCATATCACCTTGGCGGATTAAGAAAGTTGTCTAATACATTCCGGCATGGGTGATGAGGAGTCCTTGGAGATCATGAAAATCTTTTCTTGTTTTTGCAATATGGCTATTGAAGCAATAATCTAGTTGGCATCCTGAATCATAGGCATTCTTCGAGATTTGCAAAGTTAACTTGAACGAAGAAAAACATGAAGCTGTTCCCTAAAGTATACTCTCACCACTTTTTACAGTACACCACTCTTAACTTCATTTAATATGGTTGAATGTTGTGTTCTTCATGCCTCTATTCAGAAGAAATTGATGAACGTCTAGTTTTTCCAAACAATTTGGATTGGTGGTGAAAACAATTTCTGTGAACCTGGTGTTGATTTTATTTTCTTTCTATTAATTTGTGATTCTATTTTAGAAAGTCTATAAGCTTAGCTGTATGCACTTTTCTGATATGGTTTAAAATCTTATTTTAACCAGTGTGCAGTCATCCAATTACCATCTCAGACGCTGCTGCTGTCAGTTTCAGACAAAGCCTGCCGCTTGATAGGGATGCTTTTTCCTGGGGTAAGAAACTGTATTTTCCTTTTGCCTTGTTTTGTTTCTTGACGCCTTTTTCCCTCGTGATTTGTTGTAAACTTGATGTCTTTGGTTTAGCGTACATAGAATGGCTGTGAATCAATGAGTTCAATTTGGAATTTGCATTTAACTTTCATTTTGCTTATTTCTGCTTTATCTGGAACTAGGATATGGTTGTTTTCAAGCCACAGATATCCACTCAGCAGCAACAGCAGCAGCATCATCAACAAATGCGACAGCAGCAACATCCTCAGCTTCAACAGCAACAGCAGCAGTTTCCGTAGTTACAACATCAACAGCCTCTCCAGCAGCTGCAACAACAGCAGCTTCCACAGTTACCGCAGCAACAGCAACTTTCACAGTTACAGCAACAACAACGGCTTCCCCAACTGCAGCAACAGCAACAGCTTCCTCAGCTACAGCAACAACAACAACAGCTTCAGCAGTTGCAGCAACAGCAGCAGCTTCCTCAAATGCAGCAACTGCAGCTTCCTCCACAGCAACAAATGGTTGGGACTGGAATGGGTCAAGCTTATGTTCAAGGGCCAGGTCGATAACAGTTAGTTTCTCAGGGGCAGGTTTCATCACAAGGGCCAAATACTATGGCAGGATGGCCATTTATGAGTTAATGAGGACTTGAGCTCAGGGAAAACATTTCTTAATCAAAAAGCATTAGCAAGGTTTTGGCTGCAGGAAGATAAGCCCCTAAATTTTATTGTCCTATCATTATATTTGTAAAATTGACAAGGAAAATTATAAGGAAATACATTCGCTAGTATTTGCCCTCCGGGACTTTATTTTATGATTGTTGGATGTGCTGCTTGATTGGCCTTATTAATTGTTGTTGCAGACATGGAACTGCAACAAGGTAAGGTCAAAGCAAAGATTTTCTTGCAGCATTATTTATTAGTTACTGTAGTAAGATGATATAGAATCATGTACTTTGGAATAATTAGCATATGGGGCCTTTAAATTTATGTGCAGCTTTTGTTAACTTTGTTGACTCTGAGAATCAATGCAAGGACATGTGATTTTGGCTGTTACGATGGTAGTTAGTTGGAAGCTTTCTGTGCTTTTGGCAACACAAGATCCATAAAATTCTTGCAGCAATCAGTGTTCATTGGAGTATTTTCTCAGTTTCTGAAAATTTTGGTCCTTTTTAGGGGGATTTGGTTTTGTTTCCCACTTCCTATTTTGTATTTAAGGGACTGGTCTGTATAATGAGAATTCTTGCGGCTAGTAATCAAGAAACAAAGTAGATTCATCACCAAAGTGGTTCATCAACTGGGTACTAAAATCTACACAAAAAGATCTATCATCACTTTCCTGAACAAAATCTTCATTAACAATTGCCCGTTGGAAGTTTTTCAGTAAAGCTCCTCTTTTTCTATCATATCCAGACTTCTATCTTTGTTGGAGTCTTTCGCATTATAGCATTCGCTTTGGTTGTTTTAGGCATGTTACCTCTAAGGTTGATAATATGCGGAAGTTTTGGATCAAAACGACATCATTGCCATCCTAGGTACCTGCCAAAATAGTAATGCATAATGTGCTAACGCTTAATAATTCACACTCAATTCCTTCTTTACATTGCTCTCCAGACTCTTACTTCTGAAAACGACATCTTTAGATTTTCTCTGTATATTTTTACCACCACCAGTTTTTCCGTAACATTTTCTATTTCATTCTCTTTAGAAAGAGAAAAAAAGCAAAAATCTTTACCAGAAGGCAGAAACAGAGAAGAAAGTAATTGGAAACCAACCCAAAAACAAAAGAAAATAAATAGCCACTGTTCATTTTAGAGAGTGCGTGTGTTGGTGGAGACCACAGACCTACCATAGAAGAGTCCGAGAGAGAGAGAGAGTGAGAGGGAGAGATGGAGAGTGCCATCTGTGGGAGATTAACTCTCTCACCTAACCATGTTTTCCAATCAAAACCAGGTTTTGCTTCTTACCCATGACTCTCTTTTTGTTTTCCTTTTCATGTCACTTTGCAATTTCTGAGTTCGTCTCTGGTTTTGTTCAGAAAGTTCTCTGCTTTGTTCCACTTAGCTGTGTGAAATAAATTGTTATGGTGATGGATGTTTGTAATTTGAAACTGAGTTCGTATAAATTAGCTCTCTTTCTCTGTTTCTTCTTTTGTTTTCTTGTAAAAATCGTTACTTTCTTTGTGGGTCGAGTGGGAGGGAGGGTATAGAATGGTGTTTCGTGTGTCAAGACTTGAACTTGTTTCGTTTATTGTTTATTAATTTAGTTGAGTTTCAATGGTGCAGTGGATAGGAGACTAGAGGGTGTTAAGTTTTAACTATTTTCTTGTGGGCGGTTTAAGTTATAGGGGAGCAACTAGCAAGATCTTCCCTCCCAGGAAATGTAGTCCAGTTTAGCTTTCTCTGAATCGGTCATTGGAATGAGGAGTTGCTGGTTTTTGTGTTCTCTTATCACTCACAACTCATGGATTGCATTATTATCTATTCTCGTCTGGTGGAAGCTTGAAGTTATGCTAGCTTGTGTTTGAGGTTTTGTTTAGGTAATATAGTAGGAATTGTAAGTGCAAAGTTGTATCTGTTTACGTTTTTCTTTTGAGTGTGTAAGATTCCTTAAATCAAACTTGCCACAAGCAATGTAAAAGCATGCTGTTCACAGAAAATGGAGAAAGGAAAGTTTGTTGTTTGGGGACTTTAGTCTTGTTCTGCGGTTCATTTGTGGATGCAATTACATGCAGATTGCAACAATTTGCTCCCAAATGTTGTTCAACATCAGGAGTTGGTTATCTGTGTGCTTGATTGTTTAATTTACTTGCTTGTTCCAATTACTGGTAATTGCTTAAGTCCATTTTCTGATTTTACCACCATTTTGGTTAAATCTGGTGACTCATGGAACATCACTAAATAAGACTTAGTTACTTGGAAGCTCGTGGGTTTTGCCTAGACTAGAGACCTTGACCTCATGTACCAGTGAATAAGTATCAAGACCATGCATTTGGATTTCAATCATCATTCCTTTTGTATGCTCCAATACTTTATACGGTACAATTTACTGGAAATGCATTAGAATTTGTATGGAATTACTTTTTGGTATTCACATTCTTTATTTACTATTGATTATTTTTACAGTATATTATTGACAGATTACATATGTGAAAATTGCACATTTCTTCTGGTGGTTCACCAAATTTTCAGTTTTTTGTCTAAACTCAGTGTAGTAGACTCAGTTCTACTTATAATACTGGACAAGAATCTTAATGCTTAGTCTTTATTCTGTTTCCTTCTTGTGCCAGTACATTTTAGTTGAATTCTCAGTACAATGTTGCTGTGAGCAAAGTACAAGTTAGATGATTGTTGCTCTTCAAATTGTATATTGTTTATAAATTAGTCAAAATGATTATAATATGTTTAAGTACTTGCAATGAAGCTGTGAGCAAAGTACAAGTTAGATGATTGTTGCTTCTCATATTGTATATTGTTTGTATATTAATCGAAATGATTATAATATGGTCAAGTACTTGCAACAGGAGAAAGGCATTCTCTTTGTAGAGGAACATGTCCCAACCGTGGGATCCTCATGGCTCTAACTACGACAGGATCGGGGAAAGGAGGAGGATTATTGGATAAGCCAACAATAGAGAAAACCACTCCTGGCCGTGAATCTGAGTTCGATTTGAAGTACATGCTTACCTTCTTCAGTTTTGGACTATCAATATGACTCTTTCAGTATTGCTTGTCTGTGCTTGTTTATAAAAATCCGTCTGAAAAAATTTGCCAAGATACTCTTTTTAAGTTTCTGAAATTTGCGAGATGATTTTTACTTTACTACATGAATTAGGTCATAAAGTTGGCGCTTGTGACTCTTAGCTTGATGACTTAGCACATCATAATCTCATCATATGATTCCTATGCTGCCATTGAAAACTTAACGAAAATAGGGTTCTTATTCAGATTCAATGGTGATGTACATCAAATAAGATCTTCAAAGATGCAGTCTTTTCCTGGAAACATGCAAAGAAAAAAGGCAAACTGGAAACTGCATAATTCTAGCTTGCATGTATTGTACCATTCCCGTCATCTTTATCTTCCTGATATGGCGATTTTGCATTGATGCTATTCCAAGTCTCAGTTTGATAGCATCAGTGCTGATCGGACTTGTAGGATAGTGTCTTCTCAGGACAATAGTTAGTTAAGCTAGCATCTCCTCCCTTGTAGTTCTGTTTCATCCTTTGATGTTGATGTAAAAAAATTTCAGGAAATCTAGGAAAACTTCTCCGCCTTATCGTGTGATACTCCATAACGACAACTACAATAAGCGGGAATATGTGGTTCAGGTTTTGATGAAGGTCATCCCGGGGATGACACTTGACAATGCAGTGAACATAATGCAAGAAGCTCACTACAATGGTTTGTCGGTGGTGATCATTTGTGCTCAGGCTGATGCTGAAGAACACTGCATGCAGCTGAGAGGTAATGGGTTGCTGAGTTCAATTGAACCTGCAAGTGGAGGATGCTGAACTAGAACTACTACTTCCGTGTTATAAGTGTCCATGGCAGGATATTGGATGGTGTATATAAACCAGTAGTCACATTTGTGTGAATATTTTTTCAATCTGGTATAATACAACCAATATGATACTAGTAATTTTGAAATAAAATAACTAAGCTTTATGTTATTACTTTGTTACTAAGTTAATCTAGCCTATATGCTGCTGTTGAATCTCTATTTTGCCTTTTGGTGACCTCACAGTTTTGACAGGAAGATACTATCCAATTGTTTCAGCTTTTTTTTCTTTGTTTTCCAATGTCATCCCTATTGTGGCACATCATTGCTAGCTTTGAAAGTTGCTTTCCTTTATCATCTGCAGAACCTATTTCAATGGACCAAAATATGCAGAGAGGACTGTTTATTTAGAAAGATGCCCGACTAATTATGTTCTAGGGTAGTTATTACTAATCCTGATGTCTATCAGACTTCTACCGCATCCCTCAGTTCTGCAGAAAAGGTAATCTACAATGAAATAAACCAAGCCAAGCAAGAAATTCCAGTGTTTCCACACTATATTCCAGCTCACTTTTTACCAATCATCTGTTAATTGAACAAAGCATTCTACATATAATTTCTCAAGCTTAGCTTGTATTGAACACAATTGCAAATTGGAAACATGGTAATGTGCAAGAAGCCTGCCTGCTACAGTAATTAACTTTCAGGACATTAAATGAATATTACAAATCAAGTGGAAACTGCAAAGAAATTTGTTAAGAACTGGATGAAGGGTGAGCAGTGGATGCATACTTTTAGCGTGCAAGCATGTGGCACACTAACCAAGTACCTCACCTTGAGTACAAGTAAGCAAGATCCAACAAAACTTTAATCTACTTGGCATGAAACCAAATGGACAACAATTAAGGTCAACTGACAACTGGACAATCAATGCCATCAAACAGTGTAACTTCAGATCATTGTTGCACACATAACCTTCCACTTTATGTTTGTTTCTTCCATTTGCCTAATAAACTTTCAGTTCCTGCGCCAAAATAGTTCCAAAAGTCACTGTCAAAGCCGTGATGCCCAATGAGTCATAATGACAAAAAAAATGCACTCTTGGGAATGTCCTATAAGATGGATGAAAAGATTTTCTTTCAAATTAAAACACTACTACAGTTTATACGAAACAATGCACACATCCTGTAAACTGCAATGCTTTCCGACTATTAGTGCACTATTCTTCTCAAAGGCTTTTGTGATGTGTGAAAGTGCATCATATACAACAGACTGAGAGATCTGAACCTGTTCCTACATGATTCAATCAATTAGAACGGGTATCTACTTGAATTCAATATCCTGAAGCGTTTTTAAATGCGTCAATAATAATGATAAAATGAAAAAGAAGTACCAGAGGCAAATAGCTGATGACAAATATTTTGCCTCTGCGTTGTACTGCAAGTTATTGACACATAAACTAAGGGACTAAATGTGTACTAACCGGTAACAAAATCATGAGCTTTATGATTCAACAGATGAAAGGAAGGACTGGATACCAAAAACAATAGAAAGAACTCCACCGGAGAGCGCAACCTGCGTCGTGAAACACATGAATTCAACTTCGGACCAGTACAAGAAAATATATGACTAATTGAGCTAACAGAAAATGATCACTAAATTTACCATCCTCTCTGATACCTGACATGACAAACTCTTTCCTCCAAGGACAGCAGCATTAGTACACAATGCTTGTCCTCTGGAAAAAAAGAAAAGTAGACAGAATCAAACACAATCAACAAGCATTACATGGTAGCTTAGACCAGAAAGTATGTGATGTGTCAAAAACACACACTAATTAATCAATGTTATAACTTACACAACTCCACCAAGAACAACACCAAATGGGTTCTCATCAGCGGCCAAACCAATGGTAGCAATCTGAAATGTAGTTATCCAGACGCGGAAAAGTTGAAAACACGGAAAAGTGACTTGGATGATTTTTGGTCAATGCAATATCTATGCCAATACTCACCTGGCTTTTGTCACCCCATTCCCCAAAGAATGTAATGGAGAATCCCTGCAAACAGTAAGTGATAAGTGATTAGCCACGAAGGAGTCAAGGCAGGTACTAGATAATATGTAATATTTACCTTCAAGAATATAATTGAAAAGAATTGTGTGAGGAGTGGCCGCATTTCCTTTTTCAAATCATCATCCATCTGGAAGAAAATAAAGAAAAGTCAATATCAAACTGGACCAAACTTCACTATGAATGATTTATTTCAGAATACATATGTCTTATAGGCAACGAATGAAAGAAATTCTATAGGAGTCCATCAGATTACAAAATCTTAAAATTCAAAGATTGATGACAGCAGAAAGATGGTAACATGTAAAAGCAGATGGCAAAACATAGCATTGAGCTCAGCCATCACATTATCTAACTAGGAGTTTGGTTTGAGCACAGAGTTGATTATGGATATGGGTATAATAATAAAAGGGAATAAGAATAGGTATGAAAAATAAATAAATGATGTTTGATTTATAACTTAGGTTTCTGTATTAATACTAATAATATTGTTTGGTTTGTTGCATTAATTAGAATGAAAGATAATATAATATTATTTTTACCTTCAATAAAAATGAAAATAATTTGTCCTTTATGTTTTTATTGGGGCTATCTCTATATGTTTAACTTATAGGAAAAAAATTAATAAGTTCTCATAGAGAAGGGTAGAACAAAAAATTTCTTCGATGATAAGGCACAATAAGGCAGAATGGAAAATCATAAGGAATAAGGATGGCAATTTCGGCTCAGTCCGCCCGGCTCAGCCCAACCCGGCTTGTTTTTGGCCCAAATTGGCCGGGCCACGGACAGACCATGGTTCACCGGGTCGGGCCACGGGTTAAATGTGGTTGGCCCTCGCCAGCCAAAGCCCTGCCTACGGCCTACCTATTTTGTCCAAAACGACGTCATTTTGTATTTTTAAAATATATATATAAAAAAATGGGTCGTCCCGACCCGGTCAGGTCCCCCCGTGGTCCGCCCTCAACCAGGGCTTGGCCTGACCCACTCGGGCCACTGGCTGACTTGTGGCCCGCCCTCGACCCAAGCCCAGTCCAATCCGGCCTATTGATATCCCTAGTAAAGAATTGAGAGACGATACGGAAGTAAAGAGGATGGTAGGGCAAAGGCTGAGGATAAAAGAGTAAAAAATAAACGTGATAAAAACTTAGATTGGAATGAAAACTCGATACCCACCCCTTTGGTGGGTTTAGTAGATTCCCAAATTTAATGAAATAAATTCATTCCCCTGGAATTGAAAACTCCAAAATAAATACTATTTTTTACAATTATTTCATTCCTTCATTCCTAAACCCCAAACTAAACATCCCCTAAGATGGTAAATTATATGATTTGTGAATATCTACATTTCCTGCTTCTTGGTTGACGTAAAATTAGAGCAACTCCAACATCATCAGTGTAATTGCAAATCATATTATTAGACCAATCAACTACATCTTTTCCAATTAAATGTATTGTACTGTTCAAGGTTAAATAGCAACAAGAGGAATCACGAATACTCAAACAAAAAGTACCAAAAGTAAAGAGAAAACTAAGCTTTTTTTTTTTTTTTAAGAGAATTAAAACTGAAAATTACATAATGAGTCTAGGAAAATAGATCTCCGATCGATCCTCTGTGAGGAAATGATGACACCCTAAAGGTGTAGTGTAAGAGAAAACTAAGCTAATCAGGCAGAAATGAGCAAGTAGTTTGTTGACTGCATAGCATTGGTCTGACCTTGTTACCCACTTTTGTTGATTGCATAGCATTGGTCTGACGTATGCTTTCATTTCTTCTATTGAACTTTCTCTATCTAAAACAGTACTAAGTGTAACACGTGGAAAAGTAGCTTCCGCAGATACAGGAGCTTTACACACATTAAAATTCTTAAGATATTCTTTCAGGACCTGAAACCGGTAATCTATCGATGAAGACCAAAACGATCGCAGTGTTCCTATCATATTTGGATTATAGTGTTTTTATTATGTTCAATTAAATTTTGTCTATGTATTTACGTGAATCTTATAAAATTGAACAAAGTAAGCAAAACAGAAGATTTAAAGTACAATTTATCGACCTTAATTCCAACCACACATATATACTTAGTATCCATTCAAACCAAACTCTAAGGTCTTGTTTGATGGAGAAATTAGTGATAGAACGGAATGAAACGTAACGCACTTTCATCGTTTGGTTGAGGGTTTTATAATAAAATGGAACGGAATGAGATGAAAGCGGAGAATTTCATGTTACATTCCATTCCATCCTAAACAGTAAAAATAAGAAATCTCTTATTTGGGAAGTTTAAGATAGAACAAAAACTAATAAATACATACTACTTAATATACTCTCAATAATTTTTCTTAATACCAATTATTTCTTCTAACCCTAACTCCCTTTTTCCCAAACTCATTTATTACAACCTACAAGCTTATCACCCTCAATAATATTTTTATATTATTAATAAAAATTGTATATAATTAATAAAATTAATAAAATTAATAAAATTTTTATTAATGAAAAATATATTAAAAATTATTCTTTAATTATTTGTATATATTTTTTATATAAAAATATAAATAAATATTTTTTAAATATAAATCACATATAATAGAATAAAATTTATTAAATAATTAATAATATTATTTTTATATAATTAATAATAAAATAATAAACATTTATTAACATTTTTTATTTTTAAATAGAAATATATAAAAAAACAAATCACAACCGTGACTTTTTAATTGGAATGATATTTGTTTAAAAATCATACCCTTAAATCTCTCGCAACAATTATTTTAATATCAGAGGTATAATAGTCATTTATTATACATTATATTTCATTTCATCCATCTTCTAAACAAGGGTTCACTACATTACATTATGAACCATTTCATCCCTCTCAAACAACTTTTCACTATATTACGTTCTATTTTATTATAAATTGTTCCATTCCGTTTTCGTTCCATTCTATTTTATCTCATTCTATTAATTAACAGTCAACTAAATATGTCATAAAGGAGGAAAGGTCTTACCACCTTATCATAATAACTATCACACTATTTTAAACATGTTAGAATAAAATTCATATATTATAAGCTTGGCAATAGGGTCCGATGAGACTCGAGCCCACCCAAGCCTAAGAATCCATATTCAAGCTCGAGCCTAGCCCGTGCTTGAGATCATACAAGATTTGATTAAGTTTAATTTTAAAAACTAAAAAAATTATTTTATTCAAAATTATGTCATTTTATTTAAAAATTTTAAAATTTATATTAGAATAGACCAAGCAAGGCTGAAATTCAAGCAACTCTAACTTGTCCATTAACTTTAGGTCACACCTGATCAGGTCAACAGATTTTGCCAACCCCGTGAAGAAGAACGCGTCACTAATTCTAAGAAGAAACGTTCAAAATCCACCAAAGTCCTTTGAATGCTTCTTTGCTTAGACCATTAAGATTTTCTCATCGTGTGTTAGTGTGATGAATTCCTGTTTGAATCATTACGGAGCAATTATATGAACATTTCATCTGACAGTGACAAAACTAATTAGGCATTATTTTCCACTGATTGCGTGATTTATAGAAATAACCTTTTTTATAATGTCGGGTAGTTTAAATAAATGGTTCGGTCCGATTTAATTTAACAAAAAATTAATTAGTTGACTTGGACTATTGAAATAAATTAATATTACTTTAGTTATATTTATCAAAATAATCTCATTTTAACCCGACCCAATTAAATTAAAATTGAATTGTTTGACTCGAGTTCGACCAAGTTTAGATCCGAAAATAAAAATTCTAATGAAGCATATTCAGTCTTAAATTGAAAAGGTAAGTTCAACAACTAAAAAATGTGACAATTTCCTTAAATAGTTAAATTTTCACTTATTGCAAGATTTATAAAAATCCCTTTTTAAAGTCGAATAGTTTAAATAGAGATTTAGCGCGATTTACAAACTATTACGTCAATCCAAAGGTTTATTCAGTGCGTATCTAAAGAATAATGATAACGGGTTCTTCCATTTCAAAAAAAAACTTTAAATAGAGATGCTAAATTTGTTCGGTTCAACTCAATTTAGCTTAAAATTAATAGGTTGATTCGGATTTTTAATTTTAAATTGCTTGGTAGTTTAAATAGAGATGATAAATTTGGTTCGATCCGACTCAATTAAACAAAAAATTAATTAGTTGACTTGGACTATTGAAACAAACTAATATTACTTTAATTTATCAAAATAATCTCATTTAACCCCGACCCAATTAAATTAAAATTGGATTGTACGACTTGAGTTCGACCAAATTTAAATCACGAAAATAAAAAAATCTAATGAATCATAGTCATTCTTAAATTCAAAAGGTAAGTTCAACAACTAAAGACTGTGACAATTTTCTTAAATAGTTAAATTTTCACTTATTGCAAGATTTATAAAAATCCTTTTTTTAAGTCGGGTAGTTTAAATAGAGATGTTAAATTAGTTCGGTTCAACCCAATTTAGCTTAAAATTAACAGGTTGATTTAGATTTTTAATTTTAAATTAAGATTGGACTTTTTTTTTAACAGAGGAACTCGCAGTCGTTATCTTTTAAATACGCACTAGGTAAACATTTGAATTGACGCAATAGCCTGTAAATCACGTCAACCAGGCAATCCCCACTAGACAAATCTTGTACGACAGGTTCGATCAAGAGAGTGTAAGTAGGAAGATTCGAACACATAACCTTTTAACCCCATACTCCCAACTCCACAACTCGACCACCCCAAACTAACCAAATTTTTATCGAGATTAAGCTTTGAAAATTAAAAAAATTTTACGAACTACTAAATTTAAAAGGTAATCTCAATTGCTAAAAAGCGACATTACACTTTGTATGATAATTTTTATATGAAAAATATATACGGATATCGTCGTAGTCGTTGTCGTCGTCGCACTCAGTCCGACTTTAAATATATACGTATGCCATTTGACTTTAAATTTATATAAAGTGTCGTTTTTATTAAAAAAAATTAATGCCAACTTTTATCCGATGTTTGGTGTTGAATTGAAATGTTGTTAAATCTTAACCGTTGGAAAAGATTATTATATAGATAATGGAGATTTATTTCCATTTAAATGTCATAATTACTATAGTTGAATTGAAACATTAAACGTAGTCAACGAACTAATATTTTTTAATATTTATTTAAATTTCCACGCAAATCCCTTGAAAACGACACAACGGACGTGATAAACGAGCATGATTATGTGGAAGATAGATTAAGAAACTATATATTTAAAAAGAGAATAATGTTTTATTCAACATCTTTGGTAGTTTGATATTATAATTGTTATTCTCAATCTAATTTCATAGCATAATTTGATTTATAAATTATTATATATAATTCAAATTTTGTCAATATACAATTAAAAAATAATAAATATGTTTAAATTTACATAAAAAATAATTATAGATACAAAAGAAATCTTATTCAATTCAAGCTTTTTCGGCCTATTTTTAATTTAAACTTGAATAGGTTTGGACAAAATCATATTACTTTGATTAATTAAAAAATATTTTGAAAATCGGAGAAAAACAAGATATTTAAAGTTTTAAAAAGTTAAATCGATATTAGAATATCGTAAAATTGATTAAAGATTGAATAAAGTTAAAGAATTTGAAATTGAAGAAAATTATCCTTATCATAGAAAAATTATAAAGTTTAATTAAAAAAGAAATTTATTAAATGAAAATTAATCAATTTATTTTAGTTTTTAAAAACTAATTAGTTTATGAAAATTGACTGATTAATTAATAAACTAGTCAGTTTTTAACAAAAAATATTAAAATTAATTTAAATTATTAACCAATTACTCAATTATTTTTCAATTATTTAATAAAATGAGGTCGTTTTGTTCATTCTAAAGTTCTATTAATTTAAATCTACGTTAATTACAAAAAAAATCTCAAACTTTATTCAATTTTGTAATTACGGCTCGAAATTCAAAAAATGACAATAAAATGTTCCAACTTTCAAATTTTTTCGATTATACCTCGAACTAGTATTAAAATGTTCAAACTTTCAATTTTTTCAATTTTAGCGTGATGTTAATGTCACGTTTTCTAAATTAACACAACAAATGAAGATTAATGAAACAACATCTTTTAGTCGCATAATTAAATGATGTCATTGTTTAAAAAAGATCTAAATCAGATTACGCCTCCCATCATGCTTTTATTTTAATTTTTCCCTTTGTTTTCAATTTGTTGTCTCGAAGCTTTCACCCTTTAATTTAATTTTTAAATTACACAATCTTGACGTCCTCACGTTGAAGAAATCAAGAGAACGAACAAAAAACGAAGAGTTATCAACAAACTTAATATAAACACTAACGTTAGACTATAATTAAAAAAAATTAAAAATTTAAGTATTTTATTGTTAATTTTAAAATTTAAATTATAATTATAAAATTGAGCAATTTTATAATTAATCTTGTAAATTTAGTTTGTTGACTTCGGTCAGATTTAAATTATCAATCCTTCAATTATTGAAAAAAACGGTTGAGACAGATTTTACAATCGGATTCGCACGTAGATAGGTCGACATTTCATATAAAATGTCCAAAATGATAACTTATGTAAGCCGAATCTTTATTAAATTTAAAGTAATGAATCGAAGAAACAGATGTACCTTCTTCTAGTCAATGAATCATAAATATCCCTGCTACGATATTACATGCCGAATCTTCTGAACTTCCGGTGGGGCTCAAATCGTGATTGGTGAACCCTACGAAATTAAGTTTGGTAAGTTACTAAGAATTTTGCTTATTATAGTTAAATATTAAGACAGTATTTGCAACTTTAAATAAATTCGTATGATGTCTTTTTTCTTGTCTGTAGCAGTTGAGTTTCAACAGTTTCCCTCCTCCAGTTTTATAGTCTTCCTTCTCCTCTTCCGATTCTATTTGTTTGTTGATTACTTCGAAACTCCCTCTCTCTCTCTCGCAGAGTCTTCGTTGACCCATCTCTCTCTGTCACGCTCCTTCACACAGTTTTGTTTCATTTGACCAGAGAGGGAACAAGAAACAATGTTTTGATCGAACGTCGAACCCATTGGTGTATTTGAATTCTTCACTCACTTCGCCGGCGCCGACATGAGCGACTCTCGAAGCTCCTCCTCCTCCGTATCCTTCGACTCCGCCTTCGCCTCCATTGCCCCAGTGGATCAGGTTTTCCTTTCTTCTGATGAAGGCTTTTTTAGATGGTTTCACTCTGATATGCCCGGTTTTAGCAATACTTTGTGCGATCACTTAGTCTCTGAGTAGGTATTGAAATGCAGGAAGTTTTGTTTTGTTTCTAATGCTTAGAATAAATGTGATTATTCTCTTTTCTGCGTAGTGGTTAGTGATCCATTTTCTTGTCAATTTTGTGAGATTTCATTGTTTCCTGTCCGATTGGCTATGGCTGCTTTTCTTTTTCGATTTCGCTTGACCATATCCTGACAATTGCGGTTTTTGGACTGTTTGTATCGTCTTGATCACGTGTAGTGTGGGAATTGTCAACTCTTAAAAGTTTCGTGATAATTTCGTGATTTGATTAGGTGGTTTCAGTGACTTTGTGGTCCGTCCTTGTAATGATTTATGACTATTGCAATTAGTTGTTTGAGTGACGTATATCATTTTGGATGCAGAATGCAGTGAGGAGTATAAGAAGTGGAAGTAGTAATCAAACTTTGGCGCCAGACTCACCCCGGAATTGTCATGATGTTTTCTGGCTAGGGATCTTTTTACTACATATGGTTGCATTAGGACTTTTTCTTGCTGTTCTTGGAGCCAATAGATTTCAAAAATCGGATAGATTTAATATTGACAGATTCACCAGTGGCTCAGCAGAGAGTAGTCGGGTGTTTACCGAAGATTATTGGCCCATGTATGCTGTTGCTGGTGGAGTTGGCGCCTTCCTTGCATGGGCATCCTTGTTGTTGCTTGGTTCTCGTGCCAATCAGATGATGAAGATCTCCGTGCATATTTTGACCACTTATCTTGCTGTGGTTAGTGTCTTGTGTTTCTGGACTGAGCACTTCTTTTGGGGTGTAGTATTTGCAATCGGTGCGGCATTGCAGTTCTTGTATGTTATTTCTGTCATAGACAGGTATGATCTTCAAATGTAATATTTTGAGTTATTTTTATACACGTTCATTTTATTCTAAAAGGTTTCCGTATAGCGTACAACTCCAATTCAGTTATAAGTTTGTTTAAGATGATTTCTAAACCAAAGAAGCATGATATACCAACAGATTGAACAGCTGGGTCTAAAATTTGTTAGTGTTGCTCATTGCTGTTTGTTGCTTTGCTTTGCTCTCTCAATGACTAGCAAATTTGGCTGGATATTTTTCTTACATTCTAAACCCACTAGTCAAAATCATCTAGCCTTTACTGTGAGGTTGTAATAATATTTAGGAATCTATAAAAGAATGGAGATAAATGAGTTACGTATTATTGATATGATGGCCTTCCTTTGTTAACTGACATTTATTTGAGTCACTTATTAATTATCTTTTTCTTTATTAAGCTATTATGTTCCAAGCTTTGTTTTGGATATTCCATTTAGCTTTTATAATCCCAAGTTACCATGTTTTATCTTTTTCAAACTTTACTCATTTTGCAGTTTCATGTTAAAATATTCTTAAAAACTGAGGTTCAGGAAATCTTTTATCTTTTTATTCTCAAGATGGAATGTTTAAATGATTGGATGATACTGTAAGAATGATATACTGTGTTCTGCGGAACGTGGGGTCTAGGGAGGGGGAATTAAGTTATAAGTCTATCCTTCATGTTGTTGCAGTAAATTGCCAGTTTTGAGATCAAGATCTGCTTTATGACAGTCAAAGGTGTACATTTTTTTCTGATTACCTTGATCAGTTTTTATTTTCATTTACTGCAAATTTAGAGATAACAAGTTAATGTCCACAGCTAGAGAATTAGTCCCACCTCCCATTTTTGCTTTACTGCTTTACTGTTGTTTCGCTTTTTAGCTTCAATACTCCAGATCAATTTTAATTAATTTCGTCTAGGCAAGCCCATTAGTAGGAGGTTATAGTGTTGGAACTCATATTTTTTAATGCATGCTAAAATTTGTTTGCATAAACTAAACCGTAAAAATTGTATGATTTTGTTCCAGAAACCCATGTGACTATCGTTCTGAGGGCTAAATTTTGCAGAAACCAGATATAATCTGGAAACGAAGTGAAAAAGCCTACTCAATATGTCTATGAAAGCTTAGTTTTATGCTTTTCAATTGGGTTTCAGATTATGTCATGTGTTTTTATTAGAAGTGAAAGAAGATGTGATTCTTTTAAGTGTGTGTGAAATTTTATGGCTATAACATCATCTTTACCAGTGGCAGTAGTGGAAATTTTAAGATTTTTTTTTCAAAAGATTTAATATTTTGACAGAACGAGATTCTTTCATTTTGAAATCCTAGCTCTTTCATTCATTCGTCAAAAAGAGGGAATTTTGTCAAATTTGAGCGATTGAGACATCTGGAAACAATATTTTTTTATTCATTAGTATACTCTTTCTTAGGCTAGTTCTGTATTCTTTCTAAATTAATGTGTCTATACTGCTCTTATCCTTCTCTTTATCTTGATGAGTTCACTATAGGTTTCAATGACGAGAACTATCTTTGTAGTTGATGACCTTAGTTGAAATGATGAAGACAATTTTGGTAGTCAAAAAAGTGAGGTCACTCATTTGTTGTTCTTTTACAGACTCCCATTTACCATGTTGGTGCTTCAAAAGGCTGTTAAGATGGTATGCAGCCTTCCTGAAGTTATGCGAGTTGCATATGCATTCATGATAGTCATGCTTTTGTGGATGGCAATATGGTCTTTTGGAGCAGCTGGTGTTGTCGCCTCAAGCATGGGTGATGGTGGCCGCTGGTGGGTTCTTATGGTGAGCTGGCAAGTTTTGTTCTTCATTATGTCTTCCTTCTCTGGGATGAGAACTTAAACCAAGTTCTTGAAAAAGTCCCTTACATAATGTGTAATATCATTTATGATGCTATCAACTGTACACTTAGGTTCTCTCAGTGAGCTTATTTTGGACTGGAGCTGTCCTCTGTAATACTGTACATGTTATAGTCTCGGGATTGGTGTGCCTTGTTCTTGTTCGTGGTGGTCAAGAAGCAACATCAATGCCTCCCAACTCATTAGTGAAGTCTTTTAGATATGCTTTGACTACATCTTTTGGCAGCATTTGCTATGGATCACTCTTCACTGCTGCAATTAGGACAATGCGGTGGGAGGTAGGCATGTCAAACAATCGCTTTCTTTAAATATTTTGCTAGCTCGTTTCCAACCTTGATTTTGTTTCCCTTTTCCTCAATTTTTTTAACTTCAAAGTATAATTTAGATCAGGGGATTGAGGTCAAAGATAGGCAGAAATGAGTGCTTGCTTTGCTGTGTTGATTTCTTGTTTCATCTTGTGGAGACTCTTGTCCGGTTTTTCAACAAGTATGCCTATGTCCAGGTAAATTTCTATATCTATCTCTTATACTAGTTTTCCTTTGGCTTATGGTGGATTGCTATATCTCATCTATGGTAACCTTGTGGCCTGATAATGGGAAGGATGGATGTTAGAGAAATACAATGGTGTAAGCTTGTTGGCTTTAAATGTCTTGATCTGACTATCTTTGGGTTTGTGATTAAGTTTGCTTCTCTGTTGATTTTAGTGGAATCGAATGATTTGACATCATCTAACCAAGTTGATGAATGGGCTTCATCAACTTTCAAGTTTTGTGAAATAATGTAGAATACAATTGCTTGCTATGTCCCCTCCAGATAGCTGTTTATGGCAAAAGTTTTAATCGTTCTGCAAGGGATGCATGGGAGTTATTTCAGTCAACTGGAGTTGAAGCACTAGTCGCATATGATTGTTCAGGTGCTGTTCTGCTGATGGTGACACTTCTGGGCGGGCTCATCAGTGGAACTTGTGCCGGTGTTTGGGCTCATATCAAATGGAATGACAGGGTGCTAATGGTGGGATCCACTGCAATGTTGATGGGAATGATCTTGGTAAGCTAATTTCTTTGGTTGACGTTTATGTTTGTGCATGATGGCTAGTTCTGGCGTTTGAAAACGACTTTAAAATGCGTTTTTTCTTCCTTCTCGGTCCAGTCAATTCATCCCTTTAAAACATCAGAAAGTAAAAGAAACTCTGAACTACAAATCCTGTGAGGCACTCAAATGATTTGTAGTTAAGAGTTTCTTTTACTTTCTGATGTTTTAAAGGGATGAATTTAAATCATCCACAATATTTCCTTCTCCGTTGTCCTGACGGAGAACAATTGTTAAAGCATTCTCGTTTCTTTAAGTCTTCATATTAGACGTCCTTGCCATTGTATCCATAACTGAATGATGATATCCATCTGCCAACAATAAAACCAGCCATACTGAAGATACTAAAAGTCAACATCCTACGGAATGATCTGATCTGAACTGTGATCCCCACTCACATCTTTCCGTCTATTCACCATTCCTACTCATGTTTTAGTGCAACTATCTGAGGCATGCCAGATTATCATTTTTGTAAGGTAGTAGTAAAAGCAAAGATGTTAATTTGCTAACAGGTTGGCCTGGCAATGGCTGTGGTTGAGAGTGCTGTTACATCAATATACATCTGTTACGCAGAAGACCCCATGTTAATTCATAGATGGGATGCAGAATTCTTCAACCAGTTGTCCGAGACACTTCATCAGCGTCTTCAACACCGGAGTGCTCGAGCAAGGGAAGTACTCACTTACAATCGTGTTGATGTACACTTACAAGAAACTATCCCAATTTGACAAACTCCATTTTCAGAACATCCTCATTGTAGGTTTCCACACTGTTGTTTGTTTAACCAAGTTCCCAGATCATCTTTTGTTGTATTAATTTGGAATGCCTTTTGATATTTTCTCTACATAGGATTGAAAGTATAGGTTCTGTGTCTATTCTTAAATTCATCTAAAGCTAAGTAGTCTGAAAAAAAAATCTTGTAGAGACATTTTGAATCGGTGGGAAGTGCTTATAGCTTGAAATTTTGGAATATAATTAGTTAATTGAATGGCATAGCTGCATCTGTTCTACAGCTTCTTCACAGAAAATGTAATTGGATAATAAATTGTATTGCAAACCCTTTTGTTGGCTTTTCTGATTGTGGAGTCACAATACGACATCGTTTTGTCAAATTGGCTCGGGTTCGGTTTAGAACCCTATTTGTAACGTAACTGGAGTGGCTATATTCTTAAGACAATGCAAGAAAGGTTCATTAAATTAGGCAAAAGAAGAAGGGAGAATGAGGTCTAATTAAAATATGCCAGAAAAAGGTTGAAAATATAGTTTTTTTTGGGCTTACTTTTAAAAATTTTTATTAATTTAAATTGCTTAAGAAAAATTGTCATTAAGATAAAAAACATTATTATATTTATATTAATTTATTAAAATTAACTATAGAATAGTCTACTTGGTCATGTAATAATTATGGCTAAAATATAAATTGGAAGAGATTTTTTTTAGGTTTTAAATTGTAAAAAATGTTTTTCTAATTTAAAATAATAAATACTTTATAAATAAATAAAATAATATAAAATAAAAATGAAAGATGATATTTTTGTTTCGCTATTATGTGATTTGATTTAAATTAATTAATTAAAATTAACCAGCAATCAAGACCTCACTTATATTAGCCGAGATACAAGCCTTTTCTCAATAAGCATAAACTCTCGAGACTTGCTTATTAGGGGTCTAAGCTAATAAATCCTCCCTGTTTAACTCATAACTCAAACATGATCATAAGTCCGATACTTTCTAATGCACGAAATGACATTTGAGTCGACGCTTTGCCCCAATTGACTAGGCCTAAAGTCCAATTTTTTCAAGAAATGAGTCTCAAGTCAAGATTGGACTGTCCAAGTCTAACTTATCTCAAACCTTGAGGGTTCCTCCTCTCTATATATATACTTATATATATATATATTATATATATATATATACACACATATATACACGTACACATACATAAATTAAGTTGTTTTATCTTTTTTTAATTTAAAAATAAAAAATAGGTCAGACTTAACTAGGTTAAACTTGAGTTCAAACTAGATTGCTTTCTAAGGAGCGGGCTCTAACTAAAATTGAGTCTCACCTGCTAAAGGTCATATCTCCTATATTATTTATGATGTTCTTATCATATTTTATTAAATTTTATCCACATATTTATATAGACATTAAATTTTATCCATACATTAAATTTTACGTAGAGTCCACATAAATATGATAAATAAGATTTAATATCTGTTTAGACAGACTTATACTAATAGAGTTTTTGCCAATAATTTTTTTTTTAAGTTTCAAATGTAAGTTTATTAAAAAGTTATATTTTAAGTAATAAAAAAGTTATTTTTATTAAAAAAGAATTTTTAAATTTTATGACTAAATATTTATTTTTTTTATAAATAACTTTTATAATTAAAAATAGAGTACTTTTTATCCTTTAAAAGCTGAACCTGGCAATTAATAGAATATAATAACTCCATGACTCCTTATCTAAATCTCCGTTGTTCCTGTGAAGTGATTGATGGGGCAAAGTGTAAAACCTGCCATGAAATGATGGGGTCGTTTCAGAGCAAGAAACATAAAAAGAAGGACTCGAAGTGAAAAGAATCAAAACTATAAAACTCTCCCCTTAAGTAAACACCAGAGCTGACATCATCATCTTCATAATATATA
>JANQBM010000001.1:393113-408345 GCA_025594535.1 Erythroxylum domingense | reverse complement strand
ATCACAATAGTCAATAATATATAAGTGAAAATACATGAACCATTATATGTTATAATTAAGTTATAGGTTACAATTTTTAAAATAATATTAATTTATTTATTTTTATATTATAGTTTTTTTTCCATCTGGACCCTGTTCAAGAAATATGACATCAAAATTTAAGGAGAAGATTGATCATGAGGGCTATCGTTGGAAGAATATCTCTCAGGTGACAAAGAAATTTTACTATCATGAGTTTGACGTACGATAGAAATTATTATTTCCTTTTTCAATATAAATTTTTATATATTAATTCGATAACTATTATTACATCAAAAGTATTTATCAAATATTTTTCCTTTTATTACTGTTTGGCCTTTATTTGACTAAAGGACAACACGTAGTCCTTTGTTTGGTTTGCGAGCGTGCCAGGAAATTGAAGTGTTTCCAAACTAGGAAAAATACGGAAAAAATTTGTTGCGCCTTGTACACTGAATGAAAATCAAAACGACTGCTTATTGCTAGAAAAGGGACAAAAATCTAACAAAAAGTACTTTGCTTTTTTGACAAACAAATTGGCAAACACGCAATGACTAAGAAAGTTGAAGAAATAGCTAATGACAATTGGAAAGAAAAATGCTAGGCTAGGGAAAATAAAGGATTGCTGAAGAAGAAATAAACTAAAAAGTGCAAGGATTTGCTGGAGTGCCAGGCTTTTTATTTGTCAAGGGTTGGATCCTTTTTTCTTCTTCAAAGCTCCTATTTATAGCCAAAGATGTCGAGTGCCCTACTCCGATTGAACTTGCAATCCTGATAAAATCGTATCCCTGCTAGATAAAGATAAAGTTCAAATAATCCTCATCTTATCTGAAGAAGATTAAATTTGGCTGGTGTCCATCATCTTATCCTCTTATGCCTTCTTTAAATTTGGGCGTCCAGTCTTCTACTCCCATTCAAACTCTACTACGTCCCCTTCTGCTAGACATCGAACTTTAATGGGCCTAGGTCAGTGGCTCTCCTCTGGACTTCAAACCATGGACTTTTCTTTGGGCTTCGGATTTTCAGTCCAAGACCGCTGCTCCATTATCCACCAGGACTCTGTTCAGTGGTTTTCCATTGACACAGGCCCGTATGTACAGTGGTTTAGTATGATTTATAGCAACGACTTGTCGAACGTCAGAGCCTGGCTCCCTTCGATGTCCCGCGTTTCCTTTGAGAACTTCTCCACTGGACTTTGTTCTTCTTCTGCAGTCGACACCTTCCTTTCCTCTGCTGGCTTGTCCACCGTCTCATTATCAAGATTGACCCAGCAGAAAATGGCTAGTAATAACACTAAAGCAGCTCCCAAGTAATACACGGGGACCTCACCAACATTGAAGTAGCCACCTTCCTGGTCTTCGATATCACCATCCTCGGTTGCCTTTCTCCCGAACATGTTCCTTTGAATCTCTTTTTCACAGTGCTTAACCATCTGCTCAGTCATGCTGACTAACTCCTTCTCTCTAGTAAATATCTCTTATTTTTCCGTCAAGTGAGCCATGGTCTGCATCTGAAGTCTTGCCTCTAGTTCTTCTTTTTCTCGAAACAGTCTCTAGGCCAGCTTCTTACGCTGCAACCTTCTTTTCCTTGTTCTAGCATTTTTTTGTGTAGCAGTAGGTATTTCCTTCTTATCCTTCCTTATGCTTTCCACTCGAATCCACTCTCTAGTTATGCTAGGTATCGGTGGCTTGACAAATTTAGGGTGGCTACCAGTACGGGCGGTTGGCTGGTCACCAGCTTCGTTGCTATTTCTAGTGACCCGTCTACCGAGCCTTTCTAATGCACTGATTCTTCCTTTAGACGCAATGGTGAGGCTGTCTCCCCTTTTCCACGTGTTCGACTTTTTAGGCCTCCACACCTAGTTCGTATGCTCTTCCCTCCTCTTTTGGTTGAGCCAACTTCTCATGTCGATACTTGCTACATTCACTGACCCCACTGGGAATGGGTTCTTGTCGATGAGCATTGCCTCCTCTGGAAATTTGAGAATCTTTCTATTGATGCGATCTTGAATGACGTTCCTGAAGACCCAACACATGTTGGTAGAATGAGTCCACGCATTGTGGTATTTATAATAATCTTTGGCCTTCATCTCCTCCTTAGTGGGCAGAACATGGTCTTCCGGCAAAGAAATAAAGTCAACCTTCATGAGATAATAGAAAATTTTTGAAGTCTTACTTATATCGAACGTGCACCTATTCCCCCTCTTATCACTATTTTGTTGTACTCTAGGAGGCATCTTTGATAGGTGTGGGCATACTACGCTTCCAGTATCGGATACGGCAGCTATAGCAACCTCTACTTCAGCATTGTGGACTTCCTTGAAATAGGTTCCCATGGCTTGCTTTTTGAGCTTATGGTCTTCTTTAAGTAGCTCCTCATATTCTGTCACCTTCATAGCTAACTTGAAAAAGTCTCTAAAGTCCATCCCCTGAAACTTTTTCCTCAACTCCAGGTCCAGACCCTTTTGCTCCATCTTCACAAACTCGGTGTCTGGGATGTTAATCCTACACTTGTTTCTCATTCTCTTGAACCTGGCAATGAAGTCATCTGCTCTTTCTCCAGAGCGCTAAGTGAGCCTCGACAAGTCCACAATACTGACTTCAGGCTCACTTCTGTAAAACTGGGTGTGGAAGACTCTTGCCATATCCACCCAGCCGAACACGGAGTCCCTCGGCAGTGACACATACCAAGAGAAGGCAGCTCTAGTTAACGAATTCGGGAACAACTTCAAAAGCAGATACTGGTAGTTGTTATAACTAGAAAATTTCGAGTATTGAGTAGTGAACCTTGCTATGTGCTCGATGGAAGACTGCCCGTCTTCCCCAGAAAATAACGTGAAATGCAGGATTTTTACACCCCTAGGAAAGGCTGCTCTGTCTATAAATTCAGGATAAGGTTTCCTAAACTCAGGTCGGACGATCTGGTTGAACCCAGGGCCATACAATTCTTGGGCGATCTCACAAAGTGCATCCTTAGTAACAGGATTGATGGTCTGAGCGTTTTGCCCATGTATTGCTTGGCTTATGGTCATCGGCTATTAAACAACCTAGTGACCTACACTCCTTGGGAGTACCTGCATCTGGTTGGTCACCAGACTCCCATTGCCCCCTGAGCTCATTCCTTCTTCATAGAGATGGGGCTGAGTCGACGGTCCAGTATAGTTGTGGAACTGGGTGGCTGGTACGTAGTCACCAGCTGTTTCTCCTTGTTGGGATATCAATCCTGGTGGGCTGCCCCCCAGCGCACTCACGGGAGAAGTTTCTCCCCACTTGGTCGTCTTGGCTGGCGACCCTTCACCTCTAATTGGAGTAACTGTAGACGCCACTAGCTGATTTTTCGCGGCCACTGGTAACTTACTGGTCTGTGATTCAGCTTGGCGCAACGCCTCACTTAATTCTACCCCGCCTATGCCTTTGTCTTTATCTGGCATGGCAGATCCAGTGACCGCAGCCAAAATCTCTTTTTGATTACTCTCCATGGTGTTCAAGAGAGTGCGCGTCTCAACTGCTGATTTCTCTATGGCCTCCAAAACCTTTGTTAAAAGGATTTCAATGCTGCTTGATTGACTCAACTCAAGAGGCTGAGATTGGTTTTCCAGCGTTGATGTTGCAATGTTTTTTATTTCATCGCCTCCACCAGGGGAAACGTCAGTACTCTTACTAGATCTTGTTCTCGTCATTGCGATCGTCCCACCGAGCGTGCCAAAAAATGTGTTTGGCCTTTATTTGACTAAAAGACAGCACGTAGTCCTTTGTTCGGTTTGCAAGCGTGCCAGGATATTAAAGTGTTTCCAAACTAGGAAAAATACGAAAAAAGATTGTTGCGCCTTATACACTGACTGAAAATCAAAACGACTGTGTATTGCTAAAAAAAGGACAAAAATCTAACAGAAAGTCCTTTGCTTTTCTGATAAACAAATTGGCAAACACACAATGACTAAGAAAGTTGAAGAAATCGCTAATGACAATTGGAAAGAAAAATGCTAGGCTAGGGAAAATAAAGGATTGCTGAAGAAGAAATAAACTAAAAAGTGCAAGGATTTGCTGGAGTGCTAGGCTTTTTATTTGTCAAGGGTTGGATCATTTTTTCTTCTTCAAAGCTCCTATTTATAGCCAAAGATGTCGAGTGTCCTACTCCAATTGAACTTGCAATCCTGATAAAATCGTATCCCTGCTAGATAAAGATAAAGTTCAAATAATCCTCATCTTATCCGATGAAGATTAAGTTTGGCTGGTTTCCATCATCTTATCCTCTTATCCCTTCTTTAAATTTAGGCATCCAGTCTTCTACTCCCATTCAAACTCTACTACGTCCCCTTCTGCTAGATACCGAACTCCAATGGGCCTAGGTCAGTGGCTCTCCTCTGGACTTCTAACTATGGGCTTTTCTTTGGGCTTCGAATTTTCGGTCCAAGACAGTAAAAATGGACTGAACCCATTTTTTCGGTGTAAACAATTACAAAAAGAATTTTTTTGCGATTCTCAATTAGACGAGACCATATATGAAGTATAGGAGTCGAGAGTGCGTACATGTTATCGCGACTTTGTTGGTGCGATACGCAGGATGGCTGTACGATCGCCTTACATTTCTGAAGAAATATGAAGTCGTTGGCTGAAATAATGGACATCACTTGAGGCGATGTCGATTTCACTGCGTAATTCAGCTAACAGACGTGGAGGACCCGAGGGAGAGAGTCTTCCCGTATATACGGGAGGATCTATTACCCACCAAGAGCATGCATAGAGACTTGCAAGTATTTAAAATTAACAGTTATATTTTCATCTCTTTGCTTTGCTGTATTTTAATTGAATTCCCTGCCAACATTTTTATAACTTATAATTCACTTTGCATTTCTATTGAATTTTATGTGTGAATTTTGGAATGAATATATGTTCTTTTTGACAATGATAATGTTATACTGGTGCCATATATGGTTGTGGTTTTAGTTTTGTTCTTTGTTCATAGGGGGTTGATTTCATAAAAGTAGGGGAAACTCTGTCGAAATTTTTATAAAATCTAATTTACTTATAATTAAAATTTTATTTCTATGCAGGAAAAGTTTATGGACGTGGCACCTACACCCTGTCAACTATTTCTGTACACTCATACTAAGAAGCATGACCGGGTGACATTCGTCAACGATCGTTGTAGAGAAGTCAATGTTATGAAATTTATGATTTAATATTAATAATGCTTAATAATTATCACTTACTAATATATAAGCATTGCTTTCTGATAGGACCAAATACAGCAAACCATTGAACGACGGTCTCAGCAATAAGAAAATGTCGATGAGGCTGACATTTACCTTGAAGTAGTAGGTGGTAGGAATCGTCATGGGAGGATATTCGGTTTAGAACCATTTGCGAATACTTGTTATTTGCAATCGTCCACGTCTAGCACAGCAACATCTGCTAAGCAGTCCAATAATAATAAAGTGGAAGCGCTTGAGAGCACAATGCAGACATTGTCGACTCAGTTGCAACAGACGTTGGAGCAGTTGCATCAATTGCAACAATCGATGGTAGCACAACAACATGAATTAGCGATGTACGCTCAGCTCCGTCAGGAGAAGGATGAATTGAAGGATAAGGGCAGCACATCACCGCACCAACCAAACGATCCACCATCTCCTGATCAGTAGTGTAGTTTAGTTTGTAATGTGTTTATTATCAATTAATATATTTTATTTTTTAATCATTAATCAAATTTCTATTTAACCAAATTAAATGTATATTATAAATATTTAATTATTGAAATTATGCATCAATTATAATGCAATTATAATGACAATATATTTTTAAAAAAATTTAAGCAATAAATTTACCTATAGAAATAAACGTCCGTCAGTAACTTTCTAAACAACTTACCGACGGAATAGGCTATATTCCGTCGGTAATTCATAAAATATACTGACGGATGTTAAATTCCGTCGGTAATTGTTCAACATATTTACGGACAGAAAACATGCTACCGTCGGTAAATTTACCGATAGTCCTAAACATGTCGTGGCTAAATTTACCTACGGTTAAAGAACTTACCATCGGTAAATTTAGCGTCATAAAATGTTTAACTGTCGGCAAATTTATGAACGGAACACTTGTTACGATCGGTACATTTTCGGTATATTTACTGACGATTTATCATTTTCCAATGCTAAATTTACCGATGGTAAATTCTTGTACTATCGGTAAATTTAGCTACGCCCAATTCTTCGACGTTTTTGTCTGTCGATACATTCCGTCGGTAATATGTGATACCGACGAAATATTTGTATTTTCTGTCGATATTTTCCGTTGCAAAATGACAATTTTCGATCAAATATTTGGTAATATCAACAATCAATTAATTTTTCTTAGAAATTAAAAGAACACTAAATTACAAGGCCAAAGCCACGAGTACATATCACAAAAGAAACAACTTGTTCTAGCATAAAGTCACAGGCAATAAAAGCACTATTTTAACATCTGTAATTTAGATATCAAGTTAGTGAAACTACATTTTGAACTAGAAATGAAATCACATAACAGTTTCTGAGCCTTTAGAAGTAATAACAGTCTCCCAAAAAATTAATTTTTAGCGTATTTTTTAATGTCTTATTAATAATAACAAAACTTGTTAACGTTAAATAACATTTAATTATATAAATAATAAAGATTAAGATAAAAAAAGAATTTAAAACTTATTGACCTATAAGGAAGACTAGCAGATGGACACTGCGCAAATACGCAGTGATATAATGCCCACTTAATTTAATTTTAGGAGTATTTATGCTTAATTTAATTGTAGGAGTATTATATTATTTAATGTATAAATGAATATTGTGTAATTTAAAATTTTGTAATAAAATTATAAATATTTAGATTTTGAAATGTATAATAAGAAAGGAATGAACAAGGTTAAATTTTGTTATATTAAAAATATATAAGTTAGAATGTTAAAAATGAATTAGTAAAATTAGTTAGTAAAAATTTGGAATGAAAAAATAAAAAAAAATTAGGAAATGTATAGTGTAATGTATTTGTTATAAATGGATAAAATATACAAAGTAAATACAAATATTATAATATCTAAGTGAAAAATAAAAACAAATGTATCATCACTCACGAGTGTGACTTATTAAGTCATGCTTGTTACTGAAACAAAAATAAGTTAAAATTTTTTAATAATCAATTAAATATTTTAGTTAATTAAAATAACAAAATTAAAAAAGTCACTGGGTGTAACATGTTATATTATTTAATGTATAAATAAATATTGTGTAATTTAAAATTTTGTGATAAAATTATAAATATTTAAATTTTGAAATATATAGTAAGAAAGGAATTAACAACATTAAAATTTGTTATGTTAAAAATATATAAGTTAGAATATTAGAAATGAATTAGTAAAATTAGTCAGTAAAAATTTGGAATGAAAAAAATAAAAAAATTAGAAAATGTATAGTGTATTGTATTTGTTATAAATGGGTAAAATATACAAGTAAATAAAAATATTATAATATCTAAGTAAAAAGTAAAAAAACGAATATCATCATTAACGGGGTGTGACTGATTACTTGTTATGATTTTTGTTATAAATCATTGAATAAGTTTTGTAAAGTATTATTTCGTAATTAATAGGCAATGTTATTATTATTATTAATCACTCACATCCGTGCATATGTACATAATATATCATAATTAACCAATCAATTAATTATTATTTAATTAATGAATTAAATAATTATTTGATATTATTATTATTATTATTATTATTATTATTATTATTATTTTATTTTATTTTATTTTTATTAATCAAGTTGTGAATTATTAAGTTATAATTTTTGTTATCAATCATTGAATAAATTTTGTGAAGTATATTTGCAAATTAAAGGCGTGCATATATACATAATATGTTATAATTATATTATAATTAATGAGCAAATAAATTTGTTTATTAATCATATAAGAAACTTTTAATCAACTAAAATTTTAACGATATTTAATTTCTTGTGATTTAAGAGTCACACCTGTGACAATAAAAATTTATAAATAGCAAAATACACAGCTATGACAAATATGTCTATTCGTCACAACCGTGCATAAGTATTATAAGAGTTATCAAAATAGAAAAAGAGATAAAAAAAAGAAATAAAAGTTAAGAAGTCATGCTTGTGAGTAATAAGTTAGAGGCGTTACGAAATCAACTAAATTTTAATGATATTTAATTTAAACTATAAAAAAAGAAAATAAATGTGCAAAGAACTGATGAGTTCTTTATATAATCAGTAAATAAATTTTTTAAGTTAACTTTGTAATTATTTTAAATTAAAATATAATTTAATTAATTATGCTATTAAATAAAGTTAAATTAATCAAATAATTAATTATCTCGTAATTAATGGACATTATTATTATTATTACTAATCACGGCTGTGTACATACTATATTATAATTAACCAATCAATTAATTATTATTTAATTAATGAATTAAATAATTATTTTTTAATAAATCGATATTATTACTATTATGTTATTATCAATCAGGTTATGAATTGTCAAGTTATGATTTTTGTTATGAATCATTCAATAAATTTTTTAAAGTATTATTTTGTAATTGATGGGCATTATTATTATTATTATTATTACTAATCCCGTGCATATTTACATAATATATCATAATTAACCAATCAATTAATTATCATGCATGTGTACATACTATATTATAATTAACCAATCAATTAATTAATAAATTAAATAATTATTTTGTAATTAATTGATATTATTATTATTATTATTATTATTATTATTATTATTATTATTATTATTATTATTATTATTAATCAGGTTGTGAATTGTCAAGTTATGATTTTTATTATGAATCATTGAATAAATTTTGTAAAGTATTATTTCATAATTAATGGGCATTATTATTATTATTACTAATCACAGCCGTGCATATGTACATAATATATCATAATTAACCAATCAATTAATTATCATTTAATTAATGAATTAAATAATTATTTTATAATTATTTGATATTATTATTATTATTAATCAAGTTGTGAATTGTTAAGTTATAGTTTTTGTTATCAATCTTTGAATAAATTTTGTGACATATATTGACAAATTAAAAGCGTACATATATACATAATATATTATAATTATATTATAATTAATAATTATATTATAATTAATAAGTAAATAAATTTGTTTATTAATCATATAAAAAACTTTTAACCAACTAAAATTTCAACAATATTTAATTTCCTGTTACTTAAAAGAGTCACACGTGACAATAAAAATTTACAAATAGCAAAATACAACTGTGATGAATACGTCTATTCGTCACAACCGTGCATATGTATTATAAGAGTTATAGAAATAAAGAGATAAAAAAAGAGATAAAAGTTAAGAAATCACGCCTGGGAGTAATAAGCTAAAGGTGTGACGAAATCAACTAAAATTTAATAATATTTAATTTAAACTATGAAAAAGAAAATAAATGTGCAAAGAACTAATGAATTCTTTATATAACCACTAAATAAATTTTTTAAATTAACTGTGTAGTTATTTAAATTAAAATATATTTTTGATTAATTATGCTATTAAATAAAGTTAAATTAACCAAAAATTCATTATTTCGTAATTAATGAGCATTATTATTATTAGTACTAATCACGGCTGTCGCTCTCTGTGGAGCCTTTGAGAGTAAACAGGCGTGAATAAGAGGTGCGGAAGAATTACAACTGTTGAATGAAATAGACGAATGGGATGAATTTCGTGTTCGTCCACTCATTCATCCTTAGTATTATATACATAATAACAATTTACTTGTAACTAAAGCTTCTTGCCAAAGTTCACACTTTGACCATGATGGTGTAACTTTTTGAAAAGGAATTCCATTATTCAAACACACCCTATCACAAATGAAGAACCAACAATGAGTAAAGATAAACTACAACAACGTTATAGGTAGCAATAGTTCAATCATTTTCAAAGTTGCTTAAATTGATTAAAGATAAAAATCCAAGCCATTGGATAGTATAAGATTCCAAACATCGGATTTGGTCAAATACACAATCCAACTACCAAAGAATTGTAAACTTACTCAGAAAATGGTACGATCAGAAGTATCCAAGCATTTAGTGATTGATGATTTCACTCTCAGTAAACCAAGAAAACAATACAGTTATATTAGTGATAGTAGACCAGATTATATACCTATCAAGAATCTTGAAAACCTTACACAACAATTTGAATAAAGAACATAGTTGTGAATGCCTTTGTGATATAGTCCATAGTAATTGTAACTCGAGTACTACAACCTGCTCCATATTTGGGGAGAACCAATAAGAGGCAAACCTTACTCACTGACTAAAATAGTACCTGTAATGGAACCAAGTGTTGTCAATTCTTCCAGTTCTAGTCACGAGTCATACTTTTGTTCCATACCAATATATAAATAATACAAAATTATTTTATATAATAAAAAATTTTCTAAGACCAATAAGATTTTTACATTTTGATATAAAGCTTTATTTAACCTCTTTTTCAATCTTCAGTCATATTTGATTTAACTTTTTTATTTATTAATAATTATAAAATGATGTTATATTTTTAAAATTTTAATATTATATCATTTTGAAAAAAATAAATAATTAATATGATATTATATAATGACTAAACAATATGATAACTTCCAAAATTTAAAAATTGAAATTAAAAAAAGCCACACCAAAGCAGGAGATAAGAAGAAACCTCTTTCCAAGGGCATTGGAGAATAGCTCCGTCCATTCCTAAATAGGCAAATTGTCCATAGGAGACAAAAAAATGGCAATAACCAGAGGCACTGATTAAAATTTGTAACGTACCAATAACTGAAAAATATTAAAGCTTCACATATCTTTTCTTCTGGATTATGGAAACATGGTACGAAGAACAAAAGTGGGAAATAAATTCATAAGAAATGCTAACGAACAAATTAGAGTCAATTACTTCGTAAAAAAGCAAAAACATTATGGCATCACAACAAAATGAAACAGAGTCAAGACTACAATTAAAGATGTCAACGATGAAGGGACTCATATGAGGAAACAAGACTACAACACTTTCTGGCCAACATATCTTGAAAACATGCATTTGGGTTCCAATTTTTTCAATTAAAATGGGAGATAAGCACAAATGAGAGTATAAAATAACCATCCAAATGTATACAAATGGCACACACAATAAGGCCAGAGCAAAGAACAAGTATCTTCAAATGAAACCATTTCAAGAACTTCATACATGTTACAAGAAAAACAAGAAGCCAGCCTTAATGAAATCCGTATGCATTGTTAATCCAAAAATTTCCGGTCAAGCACTTTTTACCACTATTGCGCATTAAGCATCCTCTTTTTATTCTTTTTAGTTTCTTTGACCTATATTATATTTTACTAAGAATGAACGCTTTAGAGAGAGGAAAACCGACATAAACAAAATTATCTCATACAATAGATAAAACAATGGAATGCAGAATCTGATGTCATGAATAGGATGAAGGAAAAGCCAACCTGTGGAATAATGTGCTGCATTGCCCACTGAGGACCAAATTCTTCAGCAAGCCGCTTTAGATTGTTTGCAGCAGCATCACGGATGGAATAAACCTACATCACATTTCCAGTGAGGATAATCAACAAAATTAGATGTACAATTACATCACAAAGTATGAATTTACTTTCTGAATATCCATCCTAATACCACAAGAACTCTAATATGTAAACCTACCAGAGAACAAAAGTTAAACGATGGAGAGAACTACAAAACAAAAAGGATGTGACCATTATATGCCGCTTTTTGTAGATAAAAAAATGAAAAGACAAACCTTATCATGTAGTCCCTGCATGCAAAGAGCACCAAGTTTATCATCAAAGAATCCTAATCTCAGCTGACTTGCTAGTAAAGGTATGTACTCTATAATTGCAAGCCAAACCCTCCAATGACTATCTTTTGCAAGCTCCACAATGGCAGGCAAGAAAGATTGGGATAGTACATCAATGTCAATAACCTGTAAGTGCAGCATATTTTTCTGTCATATGTGAATGTTGTGGTATAGTGCAATAGTGCAAAAGAATACTTTTCAAGAGGACATGAAATTTTTACAAAAAAAACTGCATCTGAGTTGTATAAATGGTAAGATGTAATAGAAGCATGTTTCATTTTCTCACAGACATGCAACTCCATCACCTTCAAAGGATTAAATAGCAAAAGATAAACTTCCAAAAGAAAAAAATAAACTATAGGAAGGTCACAGTGCCTAAAGATAATCGGCAAGGTCTTTTCCATGAAAATTCTATGCTCAATTTATAAGATTAAGTTACCACATCAAACATAATAAGTTGTCTTCAGTTGTTACAAACCTGATTCACTTGATCAAGCTTGCTAATTCTGTTCAGACGAACATCCAGAAATTCATGCTTCAACAGAGAAGGAAATCTAGGAAGAAGTTGCTTAATTGTGACATCTTGCATTCAAAACCAAATGAAGTTTGAATCCATTGCATGTACATGACCATGATAAAGGAAACTGAAAGAATGCAGGTTCATATAAATAGCAAACAGCTTAACAAATTTCAAGCAGATGAAAAAATTGCATAAACAAAAAGCCCAGTAGTTATCAAGTCATAAAAACTTCCAAAAATTATCAAATTCTAAGAAGACAATGCACTTCGAGCTTGGCCAAACTGGGTGATAGAAGGTAAAAGAATAGGATACAGTTAAAAAGCCAGATAAGCAACCAAGTGATAAGAAAGATGAGGAATCAAGCAGAAAATTGACATCAAATCACCATCATTGGCCAACAAGAGTTCAGTGACAGAAGGAGGCCTCCATTTCTCCAAAGGTTTCCTAAGCCTGCCTAAAAACATCAAAGAAATTTTAATATCACAAATCACAACGAATACAAGTGGAATAGGAGACCAAAAATTGAATTCAGGTTTAACATAGGTGAGAAGTTTAAAACAGAAAGAGTCCACATTAGCTTTTAGTAAGGCTGTTCAGCAAGCTGCTTTAGATTGTTTGTAGCAGTATCACGGATGGAATAAACCTACATAACATTTCCAGTGATCATAATCATCAAAATTAGATGTACAACTACATCACAAAGTATGATTTTACTTTCTGAATATCCATCCTAATACCACAAGAACTCTAATATGTAAACCTACCAGAGAACAAAAGTTTAAACACTGGAGGGAACTACAAAACAACAGGGATGTGACTATATTATGCCGCTTTTTGTACATAAAAAAAATGAAAAGACAGACCTTATCCTGTAGCCACTGTATGCAAAGAGTACCAAGTTTATCATCAAAGAATCTTACTCCCCGCTGACTTGCTAGTAAAGGTATGTACTCTATAATTGCAAGCCGAACCCTCGAATGCCTATCTTCTGCAAGCTCCACAATGGCAGGCAATAAAGATTGGGATAGTAGATCGATGCTAATAACCTGCAAGTGCAGCATATTTTTTCGTCATATGTGAATGTTGTGGTATAGTGCAATAGTGCAAAAGAATAATTTTCAAGAGGACATGAAATTTTTTCAAAAGAAACTACATCTGAGTTGTATAAATGATAAGATGTAATAGAAGCATGTTTCATTTTCTCACAGACATGCAACTCCATCACCTTCAAAGGATTAAATAGCAAAAGATAAACTTCCAAAAGAAAAAAATAAACTATAGGAAGGTCACAGTGCCTAAAGATAATCGGCAAGGTCTTTTCCATGAAAATTCTATGCTCAATTTATAAGATTAAGTTACCACATCAAACATAATAAGTTGTCTTCAGTTGTTACAAACCTGATTCACTTGATCAAGCTTGCTAATTATGTTCAGGCGAACATCCGGAAATTCATCCTTCAACAGGGAAAGAAATATAGGAAGACGTTGCTCAATTGTGACATCCTACATTCAAAACCAAATGAAGTTTGAATCCATTGCATGCACATGACCATGATAAAGGAAACTGAAAGAATGTAGGTTCATATAAATAGCAAACAGCTCAACAAATTTCAAGCAGACAAAAAAATTGCACAAACAAAAAGCCAGTAGTTATCAAGTCATAAAAACTTCCAAAAATTATCAAATCCATTGCATGTACATAACCATGATAAAAGAAACTAAAAGAATTTAGGTTCATATAAATAGCAAACAACTTAACAAATTTCAAGCAGACAAAAAAATTGCACAAACAAAAAGCCCAGTAGTTATCGAGTCATAAAACTTCCAAAAATTATCAAATTCCAAGAAGACAATATGCTTTGAGCTTGGCCAAACTGGGTGATAGAGGTAAAAGAATAGGATACAGGTAAAGAGCCAGATAAGCAACAAAGGGATAAGAAAGAAGAGGAATCAAGCAGAAAATTGACATCAAATCACCATCATTGGACAACAAGAGTTCAGTGACGGAAGGAGGCCTCCATTTCTCCAAAGGTTTCCTAAGCTTGCCTAAAAACATAAAAGAAATTTTAGCATCACAAATCACAACGCATACAAATGGAATAGGAGACAAAAAATTGAATTCAGGTTTAACATAGGTGAGAAGTTTCAAAACAGAAAGAGTCCATATTAGCTTTTAGTAAGGCTATAACAACAGTGCCAAATCAGTACCTGCAAGCGGATTTATCCCAGCAAGTTTATATAATCGGGCAGTCACCAATTGGATTCTCTCCTGCCAGTAACAGAAGTTAAGCTCAAGTTATAAAAGGGGAAAGCTAGTATGTAAAGATTCCTTTGCCAGAAGTAGCTTTACACAATGATTACACATGATGGATCACATTTCAAAGCAATTACCTCTAGTCCTGAGCAAACACAACCTCAGAATCAGACCAACTGTCTAAATCCGTTAACAAATTCCTTAAAATGGAAAGCAAGAAATTTACCGAATCTCCAGCGTAACGCTGCTGAATAGCCTTTATTTGAGGTTGCAAGGATTGCATAGCCATAGCAGACTCTATCTGTCCATCGTAAAGGCATAACCACATTCAGCATCTACAAATAAAAAGTTAATTACACCACTCAATTAGAGATATCAACAACGTGCTTCCTAGTCAAAGGAAAAGTGGCAGCCTTAACAAGAACAGTCAGGAGTATAATAGCAAACCCATAAGCATAAGGAACATGCAAAGTAGATAAACCATCCTTCAAAACCTGAAAAGGGTATTGTAAAACAAAATCATTTCACATAAA
>JANQBM010000001.1:359763-379493 GCA_025594535.1 Erythroxylum domingense | reverse complement strand
ATAATAATAATAATAATAATAATAATCCAACGTTAAATTCTCTATTAATATGAATGATGCAGCGAGCTACATCATATTAGTATTTTTTCATATAATATGTATGAATTTTATTGTTTAATAAATTAAAATATCTATAATTATAGTATGACACAGATATAATATATAGTAGTTATATACTAAAAAAATTAATTTGATGTGATTTTTTATGTTCAAAAACTTAATATTATGGTATTTTTAAATATAAATTAACATTATAAAATTAAATTAAGATTAAAAAGTTTGATTAACCCCTTTATTGTATTCTTCCAAACTTTAGTACGATAAAAAAAAATCAACTTTAAAAACACACCGAGCAAAAGTTGAGAATAAAGTGAAAAGTAATATTGTCATTACACAAATAGCTAATCTTAAAAGCTCTTTTTATGAAGCTTTTAGAAATTAGCTTATTGGAATTAAATAAACTAACTAATAAATTATTTACCAAATATATTAATAACTTTTTAAGATAATCAAAAGATTAACTTTTAGTTAATAAATTAAAAAAATAGCTAATAAGTTGTTCTCTTACCCGATATTAGTATCGAGAGAATAGATTTATGATTATAATATATTTCCCGACAGATAACTTTAACCCAAATTTTTTTTATCAATATTACCAATTTTCACTAATAATTTGGGCATTTTTGGTTTTATTTTTTTTAATTTCATGATAATTTAAATAATTAAATTGAGTTGCATTCTACGAAAACATAACTCATGATTTAACCTTTTGACATGACAATTTCAACCGTCTCTGACTATTTCTGCGCACACAATCGCAGCCGGCACGTTACGTACGGTACGCTCCATTAGCCAAAGAAGAAAAAACGAAAGGAAACGACAACGAAAGTACAACATTCAGAGAAGAAAAACACACGTAACGTTGTTGACTCTCTCTCTGTTGCCATTTCTTCCTCAAGCAACAATTTCTACACTCTCCCAAACGAAAGCTCCTGTAAATTTACCGAACCAATTCTGTCAAAGGAACCAACATGCGACTCTCAGTGCATCACGTAACACTATAATCAACTTATGAAAGCATCAACACAACAAACACTTCCATTCGCGTCTTGTGGCCATAATACTAGTGTTTGAACTATTGAAACTTCAAAGACACGTCCTTTAAAGTCTTGCGGCTTTCATTTTCAAGAAGCTGTCGTAGCGAAGCCACACACAAGATGCATTAAAAGCCAACCGACCCTTCCAAATTTTATAACTCAAAATTTCCAATTCCTGCGGGAATTGTGAGGACAGGACTGAAAAGTAAAGGTAGATAATTCAAAGTCATTATTTAGAATTTGAGTAACTTTATTTTTAGATATTTATAAAAATAACACGGAATAAATTAAATTAATAATCACAATTTAGAATAATTATAAAATCATCAATTAATTACAGAAATGTTATCACATAAAAACAAAAATATACAATAAGGCTTCTCAATTTCAAATACTCAATAATACATAGAAAACTAAAATTAGAAACTCAAATCAACCAATTCTGTTCTTAAAATTTTAATCATAAGATATCGATATGAGAATATATTAACCCTCGACATATTAGGCTTTTGACTGATTAGTCCAAGCTTCATACCTCGAAACAATGTTGTCTATTTTAATTTAATTTAATTTTTTAAAACGAAGTTATTTTAATTTTAAATTATAAAAAAGCTTAATACCAAAACAATATCATTTCTAATATCATCACTTGGAATAGCCCGAGCGAGTTCCAGGTGGGATCAAGTGAATCAATTAATCAAAGACTCTAAAAGCTTCTAAAGTTGGTTGAACATTTCTTACTTTGAGCAAACTTGCTCAAAAGGCCCAAGGCATCAAATTAGGTAGACATTGACACCTGAATTCACGAAACGGCGCTTAGAAAAGAAAACTAAAACTATTAGTTAACGCTTCTTATAATCCCAGTTACCTCCTTGACAGGAAAAATCAACTTTCTTGTACGAATCAGGCAGACATGGTTTTGCTTAGATGTCAGAAATAAAAAAAGCGGAACAATATCTATCCGTTGCATTTAGATCACTTTCCCAATGCATGAACAAGATAAAGTTGGCATATTACAACAATTTGATCGCCGAAAAGTGCACCGGGAGAATTCTAAACTTCTGACGAGTCAGTGACTGAATAGCCAACACGAAGCATTATGAGACTACCACAGACTACTACTTGCGACGCGTAAAATCCTCAAATATGGCCCATTCTTGTTTTTACAAGGAACAGGTCCCGAGAACACAACTGGTTAGCCCTTACCGAATCTGCAAACTCTCCAACTTCCTTTTGCAGACTGGTAAAACCCTAATTCTCCATAACTAAAAGATGCAGAAGATGGTATTCTTAAACAAGCTAATGTTGTTAAACACCATCAGACTCCAAATGGACACCTAACCAGAAGCACCAAAAGGCAACATTTTACAGCCACTGCCATCATGGGTCAAATTTCACATATATGAAAACAGAGTAGATGGAACCAACCTTGAGTGACATTTCTTCACGATGGTTCATCTAAACTAAAACTGATCAGAGGATGAAAAAAGAATTCAGCACCAAAGAATACCTAATTGATCCCAAAGAGGAAATACAGAGATTTGACACTTGTGCGGTGGACTTTTAACATGTATCTTTCCAGTGCCCTTCAATCCGTGTATAAGAAAAAAGAGGCTCTAAAAAGCAGAGAAAGCAGAGAACAATGTCCACCCTAGGTTCCAAAGCAATGGTCAACAGTCTCCAAGTTGCACAAAACTTGATTGCCCACTTAACCAAATAAATTCAAACAAGCAGCGAAGCAGAAGCAATAAATTGGTCCTTGATCAATTATGCCTGTCTAGTGCTTCTAAAAGTTGCCAAAAGTAGCCCATCTCTTACTTTTATATTTGGCAAAAGAACACAGTAAATGTCAATCTCACAATTGTTTTCTTTTTTTCCCCCCCGTTTTGCTCATCCAACATTTTTCCCTGAAATACAGAAGGATAAAAGTTCCTTGACACAAAAAAGGAATGGTATTATGATGTTAAAGAGTCTCAAACCACCAAGACATTACATGAGAGAGGTAGTTGCTAACTGAGCTAATGCGTCATCAGTAATTTAGATTTCTTTATATACACAACCATAATGGACTATCAAGTAATTTTATTTTCGAACACACAAGCATTAAAGGGCGCATCAAACAACCATGAGAATGAAGACACTTACTAGGGCTGCATCACGTCACACGGTGCTCTGAAAAAACAGGAAATAACACGATGTTAATATTATCCTCGAAATGAAGAATAACAATAGCCTATGGCCCATGAAGGGAAGGTAAAAACATAAGCTAAAGAACAAAGCAAATCAAAGTAAAAACAAGAATCAGATTGCTTACCAAAGTAAACAGCCACTTCAAGAGCGCAGCACCAAATCCCCAGAGCAAGTGCCTCAGAATGAGAGACCATGGATCAGGTGTATGCAACTCATTAGAATGCAGTTTACATAAAACTTACAAAGAATTTACAATAACGAAACATCATCTTGACCATCTATGCATCAGAGAAGACAATTTGAAATGACGATACCACTACAGAACACAAATCTTGTACAAACATGTATGATGGGACAAAGATATGTGTGCCATGGAAGAAGATATCACTTGAAAAGCATTTTTAAGAACATGTCAATAAAAACAGTGATCATTCCAAGAACAATCACCAGATGTATGATAACAAACCCCTCCAATAAAAAGCATGTAGAATTCAAGCTGTGTAGAAATAATCAAGACATGAACTTGCAACGGTTTCAAAGAACTCCTAATGAACAAACTAAGGTACCTTCTCCTGGATGCCCTTTTAAGCATCTAAGCACTGGAGGAATGCCTCAAAGCAGGGTACAGAAATCCTGAACCAAAAATATAATTAGACTCCCTAGGACCCAAAGGATTCAAACAAATTTAAACAGAAGAGGATATAGTCTGTAGAAAACTAGAAGAAGACTAAACAATTGAAAACATTAATATTCAGAACAAGGTAAAATCTACAAATGAGAAGTGAGAATTTCCATCCCTTCTTTCCTTATTAGAATCATAATAAGTCCAATTGCACCAAGTAAGTAAAGTTACAGAAACTACAATATATAAAATAAGAACCAAATCTGATCAATTTTTTCACAATGTTTATATAAACAATGATTACAAGGTGTAAAAAACGCCTTTGGCAAGTTGTCTTACGATAGAAACAGTACATTCGACCGAAAGAACCTCCAGTAAAAGTCCCCAACCAAAACCACCACTTTTGGCTTCAACCACGCCTTAGAACTGTCCAATGCTTATAGGCCATCGAAGAGAAGATAAAAGACAGATAACTCTCAATGATTAGATTTCTGAATGTGAATTAGGTCATAATGTACAAATTATCTAGTGCAACATCATTTCTTTGAGTCAGAAAATCAGCAACATGGTTCACTTGCCCGTGATGAATGGATGAGCTAGTGCTTGAGAAACAGTCATTCTCTTATCTGGGTCCAACATGAAAATTTTGTCTAGAAGGTCTTTAAAATGAGCGAGCGTTTTTGGATCCTCGCCTGGAGAACCTTTAATGATGGAGCTAATATCTTTCTGTTTTATATTTAGAATCATCCTCTTTATAGTCTGCAAATGCACGAGTAGAAAATGCCAGTTGATATGAGAGGCAATAATAATATAGGGTTAAAACACTGGTGGAACAAATGCCAGCATACCTTTTGAGTAACAGGATCATCTTCTGCAGCATGAAAATTCAAATCGTGGTCAAAATGTTGATCAACAAATGCACCCTGGAAAATGAATTCCAGAAGAGGGGTACAAGCATTAGCTAAGTGAATTAAATTAAAAAATACAGGTAGAAGTCTCGAGCTCAATCAGGTTCCCTTATTGTTTTCAAGGACAGAACATATCCTGCATGATGTCTTTTTTCAACATGATTAGTAGCTTTGACCAACCATCATCAACATCACCAGAATGAATAAAGGATACCTACCTTCTTAAGCATCTTCTTGGGAAATGGACCTTTCAATTCCATATGAAGTCGCAACATATCATTATTTGAAGGACCAGGAAAGAGAACTTTCCCAGTGTAAAGCTCATACAAACAGCAACCAACAGACCAAATATCCATGGGATGATCATAGGGCAAGCCAAGAACTGAAACCAAATTACATACAGAAGTTATTGATACTCTAAACTTTAAAAATAAAATATTATCAAAAAAAGTAGACATTCCCATGTTTAATTTTGTGCAAAAAGTAATCATCATGCAAGACAATGACTGATATGAAACTAATCATCATGCAAGACAATGACTGATATGAAAATGTTATGTACAAGATCGAAAAGGATCCCAAAAGCTTTTCAAATAAATAGCAAATTATCAAACATAACAAATATAATCTAACCTCTGATTTTTTAAAAGAGGTATCATGCCTTACTGAGATCACTAGTACCACTTGTATATTAACAATACTAAACTAGTGATCTAGTGCACTAAATGAGATAAAGTAACAAAAGATTAGATAACATATGAAAAACTGAAATCCCAGATGAAATGAGGAGCTTGGAGCAAACTGGAATATTTAACATTAGTACTTACTAATTTCTGGAGCCCGATAAAAACGGCTAACAAGGTAAGGTGTAACCTCATTTTTTCCAGAAAACATAGCATTACCAAAATCACAAAGCTTAAGCACATTTTTGGCCTCATTCACCTGCATTAAAAGTTGAAGGAAAAAACATAATGTAAAGCTGAGTATTCATGGCAAATTTCATTAGAGTAACAAGTGGCCAGAAAAGGGTACCAAACATACCAACATGTTATCAGGCTTTATATCACAGTGAAGAACCCCACAATTCTTTAAATGCTTCAGCGCAATAAAAAGCTGTTTTGCATATGCTCTGACAGCAGTAAGCTTCAGGCCAATATTGCGACCAAATTTTTTTAAAACTTCACGAAGGTTCATATGAAGAGACTCAAAAACTAAACAAAGATGATTTCTATACTTGAAACTAGAAAGATAACGAACGCAGTGCCTCCGGTTTTCAGGATCTGCACCAGCTAGTTTCTGCAGTATCTGAACCTCTAACTGACCTGCCTTGTGCCTATACCACAAAGATGCGCGAGAGTTCAGAACAACACAGAAAAGGAAGTAAACCAGAAAAAATAGAGAACAAATAATATAATCACCTACATTGTTTCATTATTACGAATAATTTTTATAGCCACTTCTTCAGGCTCACCATTGCCTGCTTTAAAATCCTTTGCTCGGACTACTGTGGAAAATACACCTTTACCATGAGCGGCAGCAATTTCATATCGCCCATCAAGCAATTCACCAAATCGATAACCTGAAGAGAAAATAGATGATTACATATAATAGAAAAATAACAATAGAAGAAAGGAGAACTGCCAAGATAAAAAGGCCATAAAGTGAACAACCCAAGGAGCAACCCAAACTCATTTCCTAGTAAAGAAAACATAATAACTAGTAGCTTGTATGTACACTATCTATCCCCATTTCCCCATTTCAGAGAAGGTGCAAACCATCAAACTTCAATAATAGGACAACTTTTAGCCTATCAGAAACCAACCCCAGTGCAACAGTGTATAAAATTATTATCAACAATTCTTCATCTTGACATTCTCTAATTTGACTTCAACAATAAAACCAGAATCCACAAGAAAACAAAAGAACCTAGATGCAAGTAAGACAGACACACAAATAAGCAGGAGATCATATGAAAGGGAAAACAGATGCAGGTTTTAATAGAAGTCTAAACATAAGATCACTTATAACAGCCTTTTTAATGGACATATTTTTTGCCAAAGGACTTCAAGATGAGACATCTCAAAGCTGGAAGAAGTAACAAAGCAAAAGATAAGAGTAAAGATAAAGAGTAACAGCTTTTTCAATACTTACTGTAATACCCCTCGGCATCATCCCAGTTGTCATGAAGGCCACTTACAATTAGCAAACCATCTCCTTTGCCCTGAAAAACACAAAGATAAAACTTTTGCCATTTTGTTTTACTGATGCCATAAACAGCAGCTAAAAGAATCATAGATCACAGAGAAAATTACCTGTTTTCGTACTCCAGTAGGTGTCTCTCCAAATATATCATCACAGTACTTTTCATCTGATCTCTCACCCTGCACAAATTCAAATAAAATGTATCATTAGCTAAACACCTGAACAGACAAAACTATTCAAGAGTTGATCTACTTTCACTGCAAAATGAATATACCTTTGGAGTACCCTCACCAAGTCCTGCCCCTCCTAAAGCTCTTTCAGAAGGTTGCATTCCGTTTTGATGAGGTGATTTCCCCTCTGAAACTAATGACTCAGGACCAAAAATATCCCCATGATCATTCCTACCTTCAGCTGCAGCAACATTGACAGTTTGCACTGGTTTAGCTGGATGTTCACCAAAAGTCGGTGATGATTTCACAGGTACTGCTGCAAACTCCTTATCTGATAGGAATGACAATATCATTAAAACATAATGAACCTAATCAAATACCAATAAGCATAAATAAAGAGGAATGTAGGGTGGTAAGAATCCAACACAAACTACGCCAACATTCTCTAGTGGAATGATGAATCCATAAATGACAAATGGAACCTAGCAATCCAACCGCGGCCAACAGTTACAGACCAAATTTTGCCCTCTTATGAAGCATTACAGATTCACATATCTCTAACAACTTGCAATCTAACATAAAATAACATGCTCATTGATAAAATGTCAAAGTTGGAATGAAGATAACACTAAGGTCAGAATAGTTTATTCAACATGTATAACTTGTTATATCAGCCTTGCTTCCGACAGGACAACAAATAATCATAACTATCTTGTATCAAAATATATAAAATTCACAAAGCAAACTAAGTTCTAAAATTATTTAAAAGACACCTTTTAGTGCATTCTCTGACTGTGGGCTGTTATGCTGTTGTGGCTTTTGATTCTTATACTTTTCAAGAATAGCTTGCCTTCGCTTTCTACTCTCCTCCTTAATTCTATCAAGATCTTCTTCCTGTTCAGCTAGTTTAAATTCAATCCTTTCTTCAAAATCATCTTGTTCAGCTTCATCTCTACAGCCAACACAAGAAAACAAGTAAGATAAAGTCTGCATGCATCATGAAAAAAAAAGAACGCATTCTAGGAATCCACAATACCTTTTCAATTTGTCCCTGGTACTTTCAAGAGAATCACTGTTTGCATTAGATAACCTTTCTGAATCGCTGTGCAGTTCTCTAACTCTATCCCTATATTTATCATTTAGTCTACCCCTATCGTGCTCCCTTTCAGTCAACCGGTCATGATTCCTGATTCTCTCTCTGTCTCTATACCTATCCCTATCCCTCTCACTCTCCCTCTCCCTATCTCTCTCACTAATTTTAACTCTGTCACTGCTCTTAGCTCTATCCCTTGGTCTCTTTCTATCAAGGTCATCCTCCCTGTCCCCGCTCCATCCCTTTTGTCTCTCAGCTCTACTTTCTGCTTTTGATTCTCTATCTCTGCTCCTACCTCTTTCTTTCTCTCTTCTCCGTTCCTTGTCCAATTCCCTTTCTCTGCTTCTGTCCTGCTCCCTCTCTCTTCTTCTGTCCATGTCCCTATCCCAGCTCTTTTCCCAGTCTTTATCTCTTCTTTGATCTCTATCAATCTCCCTTTCCCTCTTACTCTCACTTTCCTTTTCTCTCCTATAATCCTTGTCTCTGATTCTCTCCCCTTCCCTATCCTTTCTCCGTTCCATGTCTGCCTCCTGTCCTCTGCTCCTCCCCTGTTCCTTCTCCCTTCTCAATACCCTATCCATCTCCCTCTCTCTGCCCCTCTCTCTAATGCGCCCATTCCATTCATATTCCCTATCCTCTACTCCATGATATTTTTTATGACTTGCACTGAATTCTTGCTCCTTTCCTCTAATCAAATCTCTCCTCAAATCCCTGTCATGCCTAATCTTTCTCTCATCATCAGACATTTTCTCAGCCCTGTCATAATATGACCTTCCTTTCATAATAGTATCATCTTCTACAATGCTACGGGAAAGAGATCTCTCCCTACTGACATCAAGTGACCCTGATCTCCTAGAATGAAACCCATCCTTGTACTTATCACATGACGGAGAGCGTGTGAGTTTCATGTTCCCATCCCTATCAGTTTCAGAAGATGATGACTTCCTCACATAGTCAAATTTGCCTTCATTACTCTCATACATATCAGTATCATCATGACTCCGGTTGTGACTTCCCCTTGAAGCAGATCTAGATCCTCCATGCCACTTCGTATCTTTGTCATGATGTTCACTATCCAAACCCCCATTGGAAACAGCTTTCGGCTCAGCTCTGGGAGATAATTCATCTTGATACTTAGTCTTAGAATCTTTTTGCAAATTGATCCCTACATCTCCCAAAGGATCAGTCTCGAAAAGATTCTTGCTCTTGTCAACACGAACTCCCTGGAATACAGCTCATGAAACTTAGAAGCCAAAACTTACAAAGATTACAAGATAAGTTATAGAAACAAAACAGTGGAGAAAGAGCATTGAAAGACAAAACAAAAATTCAAATAAAAAAGTGAGCGAGAAAAGGGACATGTAACTTGCTCTTACAAATAACAACAGGCCAACACTTCTTCAATTGAATCATCTAGAGCCATACTTCTTTGCTTTTCCTGTTTTCCATTTCATTTATGTTCTTGTACAGTGTGACATACTCTAACAAGTTCTAAAAGAATAAGAAAAAGAAAGAGATACATCAAATGTTCAAAAAATCTCAAGAAGATATCCACTACGGAAACTAATAGCGAGCATAAGACTTGAATTACTCATTCCTCATGATTAAACCACGACACCCTTCAGCGAAAGGAACTTTTAAAAGGTAAAAACCATGAAAAGTTAGTCCAAACGTAATCAATTTCCCAAGATTCCCCAAAGAAAAAGTGATATACCATAACTTGAGATAAACGGTGAATAGAAAAAAGTAGTTGACAGAACACACCAGATTTTTGGAGTCAACTTTCTGATCGCTCAATTCCACCGACTCAAAACCTTCCTCGTCGAGAATCTCCCCTTCCTCCACATCGTCGTCATCCGCTCTCTTGCTATCAACAACAGGAACAACCGGAGGGGGAGGAGTAGCTTCTCGAAGAACAGCACTCTCGTCGTCTCCGTGCTTCTTGCTACGGTGACGATGATGCCTGTGGTGCCGATGCTTATGGCGTTTAGAAGATTTCTCCGCCTCCTCGTCGGACGTCGATCGGCGGTGCTTTCGGCGGGAGGATTCGGCGTCGCTGGGCATTGTGAAACAGATCTAGGGTTAGGGTTTACGTAATCGGTGGCGGCGACAGCAATTTGAGGAGAAAGCAATCAAAATCGAATCGAATCGAATCAGAAGAAAGTGACAAGAAAAGAATTGAAGATTTGCGTGAAAAATTGAAGAGGAGGAGAACGAGAGATCCAAATTGGGGAAAAATCCAATCCAGAGCTAAGAGTAGACAATCGCGCAACCAATAAACGAGGGATTAATCAGATTCGGTTATTTAACAAACAAAAGGCCTTTTGTGATTACAGGCCCATAGCCCAAATATGAACCAACTATATTCTCTTTCTCAAATAAATAAATAAATAAATAAATAATATATATGTATAAAAATTAATTATTTCATTTTTAAAAGTATATTATAATTTAATATTTAAAAATTATTATATTTTATTAAATAAAATATGCATATCTTTTTTAAAATTTTTATGAGTTTTCTAACATAATTAACTCATAATATGTTTATAAAAATATCACGCGACAATTTTATTAAATTTTTTATGAAATACTTATTTAATAAAAATTAACATCTTTTAAATATTAAGTCATAAACAAATTTAAATCAAATATACTATTTATTGCTAATATTTAAATCAAATATATTATTTAACCTTTGAATCCAATTTAAAAATTTTAAGCCTTTTAAATTTTTTAGTTTAATTTTTAATGATCAATTTAATAAATTAATTAAAACAAATTAAAAAAATTCATTAGCCAATCTTTTTTTAATTAAACTTTAAAATAATTTCTCACACATATTTTAAAATTTTAATTTTATCATATTAATTTCAACATAATAGGCAAATTCAATCAAACTCGGATTAAACAAGTAACTGAAGATAATGTAAATTTTATTACAAGATGTACAAGTTACATGAACCCACCTGTCCTTGGAATGTGCAAACTATGCTGGGGTTAAACATCTGTAAGTGATACAAAAATTCATGCCTGAAACTTGATGAACAGCAGACTGCCTGTTACTACTGTTACAAGTCAAGTACTACATTGCAAAAGAGCAAATTTGCACCATCCCAACCCTCCAAAACAAAAATTAGCAAAAGGGAACATGGAGGAGGTCAAGACTTCCACATCCTAACAGAAAAATAATATATTATCTAGACATGACCAAGTTTGTTAGAGGTGGCACAACAGTTGAATTAAACAGAGAATCCCCCATATACTTGCAGTTGTCATGATCAACTTTCAACTTCATAGGAACTAGAAATCTTTCCTGAGTTCTTGATCCAATGATGTCTGTTGATCTCCTAATCCCGACCTTAATCTTGTTCATCTTATGGCCAGAACTTGCACTGATTCGTTTTCTCTTTCTTGAAGATTTCCACCTTAACTGGGCAAGCAAATCATCCTTTGCTAGGTCCCCAAACAATGCCAAGTACTTCCTTTTATCACTCCCCAGGTCTGAAGATGAATCCTGACGACCGGCTATAGTTTTCTCCGACTGAGGATCATCACGAATGCTTACCAATTTGTTCGAGTCGCATCTGACTTCAGCTTGCTCTTGCCCCAAACAAGAAAGCTGAGCTATATCTGGCCTTTTCTCAACAGGCGTCCACTCATTTGCCAACCATTCATGTGAAAGTCTCACATCTGTAGAGCAAAACACTGATTCCTGCTTCTCTTCTGCAAATTTCAAGAAATAGAAAATTTCGGGCATTCATATTAAAGGAAAAAAAACATAGAAAAGATTCAGCACCACACTGCAATTTAATTTCAGAGGACTGAAAGTTTTCTAACCTGGAAAATAGACATGAATTCTATCTTCAGATTCTTTTTTAACAACAATGCCTTCCCACCATGCATCATGCCACCAGGCATCAATAGCTGTCCCAACATCAACTAAACCAGCTACTTTGCCTTTATCAAGTGGATGAATAGGGCGAACAATGTTCCTTCCAGAAACTCGAATTCCATGTTTGTCGCCACCAGCAACACGGGATGCTAAAATCCACTCCTGACAATACAAGAGAAATATCAGTACTACCTCGCTGGTGACTTTCAGGCACATAAATCACTTCACAAAGTTGAAGAATAAAGAACAGAAAGTATGGCAAGTTCAACACACCTCTAAGTTTTTAGATTCATCATCTGCATCTTTCACATCTTGATATCTAACCTTCACTTTATTTTTGTGCTTCTTTATTATCAAAGCTCTAAACCAGCAACCTCGAATCCCACTATCTTGAGAAAGCACCTCAACATCAGAACCAACTTTAAGAAAGTGGACTGGATTATGTTTCACCTCATCCAGTGCCAAAGAAGCAGTAGGCTCAACCCCACCTCTCAGCTTATCACTAGAGGTAGTAGTGTCCAAACATACTTCCTGTAATAATTCTTTACTGCCAACAAGAACATCATCTTTCAATCGTCGAAGCCTCTTCCAAGGCCTGATCCCAATGGAATCAGTGGCATTGGCTGCCATGAGCAGACCATTGTCAGCCCGCTGTGAAAGTGCCTGACTTTTTGAATGAGAAACAGCGTATATATACCTAAAAATTTCCTGTTTCCAGTAACCTTTGACCTGAGTGATGTCAAAAGGCTTGGCATCATCATTTTCAAACTGCTTGTAGCAAACAAATGGATCGAATTTGGTATGCACTGCCCTTTTCAGGAACTTGGTGAAATGCTGGGGACTGAGGACAGTGGCCAATCCATCTATGCATTCAACATTGAGATCTTGAAGACAAAGAGAAAAGAAAATCTCTCTGTCATTATAATTGTGAGGCAAAACAAAACCAACCTCATCAATTTTGTGAAACCATCGTACCACAACCATCTTGCTCCCTTTAGACTCTTCGTACATATCTTCCAAATAGGCAACAAGTCGTTTGCCCTCCTCAGCTAAAACATAAACAAAGTCATGAACCTGACAAGATTTAAAGATCAATTAACAAGAAAGGTGTTAAATGACAATGTTAAAAAGCCACAAAATACTAACAACACCTGTAAGGTACCCAACAAGCAAAACACACTTACCGAGATTTTGACACTGTTCCTGCAAAAAGACTGATAATGCTTTCTCCTTTTTCTGCATGTCCATGGAGAACCCAACCATGAAAACTCCTTGGTATAAGTGCCAACGTGCCTTGATTGAATATCCTGGAATAGAAGAAATAAGTGAGATCACAAAAGATGATAAGTTAGAAAATTACATATCACAATCATGAACAGATGTTTGTACCTTAAAAGCTTCGATATCCAATTCAGAAGTATCACTGTTATCCAAAGAACCTGACATGGGAGAAGATAAATGGGCCAGTGAACCTGAAAGTTCAAATTTACAATTGCTGAACAATCAGAACTAACTGAATAATTGGCAAACAGAAACTAAGGTAAATAAAAAAAATTATATGCCAAATGTGAGGCCACACTTTAGGTTGTGACCACAGCATGAAACCAAATAAAACAAACAGAAAGCTTAAGTAAAACTATACACACGTCGGAATCAGATTAACATGCATAATTCTAGAAAATGCATAATTAACTTTGACAAAAGACCAAATGCCTACTTTTCTAAAATAGAATATATTTATTATATCCTTCCCCTAAATTTAACAACACACTAAGCTCCTTACAATTAGTGCAGGGCAAAATGAAATTACATATTCATATTGATAAAGATGTTGGGGGCAGCGCTAAAATTTTCTGAATCAAACATGTTAAACAGCTTAATAAGCACAGCTTATGGGTATCTCAAAAAGCACATACGATAGAACATATAGAAAAGTATACCAGGATAAAAAAAATCTTCCAACCAAAAGGTACAATTATCAAATATTGTACAGTTTTTCAACTATTTCCTAGTGAACTAATTATCATCATATTTGAAAGTACCTTGAGACTTCATAAAATTTAGCCTATCAAGTGGATCCTGGTTATTGGCGCATACATGCCTCAATTATATATTTTATTCAAAGGAAATTAAAAGACCTGAACAACAAGTTTTTATCTTCACCAAATCAACAATAAACAAAGAACCAATTATACTTCAGGTAATAAGGCTCCCAAACAAAACCATAAACAAAGAAACACTTCGCCGTCCATATCAAAAAAGAAAATATATCTTTCAAAGAAACGATTAAAAAATAGCACGATTGATGCAAAGACTGTCAAAGAGCCACCGAATGAAATATAATTCATAGACAGGAGGGGAAAGAACAAAGATCAGGAAACGTAAAGAAACATTACTTGAAACCAAGAAACAAGCTTAATGCTAAATCATAAGCATAAACATAAAGTTTAACATCAAACTGAAAAAGCACATCAGCCGCTTGCTTTCGGACCGTGATAAGGATGGATAATACAAAAAAAGAAAAACCAAGCCCAAAATTGAAAAAATGAACAGAAAGAGGAAAAGCAGCAGCAGCAGCAAACGAAGAAGAAGAAGAAGGGATATGGTGGATAGAAAAAAGAAGGGATATGGTGGATAGAAACCGCGAACTGCGAGTAAACAAAAATTTAACGGAAAAACCTGTTAACTTTTGAGCCTTTACCCGAAATTAAGAGTTAAAAGAAAAACTTTGGGCAAAGAATCTGCAAGTTAACAGACAAAAAAAAAAAAAACAAAGATCCATCTTTTAATATATAATTGATACAAAACGTAATTATATACCATGGCCTTCAATGGAATTCCACGACAAGGGACAGAATTCAAAAGAACAAACGAGTTGTGTAATGAACAAAACAGCTTTTATGAGCAAACAAACCCTCAGATCTGAGAAAACACCCTTGCAACGTCAAAACCTTCAAACTTTTGAACCAAAGCTCGTTGAATTCATTGAAGGAGATTAACAAGCAAACTAATCCCAATTTGATATTCCCCAATAGTGTTTACATACCTGAAACAACGGAGCTGAGCCAATCAATCACCTCTCTTCTGGACTTCAGTTTAGATAACGGACCCAGAGACAACAAAACCGACCGATTTCTAATTGCGTAATGATAAGAAATATGTCTCAAACTCTTTTCTCTTCCAATCACAGCCAGATCCGATCCACCATCAAATCTTCTCAGAAAATAGTGAACCTCTCTCCTCCCTCTCTCGCCGGAGACGTTCACCTCCTCCCAGCTCACGTACCCCAACGAAGACGACATATCCGCCGGCGACCTCAATCTCTCCATCAATTCAATCGTGAACCGAAGCGAGACGCTCTAGAATTACAAGCAAAAACCCTTGAGGAAGAAGAAGAAAAGAAGAAGAGAAATTGCACAAGAAATTTGAAAGCGAGAGTTTCAGATTTTGAAAGTTATAATAAAGAGAGAGGGAGGAGCTAGGGTTTCGCGATGCGGTGTCCGAACGAGAGATGAACGGTTGAGATTTAGTCTACGAAAAAGGAAAGTGGTAGGAAACACGCGAGATCCCAAAACGCCCTCAATATGACGGAGTATTTACAAGTTGGATTGTACGGCTTTTCTAAAGCTTATCCCATCACATGTCGTATTGCTGAGACTTGGAGGAAACGACAACGTACAAGTTGACACACGAGGAGAGAGAGTGGCGGCCGCAACTGGCGTTGTTTAAATTTTGGAAGGAGCTATTTTAGCCGCCACAAAGAGTCACTAATTACCACCGGCAAATTTAATTTAATTGTAGGTAAATATTGATTCTTTAATTAATAAAATATAATAAAATATTAATTTCCAATTTGCTGAATAAATATTCTATGATAAAAGATTTATATAACCTAAGAGTTTAATGGGTAATTATTATATAAATTTTGTTAAAAACTATTGAAAAAATTATATTCTTATAAAAAACATATAATAAATTATAAATTAAATTACGTTTTTAAATAAATTAATGAATTAACTTAATCATCATTTATAATTTAAATATCCTTTTACCATTTATCAATCATTTTTGAGTTATTAAATAAGAAATTAGTTTTTAATCTCAATTAAAATTTAGAATATTTAAATCACCAAATTTATATACGAGAATACCAATGTTTTATTAAATTTAAGTTTAAGCTAATAATAAAATTTATTAGCTAAATAAAACTAATTTAGGTGAGAGTAAATTAAGAAGTACTTTTTTTTAAACGGAAAAATTTGCAGTCGTTATTCTTTAGATATGTACTAAGTAAAATTTTGAATTGACGCAATAGCTTGAAAATTATGCCAATCAGGTACTCCGTAATAGGCAAATAAATTAAAAAAACACATCAAAGCAAATTTATTTAATTTTGAGAGAGTTTAAATCTATAATTACTATAAATCTTTGAAACATTTTATATTAAAATGTACTTATAAATTTAATACTAACCTCTTTTTTATATTAGTAAAATTTTAGTAGTTATTTTTCATTTGCATATAATAATTTATAAATTATGTGTCTTAATTAAATTATTTAACCAATCAATAATTTATAATCAAGAGATATTTTCAGTTAGGTTGATATTTATGAGTACATCATCTCTTTTTTTTCAGTTCATTAGGGAAATAACATCCTTTTCTCAAAATTAAATTTAAATTTGGTGTAAACAATAATTAAAAAGCCAACCAATTCTTAACTTACAGACTTTTTTATTCGATTTTAATTTTATGGTTTGATTAATTTTAATTAAACCAATCATTTTATAAATTAATCAGTTAATTTTAGTAAATTAATAATTTCTTATAATTAAAATAAATCAATTAATTTTTATTTAACAATTTATTTTTTATTTTAATTTCAATTTTTTTGAAAGGTAAGAAAATTCTCTTTCAAATATATTTCAAATTCTTTAATTTGATTCAATATTTAGTCTGTTTTATAACGATCAAATATCAGTTAAATTTGTTAAATGTTAAACTTTTTATCTTACTAGTTTAACTTTCGATTCAAATTTTAAAATATTGATCATCACAGATTAATCCATAATTAGTGTAAATCTAATTAATCCAAAAGATTTTGTGTTCGAATTCTCCTATTTACGCTCTCTCGATTGAGTTTGTCGTATAGGACATACTTGGTGCGGAGTACTCGGTTGACGTAATTTGTAAGCTATTGCATCAATCCGAACGTTTATTTAATTGGCATCCAAAGAATAGTAACTATAGGTTCCTCCGCTTCAAAAAAAAAAAAAAATATATATATATATATATACTAATAAGGTGTGTATGTATTAGTATATGGCGTTACATTATTAGTATATACATATCAAACAATAGACAAAGTTGTAGTTATACGTTAATTTGACGAAATTAATGAGTGCAGATTTAGGGGTCCATGGGGACAAGTCCCATCATGGTCTGTGTCTAATGCTGTCCAAAAATCAAAAAAGAAGAAAGGTCTTTTTATAGTTATGGTCCACAATGGCAGCTGGCAAGTTAAATAACTATTATTACTACCTTTAGTGATTAACCCTTTAAATAATTTATAAATTATAAAATTTTAATTAACTGTTTAAAAATTTTAAAATTTTGAATTATATCATTTAAGAAGTTATTTTATTAATATTTTATCAACGTGACTCATAAAATAATATAAAATTTAAGATTTAAAATAGTTACTTAATATTTTTAAACATATGCTGCGTTTAGATTTGCAGTGTGAAGGAGATAAATATTTATCTACCGGAGTTTGCAAATATAGTCACATGTTTGAATTTGGTAGCGAATAATCGGAAGTTAAAAGAAAGTTCAGTATCACAGCAAAAATAACATTATGATAATTATTATTTTCCATTACACCATTAACTAATAAAAAGCAAGCCCAATTAATATATAACTAATAATATATTTTTATGAGATATTTTATTTACTAAATTTATTTTATTTATATATTCTTATTTTAATTTAATATTTTATTATTTATAATTTTAAATTTATATGACTAATATTATATTTTTAATTATTTATACAATAATTAGTAGTTTATTAAATTAATGAGATTTTTAGTCATTTTATCTCTTTTCAGCAACTACACTTACCAAATACTTATTTTCACGTTTCAACAATTATCAAAACAACAATCGCAAACACATAAGTACTTATTATTTCAGCAGGGTGAGTTTAACAAGTTATCAACTACTACCGCTTCCCAAGTCAAGCCATAATTTTTGAAATTTCAAATAAATAATTGTATTTTGATAATATAATTATTTATTTATTTATTCATATTATTACATTAATTATATTAATAAAGACAACGTTAATTATTTTAATATTTGATAATTGCAAAGAAAAATAAATAATTTTTTAAATATCATCACATATTCCATTTAATTAATGAGCCCGAGAATCATTCCAAGCATCGACTGTCCCGATTCAACGTGGTGGGCACCACGTTCCGTTACGTCTTGCTTGCCTTTGTAAAAGAAAGTCAACAATCCGCATTAAATAAAGGAATACTTTATTTAAAAAAAAGATTAAATTATTATTTAAAATAATAAAAAAATAAAGTTCGAGAACCAAAAGCAAAAAAGAGGGAAAACCTAAGGGCTCCACGTGACAGCTAAGCCGGCCCCCGTCCATTTTCTCGTCTCCTACCAAGTATGCGGACGTGGACGATGCACCTCGCCCGATGTGCACGTGACCATTAACTCTTCTCAATTATTGTTAGTTTTGTTTTTTTTCCATAAAAAACCTGTAGACGTATTTATAATTTAATAAAAATATTTAAAATTTTCCTTAATTCTAAATTTTAAAATTTTAAAATAATTATTTTTCTTAAACTTTAATTAAAAATAACTATTAAATATATGTGATATTTGTTATATAATAGTTATATATAATTCTTAAACTCAAATTAAATTAATTAATTCTTTGTTTTTGGGATTTGGTTATAAGCAAAACGTGCGACTGTGCAAGGCATACGTGAGAGAGTTGTTTGTATTTTCATATTTTGTAAGGGGTTTTAGTATTTTACATCAATTACTATTTTACTCTGTTTCATATAATGTGTGAATAAGGTGAATTGAAATAATGTTGAAGTAGTAAAAATGAAACAAGTGATCTAGGGTACGGCCTGCCTCCATAATCTAAAAATACGAGCATAATGTGCTTCTTTTTTTTTCCAATTTCAATCCAATAATTACAATAAACATGAAAAAATAAACCATATAAAAATGATGAAATATCAAATTGACAATAATTCAAAATAATTAGTTGAGTTCCTAATGAAAAAAATTGAATCAAAACTAATTTAAATGGATAAAATATTAATATTTTTAAGACAAAAAAAAGAATTATTTGATGTCTAATTTAATTTATATTATTTAATATACAAAAAAATATATTTTTTATAAAGAAGAATTTAGAAGAAGAATAGAAGTGGGCAGAGAGAAGCTTGTAACTGGAATTGTCCTCCCCTTTATTCATGAATTCTATCTCAATTTATAGCAATAGAAAGAATCCCAAATA
>JANQBM010000001.1:323414-334720 GCA_025594535.1 Erythroxylum domingense | reverse complement strand
GTTTGTTCGAACTTTTTGGATTAGTAATGAAATGAAGAATTGAAGTTTCTTGTGTATGATTATGTTTGGCTTGTGATTAAGTTTGGATGGTCAGATTTGAATGTATGTGTTTGTCTTGAATGTTTGAACTTTCGAGTTTGGATTTTGAATTCTGAGAGTTTCGTCACGGAGAAGCCAGAGGTTGCGGCGGCGAACCTTTCTGAAGGCGACTTCGCCACGGCGAAGAATGACTTCTGCCGTGGAGAACTTTTCCCGAAGGGTCCATAAAGATAACTCCATGGGTTTGCTGCGGCGAACCTATATTTCACTGCAGCAAACTCTCCTTTGCTACCACGCTGAGATTTATTATGATTGCAATACTTTGCACCTTTCTTTCACACCACCCTCACGCGACGATCCCGAATGATCACAGTGGGTTTCGTCTTGAGACCCAGGTCAAATGTCTTTTGGTATCCGAATCGATAGTTGGGCTCCAGAAATGGGGTCCAACAGTAATGATCAAGCTCTGAAGATCGTTGGTATTAGCACCATCAACTTAAAGATGTATGATGGGGATAACTCAGACTATTAAAAAAGTGCGACATATGAAGGGCCTGAAGAAGAATTTGTTGTTTGTAGGACAACAAGATGATCTCGGTTTCAGATTTGAGATTCAAAACAAGATCATAAAAGTAATTAAAGGAGTGTTGGTATTTATAAAAGCAGAGAAGCTTGTTGCAAATCTGCACATGTTGAAGGAAGTAACTTTGCAAGAAGGAGAGGCATCCGTTGTAGTGACTAGTCCAGATCACAAATTTGCAATGACGTGACATAAAAAGCTTGGATATATGTCAGAACAAGGAATGAAGATACTTGCAGAGAAGAATATACTTCTAGTTCTCATAAAGGTATCACTACCCTTCTGTGAGCATTGCATTGTGAGTAAACAACATAGATTGAAGTTCAACACATCAAAGTTCAGAAGCAAAGAAATTCTAGAATTGATCCACTTTGATATATGGCAAGCACCAATTATGTTCCTGGGAGGAGCAAATTTCTTTGTATCATTCACTGATGATTATTCGAGGATATGTTGGGTGTTTCCTATCAAGAAGAAAGTAGAAGTGTTTCCAACTTTCAAATTTTACAAAGTGCGGGTGGAACTCAAATCTAATAAGAAGATCAAGTGTTTGCGCTCAGATAATGGACACGAATATAATAGTAAAGAATTTGATGAATTCTGCAAGCAAAAAGGCATCAAAAGGCAGTTCATGATGGCATACACTCCTCAACAAAATGGAGTAGCAGAGCGAATGAATAAAACTTTATTGGAAAGAACAAGAGTGATATTAAGAACTGCAAGCTTAGATAAGAAATTATGGGCAAAAGCAGTCAATACTGCCTGTTATGTGGTGAATTGAGCTCTATCAATTGCAATTGAGATGAAGACATTGATGGAGATGTGGACTGGTAAACTAGTGGATTATTCCAACCTCCATATATTTGGAAGTCCTACCTATGTGATGTTCAATACCCAAAAAACTACGAAGTTGGATCTAAAATTTAAAAAATGTATTTTCTTGGGATATACTGAAAGAGTAAAGGGGTACGCCTATAGGATCCCACTGCCCACTAGATTGTTATCAACAGAGATGTTATTTTCTTGGAAGATAATGATCAAGAGCAAACAGAAGATGTTAGCACTTCAAAAGAGAATTCAGATACTACAACAGTATAGGTGGAAAGGAAATTTGATCAAAATGATTCTTCTGAAGCTGCACCAGAGCATGAGCAGCCAGAACCTGCCAAATATGATGTTTCAGATACTTGGAGATCACTCGTAGAAAAAAACACTGAGCTGGCACTCAGATTATATTATAGAGAGCAATATTGCATGTTGTCTTTTAACTGAGGACGGAGAACCATCAACTTTTCAAGAAATAATGAATAGTTCAGATGTATCTCAGTGGATGGCAGCAATTCAGGAAGAAGTTGAAACTTTGTATAAGAATAAAACATGGGAGCTGGTATCACTACCACAAAGAAGAAAGCCTATTGGCAAAAATGGGTTCACAAGATCAAGCGGAGTGGTGATGATCAAGTAAAGCGATATCATGCTAGATTGATGGTGAAAGGATATGCTCAGAAGGAAGGAATTGACTTTAATGAAATATTTTCTCCTGTGGTTTGATTCACTACAGTTCGAGTAGTCCTGAAGATGTGTGCTACATTTGACTTGCATCTTGAGCAGTTAGATGTGAAAACTGCATTTCTTTATAGAGATCTTAAAGAAGAAATTTATATGCTTCAGCCAGAAGGTTTTGAATAAAAAGGGAAAGAGAACTTGGTTGGTATAAGAGATTTGATTCCTTCATCATGAGCCTTGGATATAACAAATTGAATGCAGACCCTTGTGCATAATTCAAGAGGTTTAAGAAAGATGATTTTATAATCTTGCTGTTGTATGTAGACGACTTGTTGGTAGCAGGCCCCAACAATGATCGTATCAAAGAATTGAATGCACAATTGGCTAGAGACTTTGAAAGCAATGACTTGGGACTAGCAAACAAGATTCTAGGGATGTAAATTCACTGAAACAAAAATAATAGGAAGATTTGACTTTCTCAGAAGAATTATTTAATGAAGATCTTGCAACGATTCAATATGTAAGATTGTAAGTCAATTTATACCCCTCTTCTTGTTAATTTCAAGTTATCCTTAAGTATGAGTCCTAGCAACGAAGAAGAGGGGATGAAGATGTCTCGAGTACCGTATGTATCAGTAATGGAAAGCTTAATGTTCGCTATGATTTGTACAAGACCAGATATTGCACATACAGTGGGAGTAGTTAGTTGATACATGGCGAATCCTGGTCGAAAGCATTGAAATACAGTTAAGAGGATTCTCAGATATATCAAAGGAACCTCAGATGTTACATTATATTATGAAGGATCAGATTTTATTGTCAGAGGATATGTTAATGCTAATTATGCAGATGATCTTAATAAAAGTAAATCCACTATAGGATATGTGTTTACACTAGCTAGAGGAGCTATGAATTGGATTTCAATACTGCGGTCAGTTATGGCTACGTCAACAACAGAAGCAAAATGTGTAATAGCTACACAAGCTAGTAAAGAAGTTGTGTGGTTGAAGTTGATGTTGGAAGAACTCGAATACAAACAAGAGAAAATTATTTTGTTTTGTGATAACCAAAATGCTTTGCATCTTGCAAGGAATCCAGCATTTCATTCAAAGGCAATACATATTCGAGCTCAATATGACGTCATTCGTGAGAAAGTGGAAGAAGGAACGGTGGACATACAGAAAATTCATACAATGGATAACCTGACAGATTTTATGACAAAAGCAATCAATGGTGACAAGTTTATGTGATGTCGATCCTCGTGTGACCTGACAGAGATGTAAGCAACATGTAGCGGCAAAGTAAAAAGAATAGTGTGAAGATCTGATTGACTCTCAATCAAATCTTCAAGTAGGAGATTGTTGCTGCCGACTGCACCAAAGTCAAGAAAGAAAGCAGTCGACTGGACAAAGTTAGGAATAGTAGGAAGAAAAAAAAAGGAGGTCAGTTGTGGTCTGTCCACAGTTGGGTGTACTCTTATGTGAGGCCTATAAATAGGCCTTCCCATATTAGTTTTCTAATATCATAGAAAATCTCTTCTTCTATTAAATCCCCACAAAAGTTTAGAGAGTGTTTTTCCTATTTAGTGAGAAACTTAAAACAGAGAGAGATTATACTCCTAAATTTTATAATAAAATTTCTTTTTCTTGCCTGCAACTTTTACCTTAATTTAGGAGTTTTCTATGTAAAATCTGTTTGTTCATTAATATTTTTTCAATTTTATTTAACTACGAACTTGCTCTATTCCGGTCGATTTTTACAATAAGAACAATTTATTATTGTCTACTCCTATTTTCTCATAAAATAAGAAAAGAGATTAATTGTATGTCCGTCATTTAATAATTCTTACTAATTATTATTATTATTAAATAAGAAAATTTTATAATATCATTCACCAATCAACTTTTGATGTTACCTGTAGAATTTTCGTTACATTGAAGAGATTACAGAAACATAGTACGTGACAGAATAATTTTCATGAAAATGAAGTTCAGGTCCAAAATATATATGGCTGGAAACCAAGAAGAAAGCATCTCCAAACTGAGAGTGGTCCTCCATGGACACCTTTTTTCACTGAGCCGAAGAACAGTGTGTTATGTTATGAAAAGGACAAGAATGCACATGGTCTTGGAAAAAGATACAAGTTCATTGATTTTGATCCATCTTCGTGGAAGAAACCCATCATTGTATGGCTATTCTTCGCTTTCGGTTCACATATATGGCTCAAAACATGGTTTTGGTTTGTGGTACAACAAAGTTCCAGTGGAGAAGAAGCTAAAATTCGTACATGGAAAAGCTTTCACACTTCTGATAAGAATGGAAAGGAGGAAAAGCACTTGGGAGGACAATAAATTCGGTCGGTTCAGGATTTGCTAAAAAAGATATTATTTTAACTTCCTTATTAGTGGTCAAATTGGTGGAATGAAAAGTATGGAGCTAAAAGGTCATGTATTCAAATTCTTCTATCTACGCTCTTTCGATCGAGCCTATCATATTAGACTTGCCTAGTGCGTAGTACTCAATTGGCCTGATTTGTAGGCTATTGTATCAATTCAGATATATACCCAATGCGTATCCAGAAAATAACGACAGTGAATTTCTCCATTTTAAAAAAAAGATATTATTTTAATTCATTTATATAATTTTTCTTTTAATAAGAAATTTTGACGAATTAAAAATATTCTTAAAAAATCTCTTTTCATATGATTTTGAACACTTTTCTTCAATTTTTTTATTTTTTAATTAACTTAATATTTTTATTTGTTACACTTATTTTTGGTTATTTTATTTATTTATTTCAGATTTTTAAATTTACTTATTTTTATTTATTATGTACTTTTATTTTTATTTTTATTAATTTTCATTTACTTATGTATTTGTTTATTTTTTTCCAATCATTTTCAAAAACTTTTTTATTTTGTGAGTTTATTAAAAATAATTTTTCTACTAATTAAGAGTAAGTTTGCATATTTTTAAACCTTCCCGTAAAGAGATAAACGATATATATTTCTAGACCTCCTTAAAGTTCACATCTCAACAAAATTTCAAGGGAAACAACATTATTTTTATTTAGACAGCACAATTTAATTTAAAATAACAATAGTAAGTAATTATCAATTAAAATTTTAAATTATAAATTATAACCAAATTTATAATTTCAATATTAATATAATTACAATTGTACTCAAAATATTATGACTACTTTTGAACATCTTATCATAATTTATGACAACTTTGATCATATTTTTAGCATAATCAAAAATGACAATTACATTCACATTGTCTATTACTACAACAAATTGCAATTAATTTATAATTTAAAATTTTGTTGTGAACTCAAATGTACTTAATTCCATGAAGCATTCCATGTAATGAAGATTATAACTTTTTTTTTGTGAAATTAAGGCATACTAATATATAATACTAACTCTTTTTAAACTAAACTAGACCCATTTTAGCTAAACTTAAATTCTTTTAAAAATTTTCAAAATTTGAGTTAGACTTAAATTTAGTTAAAAAAAATCAGAGTGGATTGGGTCAAAAAGCTCGACCACAAGTCTTGAACCTGTTCGAGCCTTGGATCGAGCTCAAATCGGACTTGACTCAATACCACCTTTACTACCTAGGGCCCTATAGATTAAGTACGATTTCTTTGGTACCTAAACAATAAAACATGAGAGCCCCATTAACATCCGACACAAGGTAAACCATCACCTCTCGGACGGACCGGATTGAGACTCCTCGAGTACCCAACTAAGATTCCTTGGGCCTCAACTAAGATTCCACCTTTCGTTTTCGGATATTTTAACATTTACAAGATATAAAAACTAAGAATCTCCGTCAACCGGTTGGCACAATTTCCTAATCAGAATAGTGATCATTTTCCAAGTCTGCGTCCTCTTCACTGCAATCCTCTTGCACATTCAGGCTGGACAAGAACTTGAAGCAATGTCATCAGAGCAACTATCAAGAGACAAGAACACATTCAAACCAGAAAATTACAGGAAAATACGATTTCACAAAACAAACGGTACTGCATAAATTGATGAAATTTAGAAACTGATTATATTAGAACGTCCATGCCAAGTATGTGAAAGTATACACAATAAAAGAAATTGCAAAAGACAGCATGTGTATGAACATCCTAACATGGAGAAACTGGAGGAATGTTACACCTTTGTTCCCTGTCTAGAGACTTCACATCATAAAAACTCCAAACTTGATATGAAAAGAAGTTTGAGGGGAATATATTGGAAAAGGATTATGACGATTGGATGAAAGGATTGGCAATATGTTCACAAACTCCAGTCATTCCTCGAACTCATGCATGTGATCTAAAAGGTAGTTGGCAGCCAGTTCTTCGTTCTTGTTGCAGGCAAAGAAGACTTCTAGTACAATTGCTCGATCAAAACCCATTGCTTCAAGCTGCAAACGAGAAAAGAAACCTTAAATATACCATTATTGAGAATGTCTTGAGGGATACAGGGTATAAGGTATTATGACCAAATCTATGCACAGAATTTTAGAAGCCGAGTAAACAAATATAGTGTATAAGAATCTTGAAAGAACAATTTGTCATCACATCATCTGCCAAACTGAGGTATGCATCAAAGTAAGTTTGAATTAAGACAAATGAACTCACTCGTTCTATCGCTTCACGCTCTTCAGGTGTGACTGATACTGCCTGTGGCATTGCTGCAGCAAGCTGCCCCAGTATATTCCTTTAACAATTAACTCAACAAATCAGAATGAGAAACAAGTATCACAAGTTCAAAAAATAATAGAACTGACAATGACAAATCCTACCCTTCTCCACCTTCAACAGGTTCATTGATCAGGCGCAGAAAGTCAGCTTGATGCTCTTGGATAAGCCTCATTAGGTGAGGATTTTGCTTTCCCAATTCTTGAAGCATGGGCTGCAAAAAAAAGAGAAGAATTACACCAAACACTCTAGAGATGGAAAAACTAAAGTAGTCAGTACAAAAAAAGAACCTGCAATATCTGTGGGTTAGCCTGAACCATAGCTCTCAAGGCTTGGAACTGAAAATAATCAAAAAATAATGTTTGAGTTAATCATGGTCAAGTATCAAACCAACCATAGAAAAAATACAAGACCTAAAGAATTGAGACCTGCTGACTGTTACGCAAGAAATCAAGAGTCCCGGCACCAGCAGCACCAGCACCAGCACCAGCACCAGCACCAGTACCAGTACCAGTACCAGGACCGCCAGCAGCACCAGAACCCATGTTTGGAAGGCCCTAGAGAAGAGGTAAAAAATCAAAAGATCAACAACTTAAGGTAAATCTGAAAGCAAAAACATGAAATTAGATTGAGTCCACCTTCAGCAGATCAGAAAGTACAAATTGTGGAGAAACTACCTGTGGAAAGAGATCTAAAGGACTTGAATTAGGTCCACTAGAAGGTGGAGCTGGTTGGGCTGGTTGCTGAGACTGGGCTGGGGGATTGGCAGCTTGGCCAATCACTGGGGCACGGCCTACAGGTGGAGCCTCAGCTTGCTCAGGAATACCCTAATGTACGTATATAATTATGAGTTCAGGGATTTAACAGACAAAAAAGCAAAGGCAGTTATGAATTCTCAATCATACATTCAATTTGGTTAATAGCCGCTTTATTCTGTGATCCCAATATAGTTGAGAGATGGAAAATGGCATAATATACAGAAGTTAATAAGCAATGGACCATAAATGAGAAACCTGCACAAGATTGGAGAGACTAGGAAAGACATGATGACATGAATTACGAGAGAGATATGTTTATGAAGAAAAGATAATTTCTGCAACTCAATACTAAGACCTCCAAAACAAAAATGATTTGTTGCATGAAGAATATCGCAAGATACGACACAAAAGGAAAGAGATCAAATATAACCTGAGAACAATTTACAAACAGTAAACACCAAATCATAGCCCCTTAATTGTACCTAGTGAGTAGGTAACTAAACTGGGAGATCAGGCATCACAACCATACAGAAGGATGAAGAGATTAAAGCTAGCTCTGTATTACATAAACTAGAATGCATAATCATGAACTGAATATATTTCAGACTCCAGAACTCTCTGCTTTTGAAGCCTCAACATGGAGAGAGAGGGAGGGAGTGAGAGAGGCGAGAAAGTAATCGACATAAAAAGTACACACTTATTGAATCTCCCTAATTCTCTTTATCCTACGCAGTAATTGGTTTAATAAACTAATATATCATGCATCATAACCACTTAGAAATTTCAACTAGCTATCTATAATAGAAGGTACAGTTCATAGCAATGCACCAAATGTCTTCAAACTGGAAAAATCTCAAACTTTCAACACCCCAACATGGAGAGACAGAGACACAGAGAGAGAGTAATCATTGACACTGGAAAAATAATCTAACAATTCATCCTTATTTTATCTCAAATTGAACTTCTAACTACTGTTTCCCAGCAACAAACTTCAAAAGATATGGTACAAGTATTGGAGAACCTACTGAGTATAAATATTCAATGGCTCTCTCAGGATTGTTGTAAGCAGCACGAAGAGCCCGAACAACAGTATCTCTGTCCCAGGTCCCTCCACCTATATCCATAATTTGCTGGATTGCTTCTTCCAAGTTATTTCCTGCAACAAGAGTTGACGCTGCTTGGCCATAGACATCAGCTACTGGCCTGATTCAATAAACAACATTGAGTAGTTAGAAAAGAAATCACTCCAACTCATTAAATTATAGCCATGGCTCTCAAGGGGAAACTTAACAGCCATGAATCATTTTTTCAAACAAGAACAAACAGCTCAGAGAATAAGGATGCACACCCAGCAGGAGCAGGAGCAGGAGCAGGAGCAGGAGCAGGAACAGGAACAGGAGCAGGTGCAGGAGCATGTGCAGGTGCCGGTGCAGGTGCAGGTGCAGGAGCAGGTGTAGGAGTAGCAGCAGGTCTGTGAAACAACACGTGCAAACAGAATATGTCAAAGCAATATATATGATTATCTCAAGTTCATTACTTTTACACAAAAACATGATGTAAAAAGATATACACTTACCTAGCTGGTGTAGTTAGAGGAGCTTGAGGTGCAGCTGATGCCGGTGAACTTGACTGGGGTGCCTATAAAATCAACAATAAGAAGCCAAAATTTACAAAAGGGAGAAGATTGCAAATTGGAAACTTCGTAAACGAATCAGCAATATATTCTAAAGAAGTAATTAGAGATGCACGAAAGGTTAAGAATTTTAATGTTCCCGGAAAGATATCCCCAAGAAGTAATTCAGCACAAATTTTCAATTCATAAACATGAGGAACCAAGTAATATACTAGCACTGATTTCAGAATTAACGACGTTGAACTTTAAATCTCTATTAGCAGAAGCTATAAAACAGTTGCAAACAACACAAAATCACACTCTTACCTTAGTTGTAGCTGCAGCTGACGTAGTTGAACCCTCACCAGGTGAGCTTTTAGTCTGCCATAGTTATAGTACAAAGAGACTATGTTATAATCCACTAGCCATTATGCTTACGGCAGCAACAAGATAAAAGACAGAGAGGGGAACAGACTGATGAATGCATTTAGTGGAGTTTCTTCAAGCTAACTAATGAGAACTGTTATAACTAATTTTCTATATGATGTAACACCACAAAAGATACTACCTAGTCACGTCAACTACAACCAAACAAATGATTTATTAATCAAGAAACCCTGTGTAAATACAATACAAATCACACATTTTGTGTTAATGAAAAGATACCCAGGAGAATACGCTATGCAACTGGCCCCAACAAGTTGAGCTGTAAGAAGAAAAGAAACGCACCTTTGACGTCATTATCACAACAAAACTATTTTCAACAACCTTGTTTTCTTCCAATGTAGTGTTATCCTTAAGGACTTTACCCTGATAAATAAGCATCAGTTGTGCTGCATTGTAGACATCGGGCCCTTGAGAAGTTTCTATACTCTTTTTGACATCAGAAACCTGAAGACAGAAATGACAGGTTTAACTTCTTACTAGCTACACCAAAGAAACAACAGCATTAAGTATAAGACACTTGTAGCTGAAGCAAAACTATGATGAATAAGAAATCTTGATGTTTGACACAAAGAATTGCTGGGTCTGTCACATAAACATAAAAGCAGCTGCGTCCTGATGTTTCAAAGGCATAGGCCTCCTGACCAGTCCCATATCATGAAAAGTGAATCGTCATTGACTTCCATGAACCGAATAATTGTTCAATTATCCCAGTAAATAGACAAGCTTGTTATAAACATCCTTCCAAAAAACCAAGACCCTACTCAAATGGGTGACTACTCGTTCTTGTTATTTTTTATTCTTCTTAAGTAGAGCAAAGAACAAGGAATTTTTCTTGTAATTGAAGCAAACTGATTCTTATGTGTTCCAACAATCAGATAACGATTGACTCTGAATACCCAGAAAAATCTCTCTAGTGTAAGTTGACCAAACATTACAAAGCCCCAAATTCCCTAAATCCACTACGAATTCAAGCTCAAGTAGCAAAAATACAACTTTAAATATCAATTCAGTCACTCGAAGACCCAAAATCCACTAACACCGCCCAAACCTAAACCGATTAAAATCAAAACATTCAACAAGCAACAAGAGGACACAATCAATCGCAAGAACAGAAGCCGAGTTGTGATTAATTCCACTAATCGAAAACAGAAGAAGAAGGCGAACCTTGTCTTCGGGCTTCACTTCGATTTGGAAGGAAGTTCCTTTCAAAGTCTTAACAAAAATCTTCATGTTTACTAGCCGATCTCTGTCGCCTTCAAGCTTCAACCCCTCTCGATTTCACTTCTCTATTGCTTTTCTTTTTATCTTTCCGATTCGACTTATGCGTGTATTTATAGTAATAAATTGGAAGGAACGAACTTGTAAAGGTGTAGAAAGGAAAACAAGCAAAGCAAGCAACATCGAGCTTCGATTTTTTTTTTTTAATTAAAGATTATAATAAGGTGATATATTCAACTATCGACAATAATACCGATTTTCAATATATATCATTTAAATTAATAAAATTTATATTTTAAGCATAATATATATATATATATATATTCAACTTTATATATATATATTCAACTTTAAATTTTTAGTTTATAAATTAATTTAATATTTTAATTAATATTTAATATGTAACACCATTTAAACCTTTTAAACCTTAAAACTCTTTAATTT
>JANQBM010000001.1:302818-323314 GCA_025594535.1 Erythroxylum domingense | reverse complement strand
TCTATATATATATTCAATTTTAAATATATAAATTAATTTAATATTTTAGAAACCGAACTGAAAATTAAAGAGTTTTAAGGTTAAAAGATTTAACTGGTATTAGATTGTCATAAAACTGACTAAAGATTAAATAAAGTTAAAGAATTTGAAATATAATTGAAAGAGATTGTTTTAATTATAGAAAATTTTGAAATTTAATTAAAAAGGAGATCTTTAAATGAAAATTAATTTATTTATTTAGTTTATGAGAAATTATTAATTTACAAAAATTAACCAATTAATTAATAAATTGATCAATTTTTAACAACAAGAGTTATTATAATAAATTAACCTGAAAGTTGAAAACTAAATCAAAAAATTAGTGTTCAAAATTTTTACAGTTAAACAGCCCGAACCGAATAAGTTTTTTAATCATTGATTTTAATATAATATAAATATATTTTCTAAAGTTTTTTAGTTCATATAATACATATTTATGAGCATTAATATGCGCAAGTCCTTAGGGGTGATCAAATTGGTGGAGTGGGGGGCATGGAATCAAAAAGTTATACGTTCAAATTCTCTTATTTACACTCTCTCGATCAAGCTTGTTGTATAAGGCTTGCATGGTGCAGAATATCCGGTTAACATAATTTGCACGTTATTGCATCAATTTGGAAGCTTACCAGTGCACGTCCAAAAGATAACGGCTACAAATTCTTCCGTTCAAAAAATATATATATGCACAATATAAATTTTACAATGTTGAATTTATTTTTTATTTATTTTGGAAGATTTTTTTTGTAATTTGATTTAAATTTTGTGGTCTTTAATTATAATTTTGTTATTAGAACTAGAGAGTTAAATGGTTCTTTTATATTTGATAAACATAACATTTTTTATTCTATCCAACTTATAATAAAATATTACAAGTTGAGTTCGGCTCACGATATGTTAGATGTAATACTAAAAAAATATTTTTAATAATATTTTGCATTAAAAATATATATAAAAAGAATATTAAGTAATGATAAATTAGGAAAAAGGACTTTTTGTATAGTTTTATATTAAGTATAATCGTTTTTATTTAATATATTAAGAATTTTATTCAAATAATATTAACTTTATTTAAAATCAGAATGCTATCTTATTATTATTATATTTTTATCATGTTAAAATTATCAAATTTGTAACAATATAAATTTTAGTACTAAGTAGTAATATAACTTATATTGTAAAATATAAGTTTTAATTATAAACTTTACATCACATAAACAAATTTTACTTTGCGATCTATTTTTATAACTTGTGAGAGTCTATAAAATATCAATTTATGATTTTCCCAAATTTTAATTATTAATATAAATAAATCTTAACTTATGATATTGTTAAAGTATTTTATATTGATTAAACATGAAAATCTTAAAGAGTTTATGAATGGTAAAAGTCAACAATGACAATAGTTGACTCGATCTTAATTTTTATTAGTGGACTCTACATTCTGCCCATATTAAAAATTTTAATATAGTATCAGAGCAAGTTTAGTCTCAATTATTAATTTTTCAGTTGTTCATCTATATATCCAGTCCCAGCGGCCCGGTCCTGTTACTACTGTATTTATTTCAAGTAACAAATAGATGTTCAGTCCCAGTTGCACTTGAGGGCGAGTGTTAAAGTATCTCATATTGACTAAATATGAAAATGTTAAAGGGTTTATAAGTGGTAAGAGTCAACTATTGTTCTAGCCATTTGGACAATGTTTGACTTAAGTTCAATTCTTGTTAATGAACTCTACACTCTGTCCATATTAAAAATTCTAATAGTTTGTAAATGTTCTAAAAATTAAACAAGAGGTTTAAGATCTAAAAAGTTTAATTAGTATTTGACTGTCATAAAATTAACTAAAAATTAAATAATTTAAAATATGATTGAAAGAGATTCTCTTTATCAATTACATGATTTAAAATTTAAATAAAAATTACTAAATGGAAATTAATTAATTAATTATGGCTTATTAAAACCAACTAATCTATCAAAATTGGCTGACTAATTAATAAATTTATCGGTTTTTAATAATAAGAGATATTAAAGTAAATTGAATAAAAAATTAAATGATTCAAAAATTTTATGATTGAACCAGTCGAATAGATTGAGTTTTTTAATTACTCTTTAAAAGGACATTTATAATTACTTTCAATAATTATGAGTGAATATTCTAAACACAAATTTTAGAATGTACTTTCTAAAATTTTAAATATCAATTAATAGCATTTAAACTCTTTTTATATAATAGTAGAATTTGTCGTTATGCTTTAATTATGTATTAAAATATTATCGAATATATATAATAATAATAATAATAAATCGTATTTATTCAAATGCATAGCGGAGAAACTACAAATTATTAATGGAGCCCAAAACAGGAAAAACTTAAACATAAAAAGCCCAAAGAACAAAAGAATAGGCCACTAATCAAAGACAAAAGGGTCAAAAGCTCATCAGGCCCTTGTTGATCTTCGTATTGTGTATATTATATATATATATACTCCTCTATTATTGAATATAACATTGGAGATTGTACTTTACTTGTTTATGATACTTTTCTACTAAACTATGTGAAGAAGTTATGTGGAGTCAATAGTGAACCTAACAATTGAAAACTGGAATTTGAATTAGTTTGGAGTTTAAGAGAATTGACTTAAATTGATTTATTTTAAATTTAATGTATTAAAATAATACCGTTTTGTTAAATTAAAAAATTAACGAAAACTTAATTGAATCAAGTTTTAATTATTGAGCTTGGGTCTCATTTGAATTTTGATTAAATTCAACCCAAAAATAGGCCCGAGTCATAAGCACTCCAAACATGTCCATATAAATTAAATATTTTGCGAAATCTCTTTTTTTAAACAAAATTTTTAACTTCAACTTTTATACTAAAAAATAGAATTTGAGAAAATTTAGTAGTGGGCAACATTATCTTCAAGTGATAGAAAAAAAAAGTATCTTCAAGTAATAAAAAGAAAAAAGAAAAGGGTAAGTATATAGGAGTCAGGTAGAATTCCACCACTGATCTGAAGCAGGGATAATGACAAAAAACCAACCACTTGACATGTTTCGTGGCTGGATTTTGGTTGGATTCCAAATTCCGACTTGATTTGGAAGTTGTATTAGATTTTCTTTTTTTGACTTTCATAACAGCTAATATGCAGAGCATAGAGGCATCCACTTGCATGATGGGATCTATCAAGGCTTTTCTTTTTTTTATATATAAGAGAGAAAAAGAAACCGATTACACGATGTATTTGGGGAAGCAAATTTTCAACATATCCTTTAGGAGGAGTACATGACACTCAATTGGTGGAAGATCAAAATAAGTAGTGCCAATCGTAAAATGTGCAGCATATCTTGCTAGGCAGTCCGCGCAGCGGTTCCTTTCACAATAGATGTGACGATGGACCACCATCCAGTTCCGCAATAACAGTTTGTAAATCTCTTGAACAATGGGGTTATGGATCGAGGATCTGCTGGGTGAGGAAGAGAGGAGTTGGATGGCCACAACCGAGTCGACTTCCAGTTCAATCTGACGATACCCTAAAGTTCACGCGAGCGTGATATCAAGGCTTTTCTTTTTCAATTCATACGAGCAAGTTCTTTTAGTTCTTTGAAGTAGGGATGACGACAAAAAGAACGAAACTAAGAGTTTGTCTGATTGGATGTTAATTAATGGAATAAAATGAAACAGAACGGAACGATTTATAATAGAATGAAATTTACTATAATGAAATATTTTTGAAAAAGGTGTTAGGATTCATAATATAATGTAGTAAAATGTTGTTTAGAATATGGATGTAATGAAATGTAATATATAATAAATGACTATTATAACTCTTACATTAAAATGGTTATTGCAGAAGATTTAACGCTGCGATTTTAAAACAAAAATCATGTCCAATTAAAAAGTTACGATTGTGACTTTAATAATAAAATAATAAATTTTTATTATTTTAAAATAGAAAATATAAAAAAATTATTCAAAGGCAAATAATTTTTTATATATTTTTCATTTTAATATAATAAAAATTTATATGTCATTATTAATTATATACAATTTATTATTTATTATATAAAAATTATTATTAATTATTTAATAAATTATATTTTATTTATTTATATTTAAAAATAATTTTTTTATTTTTATTTTTATAAAAATAATTAGTATTACGGTAAGGAAAAATAATTGGTATTACAAAAAACAACTAATAAAATATATAGAAATGTGTTGGTTGTTATTAAAGTAAGGAAAAATAATTGATATTACGAAAAATTATTGACGGTATATTAGGTAGTATATATTTATTAATTTACATTCTATACTCAACTCCCAAATCAAATATTTCCTATTTTTACTGTTTAAAATAAAACAAAACGTAACATGAAACCATCTGCTTCCTTCATATTTCATTCTATTATATTATAAAACTTTCTTTTAAACGATAAAAATGTGTTATATTCTATATTGTTCTATTATGAAATCCTAAACTAAACAGACTCTAAGTTCCATCAAATTAACCAAATTTAAGTTCGGTATTAAAAATGATTATACCAAACTCAAATTCAATCACAATAGTTGAACTCAAACTTTCTTACATAACTTACAAATGGCAATGGATTGAAATTGTTTTCCACCGTAAACCTAACTCCGAATTGTTTGATCAAATTTTGAATCAAAACAACATAGTTTAGACTTTTGGGGTCAAATTCGAACTCAGATCTACAGTCCAACATCGAAACTTCTCTTAAATTCATAAAAACGTTCAAAGTTATAGACCAACATCGAAACTTCTCTTAAATTCACAACATTATTTTATAATAAAATTAAAAAAATCCTATAATATAAAGTCTTATTCAAAAGACAAATAACTATTTTCAAAATTATCAATATCCAGTGCCTTCAGATTCAAACCTAACACTTCAAAACCAATGGAATTTCAGACCAAACCTAACTTTGACCAGAGGCATTCAGCTGCTGAACAAATACGGCTAACCTCAGACCCTCGTAAATCGTAATCTACGGAGGCAAACTAAATATCATTTTAATGTTTCAACCACCGAACTGGTTTATCAACCATACTTCAGTTTTAATCGTGACGGTCATTATGGTGATTGTGCTTTGGACATGAATGAGTTCTGGTAATTATAATTAATTTTCTTGCTTCAAGCGAGCCAGGAATTCTCCGACATAACTATTCCTACATATGTGATTTCGGTCTCTTTGGAAAAAAAATTAAAAAAAGGTAAAAGGTTTTTACAAGGGAAAATTTATTCCGCCGGTGCGATCCCGAGCCGGTAAGAGAAATCGGAATATTCGGATGAATCGAAACAAACGTTCGAATATTCGAACAACCCGTCGTCGAAATCCACGTAACCGGTGTTGTCGTAATTGTCACCAACTGCCAATCCAAACGAGTCGTAACTCGGGATCTCGTCTTCAAACCCCCACAACCCACCAATTTCAACCGAGTCACCCCGCACTAACTCGTCCTCCTTCTTCTTAATCCCCTCGCTAGAAGAACTTATCGACGTTGGCGGCAACCCAAGCTCATCGTCAGAAGCTTCCAGAAGGTGTACGAGTTCCGGCTGCGAGTCAGCGGTTTCCGACGTCAGGTCAATAACCGGCATCGGCGAAGCAGCGGAAGCCGTCGCCGATATCTCATATTCGAAGCTTTTCATGACGGAATCCAGATCCTGAATCGCCGGGTCAGAATCTGAGTCGTCGAGAATCCCCAACAAGTCGTCTCTGATTCTCTTAACCTCGGGCAAGTCCAGCCCTACCTCGTCCGACTCATCCCTGACTCGCTTCTTATTACACGGCTCTTCAATAGCCATAACAGAAAAAGATGCTAACAACAAACAACAACCTTACTTAGGATTAAGGTTTCTGTTCCACGGAACAGTAGAGAGATATTATGCTGTCGGAGGTTAAAGTGAGGAGTGTGTGTTGTCGGAGAGGAAATGCGAAGGTTATATAGTGGAGACAATGTAGAGAGAGAAAGTAGAGAGAAGGAGGAGGCGCGTGGTGAGGGAGAGTGATACATAGGCAATCACGGACGTCACCCCCTTTTTTTTGTCCTTTTTTTTAATAATTAAATTAAACTCCTAAAATTTTGTTTTACTAGGCTTCGGCCTTCGGGGGAGTTTCTTTTTTTATTTAAAAATAAAAAATAAAACTAACTAATTTAATCGGTTTGAAATCTTTGTTCAAGTCCGCGGTCCGAATGCGAGGGTGGACCCCACATGACTCGTCAATCACGGCCTCTTTGGTCCTTTTTCAGTTTTTCTGCCTGCTTCCAGATTCGGCTTTCTTTTTCCTTTTCTTTTTATTTACTTTTTCTATATATGTGTGATTAAGTTTTGGATATTAATTTAAGATTACTTCTTTATTTAGATAAAATTAATAATTAATTATTTTTAAAGTAAGGATGATAACGGAATGAGCCAACCTATGACCCTATGATCACGGGATGAGCCGACCTGTGACCTTATTAATAATAAAACTATATAGGGTGTGAAGATCTGTATTTTACTAAACCTTGATTTATATTTATTTATATAAAGAGTAATGTATTGGTTTTGGTTAATAATAATTAGTAGTAGGTAATGATGCTTTAGTGTGCATTTACTAATCAAAGTTTCGAATATTATTTCCTTGTAGAAAAACTCAATAGACATTATAAAATTCAACCCGACAATAAATTCAGACGACTTAAAAATAACATAAGATAAATATGTTATACTTTTAAAGTAAGGACTAATCGAACCGACTAAATTAGATTCAATATGTTAAGCTTTTATGTCGAAAAAAAGGGCATAAAAGATTTTACGAGTATAAAATTTTATGACGGTTTTTATCAACCCGAGTTATATATTATAAAATTTATATAAATATTCAATTATTTTTGGTTGGACTTTAACATATGCTTGTCAAATTCTGTGGTCCCAATCCACACCTTCTAAAACTACCAACAATTCAAGCATGCCTATGGGTCAAGCTTCTGTCGTTGGAAAAATATCTTCCAACTTTCTTACAAAAAGTTGGAAACTTTGTTAAGAAATATTATTTTATTATACCAATAATAGAATGAAATAATTCGCTATTATTGTCTTGTCCGATCTTAAAGTCATGTTATAAATTTATTTTTATAATAATAATAATAAGACAAAATTATAAAATTATAAAAATAATATTAACAAATATATAAAATCAATTAAATTGACCTCACACAATAGTTTAAACTATTATCTATTATTTAACACAAAATAGAACGAATCTTTGTAAGTTTTAAACCTAAAAAACTTTTATTTGAGAGAGCGTATTGGTAAATATATAAAATTAATTAAGTTTACCTCACACAACAACTTAAACTATGGCGATGAAACGGTTACTTAACAAATAAATAATACTGAAAAATAATAACCATATTTTCTATATAAATATTTATCTATCCTTTCTTGGGGCTAGCCTAACAAGATCCGCAAATTACTGTGTGCTATGAACGTGATTTTGCCTTTTTTAGGCGGAGCAGACAAACGCTGGTTTCGCTTTTCTTTACAATCTCCAAACATCCAACCGTTAGAACGTGGCATCAACTATAATCATAATAATAACAAGATTTAATTTTGACAAACATGATTAGAATTTATAACATGGGATCATTTGGTTAAGAGAAAAGTTAAAAAATTATGATGTTTTACGATTAATTAAAAAATTAAAATTTTTAATTTTAAAATTTCTTATATTTTTGCTAAAAAATAACAACATTAACAAAATATAGTGAATAATCAATATTGAAAATAAATATTAATAAAATTATGGAGAAATAGAGTAAATTATTTTTTATCAAAATTTAAATAAGTCTGGGTTAAATTTTTAAAAATATGATGAACAGTCATAGTTTTAATATTTAACTATTATATATTATTAACATCACATATACTTAACAAAATGTTAAGAGAAGGTATTTAAAAATGAAATATTAATTAAACCACATAAAATCTCATATATTTTATTAAAAATTTTAAATTTTATATTCTAAACTTTTATTTGACAAAAATTATGGGATCAAATCTGTTGTACTGATTATGATATTTCTATCATGTTCTATTAAATTTTTTTATATATATATGTGAATTTATATAAATATATAAAAAAATTAAATCTGGGTAAATAAAATAGAAGATATAATAAAAAAAATATAGGAAACACAAACTTTAAAGTCGAGTAGGTGGGAAGAATAATTATTAAAACAAACACACACATGAGCCCACATCCCATTTCTCAACCACCTACCATTTGGTCACGGCTGTCCAAGTTTTTGGTTAAAAAGTAATTATGAGAAAATAAAAATAAAAAAGATATGGAAAAAGATGAAAGAGTTGGATCTAATGGTCGACAACCAGATCCAATCTCGTTCATTACCAATCTATCAATCTTGACCTTTCCACCTTGTCCGAAATCTGGACAATACGGTACACTGATTCCTTATTCTCCTCCATCAGTTGTCGTACAACCCCCAACTCCTATATGTATAATTAATGGACCGCCCCGGCCCCACAACATTTTCACACAAATCTCTATCATCATTAAACATTATCCTAACCATGTCCTTTCGCCCTCTCTGTCCCTATTAATTTTTAGAAAATGAATAATTTTATTTAAAATACGTTTTTTATAATTTAAGAAAAACTTTAAAAATCCTAATTAAAAAAAAACTTTTGTAAGTTTAAATTTTCATTCAAATCTCCCTTAAAAATAACAATAAATTACAATATTATACTTAAACTAATCAAATAATAGTAAATAATAATTCAACTCATTTATTAATTTAAGTTGAATTTAATTAATTTAGTTTAAGATTTTTATATATTTTTAAAATTTAAAAGTTCTCGAAATTTTTATAATTTTGAAAAACCTTTTTTTCTTGAATTTTAGAGATACAGTAATTCAATTTAACTACTAAATTAGACCTAAACTAATAATTATAATTTTTTTAAAATTAACACGTAAGAAAAAATTTGGAGATTTTGAAATATTAGAAATTTTTAAACCACAAGAAAAGCCCATACTTTACCGTATATTTAATATTTTAAAATATGATAATATTTAAACCTAAACAAATTATGATTTTTGTCAATTTCTAATATTTAAATTATTAATTTAACTTGTTTGATATAGCAATTAAGTAATTAAAATTTATTACGGTTAATTTAATTTTAAATCATTTTAAAAATTATTTAACCTTAATATTACATATTTTACCTTATTCCTATTTTTGTTACTACTTTTAATATTATCTTAATAATGCAAGATAATAATATCATAAACAACCGTAGAAAAACTTAGTGCAAATCACATCTGTAAACAAGAAAAAAGGACACGTTAAAACTAAGCATAGAAAAACCTTTTCCATAAGCAAACCACCAAACCTGACCAAGCTGTCTTGCTTAACATTGACGTGGAAGTATTAATATCATAATTCTAGATTCAAGAACATACATATCTTCCAACTTCCAACCTTGTTCAAGTCCAACGTTGCCGTCTTCCTGGCCTCTCACTAAATGCCGGAGCCGCCACCTACGAATCTATACTATATATCAACTTCTGCGTCAACTTGCCGTTGCCTTCACGTTTCCTCGTTGATCCCTTCTCCTACGTGACGATTTTTACAATCATGCTCTTTATTCCTTTGAAATTGCCCGAAAATTAGATTTATTCATTTACTTATATGACATAATTTGACTTAAAAAATATATTTGCTAAATATTTAAACAAATAAGTATATAAATAAAAATCATTTAAAATTAAAAAATAAAAATAAAATAAATAAAGGGGCTATTGAAATGTTCAAAGTTAAAGAAGTCCAGACTATTCTGGTTCTGATGAGGTTAAGTTAGAATGACCATTTACATGTGTTCGTCTCGATCTAGTTGTCCTGTCAAATCGGACCTCGCAGCACTGACTCAGCAACTCGGAAACTGCTCTTGTAAATTGGTGAAATTGGACCCACGTGAAGTACCAAAGACTGAATCAGACGGTTCGTGGTAACCCATTAAGTTTAACTATTCATGAAAGGTCGTCCGTGCAGGATCACCAGACTTCCCATCCGAACTCATTGATTGGCCAAAAGGACAGGATACAAAGAAGACGTCACCGACGGTGTCGCAGTCGTACGTTGGAATAAGAGAACCAAGTCCAACCAATGGGTCTGACGTTGTCTTGAGGTTGATAAATATCCAAGTAGGCCGGTTCAAAGACCGGCACCCCGTTCATGGATTGTCAGCTTATTTTTATTTTATTTTTTTAATTGTTTTATAATATAGACAGTTTCTAACGGATCAAATCTGACGGCAATCCGTTTTCTTTTCTTTTACCGTTAACATTAAAAAGACTTAGCATAGTTTTATTTTAATAATAATTTAGGAGACAAAAAAGCAAGGCACAATTATATCAATCGGTCACTTTTGTTGGGTGGAGAATTTTAAATATTCCAGTTCTAATTATAGTACCATCGAATAGCTAGGCTTGACACGACATCGTATTTTAATGATTTTAGCTTTTGGGCAGAGTCCATTGGATGATAATGAGAGAACCAAAAGTCATTGTTTTTTCGTGACATTGCTTGGCTTGCAAGACAATAGGAATCACATCTAAGTTGGAAAGGAAAACAAGTTGTTGTGTCATGAGTTAAAAGAGATTTGATATGTGGGGGCATTTCACAAGTTCTTGAAATTTCCTCGAAAGCAATTCTTAACTGTCCTCCCCAACTTTCCTACATTACTCCTTTCTTGTTTTTCTTTTTCCATTATTGGTTCAATGCTAATATTCTTCCACGCGACTTGACTTTGAGATAATGGTTTATCCACCATTTATGACTTTATTTTCATCCCACTCTTAATTTATGACCATTGCCTAAGTTTCTTCCACACTTTTTACACGTTCTTCTTATATGGAAGAACTTTATAATTCTACAATTTTATAAAAAATTCAAAGTATACATTTTTCATAATTTTAAAATTATTTTTTAAAAGTATTAAATTAAAATAAAATTTCATATTTTTGACTCAATAAATTATTTAATGAAACAATAATTTTAAATTCATAATTTAGTGAAAATAAAAAGTCAATCTACTACTCAAACCTACCCCTTGTTCACGCATCACATTCTCTACAAACGAACCAAAATTTTAGAAATTAACGATACGTCTTGGTAGTTGTTACACCGGCGGGCATTTTTTGACCGTTGTTCTATCTGATCTCTTCTAAGTTCTAACACTATTAAATTTTCATCCGTTGTCAAGTAAGGCAGATGGTTAATGGATTTTTCTTTTTGGTTAAATTGTGACACGAACAAAAACATAAAATTAAGTTGGTAATTGGTCTTTGAGGAGAAAGAGTCTCCATCAATTAAGAATAAGACTATATATTATTTTATCTCTCAAAATTTTACGATTCACTAGAATTGTAAGTGAATATTAACGACGACGATGATATATACCTTGAAGATCTAGATTTTAAACAATTATTTCATCACAAAAGTTTAAGTTATTGTGTGAGGTCAATTTAATTAGTTTTATATATTTACTAACGTACCCTTTCAAATGAAAGTTCTTTGAGCTTAAAATTTGTATAGACTCACATTACTTTGTGCTGAATAATAAGTGGGTAGTAAGATTTGAAGTCACGACTACGCGATAATAAAGGCTCTAATATCATGTTAAAAGACTGTCTCACCACAAAAGTTTAAAATAATGTATGAGGTCAACTTAATTATTTTTATATATTCACTAAAATTAGATTTTTCAAAATCATATGGTCTTCCTTTATAATGAATTTATAATTTATTTGACAAAAATATTAAAATATTACTTTAAATTATGAAAATTATGTTTTTAATAATTTTTAATATATGAGTTATTAATTTTGTTTATATAGTACTATAGTTAGACAACGTGAATTAATTAAATGTAATTTTAAATTTATACGGTTCTTGTTTCCAATAAATTTATATTTTTTGGATAAAAATATTAAAAAATATTATCCTACTTAAATTTAATAATTTTTAACAGAAAATATTAGTGATAATGCTTATACCCGTCATTGTCTAATCGTGAATTGACATTTCCCTGCAAACGTGTAGAAAGTTTGATAAAATAGGTCGCGTCTACATCAAGTTCCGTGACGAGGTTAAGTGTACAGTGTACAGCTTAAACATGGCAGCATAAGATCAACTGGTAGATGATAAACACCCACCCACTAACCAGAAAGGAATAGATAAACCTAATCCACAAGAAGAAGGAGAGGAAGAAGAGGGTGAGATGAGGAGTAGGAATTTAAAAACGTACGTTACATCACATGGCATGACAAAAATTCGGCAGATCTATGAGGAAGCTTTTGAAAACATTTTGTCTTTGTTAGGTGATGACGAAGATGTGTAAGATTAGCTGTAACTTAAATCTTCAAAAGTTGATGTTGTTGTCATTATTAGTGTTGTTTATGCTGTTTGGTATTCTTTTAAAACGAATGTGAACTCGTTAAACAAGACAGGCTCTTTGATTTTATAGCAAGTTACTGTCTTCTTCTGTTTCTGTATGCTTTCCCTAAACACGTTTATATCGATTACTCAAGGGTAAGGACAATTTGAGAAAACCCTTAAAAGAATTCAAGAAATGCCAATCTCTAGCTTATTTAAATCTTGCAATGAAAGTGGACATCTTCTGCTTGATGGGTACATGCAACCAACCATTGATTGCTTAACAAAGTAATTTAGCTTAGGAGTTGGAGTTGGATAGATACTTTGGACTTTATTTTGTGTAATCAATATTAATGTTTTAAAATTTAGATCCGAAGTTAAACCAATAAAACAAAATATTTAAGATTTAGTACCTGTTTAGTTGAGCTTTTGGAGAATAAATAAGCAAGCTGTTTAAAAAAAAAAGAGTGTTTGGCTGTAAAATAAAAAAGTACTTTTTTAGTAGATATAGCTTTTTTGATAGTTAAAATATAGCTTTTTAAAAAATTCAAATTTAGAGATTCTCAAAAAAGCACTTTTCAGGTAGATTTTTCAAACCAATTAATGAGTCTATTTTTTAGTCTCATTTATCCTTATATTTTATACATAATTCTCATAATACGCACAAACACATCTTCATGTTTATTTTGAGATTTATATAATATTATTTGACTTTTTTATATGTTTTAATATTTATTTTTGATATTAGTTTTACTTATGTTATAATCCATAAAAAAGATTTGGTTAGATATATTTTTATTTATGTTTCATATGATTTAAAATTATATAATAGCTAATATATTGTGCTTTGCATATTGTTTAATATATTTTAAATAATATTTATATGCATCAATAATTTTTATTACAAAATAAAATATAGTTAAAATTAAAATTGCTTTTTACTTTTATGTTGTCAAACAGTCTATTGTATAAAGCTCTTTAAAAAAAGCTCTTTTTAAAATAATAGTCAAACAGTTAACTAACTTTATAAAAAAGCTCTTATCAGAAAAGCTTTACTGATAAAAGTTTTACTGACAAAAGCTCTATTGACAAAAACTGATCCAAACAAGCACTTAAAAGGTTTAACCGGTATTATCGTTAGAAATTGAAACAAAATGAAAAAAATTGAAATATGTTTAAAATAAGTTATCCTTATCTGCAAAATAATTTGAACTTTAATTAAAAAAGAAATTATGATATAAAAATTAATTAATTAATTTTAGTTTATAAAAATTGACTGATTAATTAATAAACTAATCAGTCTTAAATAACAAGAGTTATTAAAGTATATCGAATTTAAAAAGTTAAAAACTAAACTGAAGAATTAAACGAATCAAAATTTTTACGATTAACTCGGCTGAACTGGTTGGAATTTTCAATTATTAATCAAAATAATTAGCATAAGTAAGATTGAATACGAGTAATAGTTAGATTAACAATAATGCCGGCCTCGTATAAGAAGAAAAAATAGAATTAATGTTAATCTAGTATCTAATGCTTCATTTCAACATCTCGTGATATTCCAAGAAAATAATGCATTGTGCTTAATGTCAATTTACGTCAAATTTTGTCAAGATTAGAGAATAAAGTGTTCAATTATTTCAATTAACCGGCAATCGATTCTTTAAGGACAACGGGGAAGAAGTCATGAACTTGTCTAAGAATCATTTTGGATTTTAGTATCATCCGTTGATGCAAGCGTAAGACAATTTTGTCCCGTACTCCCGTGAGGCAATTTTGTAAATTTTCTTAAGGTAAATAGTTATTAATTATAATTTTGGTCTTTCAATAAATTACAGGCTAAATCACGCAATCGTTATGATATCACGTGTAACACGTAGTACATCTCTTTTAGTGTAGATATGATCCATATCGGTCTTATGATGGGAAAGTTTGATATAAAAACTACATAAATAGATTATGGTCTCTTATATTTACTCGTATCAATCGCAAGCATACATTATCTCTAACCCATTAAAAGAACTTGCATATTGAGAAAACTGTAAAAAGGCCTAGACTACATGTCAGTGAATAATTTCTATAAAGATTCCGAGAGATTGAAGCTCGGTTGGTGGCCAAAAACTGCTTCAAAACAAGAGATAGAATTAAAATAAGATATTTTGCATTTCTTTATTTTTAATTCTTTCATTACCGATCCTGCATACGTAATAAAGCATGTGCTATATAGTACAGCAAGTTGAGGGTTATTATATTTAATTCTAATATATACATTTAGGGTTGGTTCGACTTCAATTATTTTAACTGATTAGTTTTTTAAAAATAATATCTAATTTAGTTTAATTCAAATTAAATCTTAAGAATTTAAACTATATTAAATTTCAATCGACTTGGTTGAAATATAATATTATTTTGACGTCATTTTCATTTTTCAACTGAACCAATTTAATTCGGTTCAATTTAACTCCTTAAATCTAAACTTGATTATTTCTCGATCAAAACCATTTTGATTTGTCATTTGCTAAATAATCACCTATACTTATTGAGATCTTTGACTGCTTAGAAATCTTCCTTGTAGTTTTATGCTCTTAGCTTGATTGATAAATTTTCCTTCTTGTTTGTTACGTTTGACAATGAGGTATTCAGAAGTATAAATGAATCATTTCTTGTTCTACTTCTGTTGCAACAAGAGTAAGTAGATATCTCAAACAGGGTAGGTTAGAAAATTAATATTTGAGCTAGAGCTTGGTTCAAAGCTCAAATGAGTTTGAAACACACATCTTGAACTTGAGTTTGATTGAGCTTGGATGTCTGTAACTTTATCGAACTTGGGTTTCTTATGATTATTTTTCTTTTTTAAAATTTAAATTTTAGAAAACAATTTTTTTAAAACTTAAAAATTGGAAAACCATGTTATCACTTTGCCTAAAACTTTTAGGCTCTAGGCCAGATCAGGCCAGATAGTCCGAGTCTAAGCTTATGCCCAAGTCCAAAAATTTTAAAATAAAAAAGTCTTGAAACCTGATGAAACCGAGTCGAACCTAGACTTAATTGCCAAGCCTAGTTAATATGTTACAATAACAAAAATAACAACTCAATGTAAGTCCTTTTGATACATAAGATTTAGAGAGATATAGTAATACATAATTTCCCCTTTAACTAGTAAAAAGACTAATTTTGATAAGAAAATTGAAAATTACTTATATTAAAGAGAGAGAGAGAGGGGGTAAAATTAGAAATAATATCTAATTTTGTTTTTTGTCATTTTTTATAAAGATAAAGCTACGTAATATCAAATTTTTTCAGACTCTGCTTTGATGTGTGACTCAGATTAAGTGTGATGATGATTAAAATTATAAGCATATGATGTCATAGAAATCAAGAACAAAACAAGATTGAAGATTAGAAGATTGGAATCATTATATAAAATAATATTGAGAACTATTTTAATATTGAGCCAAATCGATCTTACACCAAACTCAATCGAGACAGAAACTTATACCCTGAAATTGATGGACTGAGGTTCGATTGAGGTCCAATCGATTGAGTTACAAAGGGATGCAAGTCCATTAGTGGCACGTACAAGAACCTTTCACATAGACTTCCCTCAAAGTAAACGGGTCAGGCTGGAATAAACCGAAATCTTGGGCCTATTTCTTAAAAAAATCAAACCTCGATCGGATTGAGTATATGTCAAGCTCAGCTCCACCATTAATATCTCTACTTTCACGTCACTTCAATGAGAATATATTTTGCTTTAATAGGCCACCACCTGTCTCACTCTGCATTAATGTTAGAAAGGACGAGGAAGGAACCAAAAAAGACCACTTCAGTATGCTTCTAAAGCATCTTGTCTTGTAAATGTAAAGAGGCCATGTATGATATGTAGAAATTGCAATGTTTATTTATTTATTTATTTTTATTTTTTTTTGTACAAAGGAAACAGAACAATGCCATCTCATGGAGCGGCGATACGCAACGCCCTACCGATCTATGCGGATGAAATCTACAGTTAGAGCTGGAGGAGTCTGTAACCAATAAAGTCCAGATCCAGCCGGCCTAAATTAGGCGAACGTTATCCTGGCAAAGGATAGTCAGAAGATTAGTAAAAGGATGGGGTAGTCAATGAAGAGTGCCATCATCAGAGGGACCCAACTTAGTAAGATAATCAGCAATCATATTAGCACTTTTTGGAATGTGAAGAAAGCGAATCTACCAGTTCTTAGTAATTTGAAGGTAAATTTGATCAATTAGCTCATAACTCGTAACATCTGCGTGAACATCGTATAAAATAGCTTCAATCGCTTCGATAGAATCAGACTACTTTTTCCAAGCCATATTCAACTCATGATTAATATCTTGGAACTCAGCGTGAAGAATACCGCCATTCTAGATACCCATGTAGAAATCTCTAAGTCAAGACTTAATATCTCTCGTCACCCCTCGAATGGCACTAACATTATTACCTTCACAAACTACCTCATCATTATTTATACAAATTCAACCTGCATCTGGGGGATACCACCGACCATCATTAATGGAAATACTACTATTCAGAATCCTCCCCTTCATTAAAAGCAAGTGAGCAATGACTTTCGATTCACTAATAATCATAGAGACTTTGTTCAAAAGAATGTGATTCCTGTTGTTAAAAATGAAATCATTTTGTCAGTTCCAAATCTTCCAGCAAGCGACCCCAAAGACCAAAATCCAGTACACATCAAATCGACCATGGCACTTATCATTGAAATTTGTCCTCAGTCAAGAGTTAAAGTTGCAGTTAAAAAACTGGCTTGCTTCACCATTACCCAGCAACTCATTCCAAATGCTTTTAACTTTAGGACAGTCCCTCAGCACATGGACAATAGATTCATCCTCATGTTGATAGTGCACACAGCTGGGGTTCAAAGTAAGATGGCACCTATTCCACTCTACATTAGTTAACAACCGATTATGAGCACAAAGTAAAAAAAAACTAATGCGTTCAAGACCTTTCTAGTCCCACACTCGCTTCCAAATTCGGTCAAAGTTCGAATGCATGTCATCAACCAACACATGATAATGTTTTCATTGTTTGTCATCTACTTGTAATGAAGTGACAATTTTGATTCAATTAACATTTATAAGTTTAATGGATCACTATTTTGATATGTTATTTTTTGAATAAATAGTTAATTATCTAATAAAAATTAAGAAACATCACATATAAATTATAATTTGAGTCCGATGAATTTATATTTTTAAAAATAAAACAAAAATTTATGTTACTAATTATAGGAGAATTGACATATTGAATTTGATTTAATTAATTGAATTCGAGTTAGTTGAATTTTAGTTTAAATACATATTTAATTTGAATAACTCAAATTGATCTAAACCAATTTGATAAAATAATATAATTTCAAACTTAGGATTAGGCATGGTAAAATTTCTTCCGAACCGATAACTTTACCCTTTTCGATTAAAAAAAAGTTAGATAGGGATTAGAATTCTTTTGACCGAATTTAAACCGGATTGACCAATTTTTGTTCGAATGAAAATCAAATCTAGATTCGAGTTAATCTAATATAACAAAATGTCCGAATTTTTAAAATCGGTCAGCACCGAACATTTAAAACCAATTAAAATTGTCTGATCTGAATTTAAAAAAGGTAAAAAATCATTGTTTCAAAAATTGGCGAAGAAAAAAATGTATGTAATTTTGAATTTTGATTTGAAGTGGGCCTTTTTCTTTTTTGCATTTTTTTCTTTGTGGCAAGAGATGAGAAGAAGATGGTGCAATTTAACGGCCCTTTGATATTAGTTAAAATCAGACAAACCGGTTCCGAATTGGGATGGGTATTTTTCAATCTGGTTCAGTTTTAGGTCAGCTTGGTAAAAAAATTAATTTCAAACTTGTTTAGAGTCATGAAATTTTTACTTTTGTCGGAATTATCCAAAACTGGTTTAGTTTGAAACTGATTTTTTGCCAACGTTACTTAGGATCATATTTTTAAGATCGATGGTGTGATTTATACCTTAAAGTTTTATAAATTTTAATAAAATATTAAGGTAAAAATTATATCTTTAATCAATATTTAAAAGATTAATTTTTAAGATCAGATTAGTACTTAGATAAGTCTAAACTATTTAATTGTGATATAATATATTAAGAACTTAATTAAACAATATCAACAACAACATGAACCTCGCTAATATTACTAATACTATTTCAAAGATGTTGGTATGTATTGAGACCTTTGGCCTATTTTTAAAATAACTATTAACGCTGTACGAAACGTATAAATGAGCAATAAAGAAAATGGAACCTCAAGTTCAACACGTGAATAATGGAAACACAAAGAAGACAAAACCAATGGACGAGCATGCTCCTCGTGGAAAGGAGAGACCAATGGTCTTGGTCAGCAGCAATATGATTTTCCTAGTTGATTCCCTCCACCCTTCACTCGTCATCTACATGACGTATCAGTTCACCGTCACTCACCGCCAACCACCCTATTGCCGCCTTTGAATGACGTAAATACTGTCCCCAATAACACTCACCTACTAACCTACATTTTTAATATAAGTCACTTCTCTTCCACTACACCGTAACATATCTGACCCAAAAGATCTTTTCTCTATGGAGGGAGAGAAAAGGAAGCTGGGAGACGTCGGCGAGATGGAGGGCAAGAAGTTGAGGGAAGCAGACGACGGAGCGACGGAGGAGGAGGTGGACGAGTTTTTTGCTATAATTAGAAGGATACATGTGGCGGTGAAGTACTTTGAGAATAGTAGGGGAGGCAAGAAGTGGAGAGAGTCGTTTGAGAAAGAGGGTTTTAAGGAAGTTAATGGCGAGGTTGATGGCGAGAAGAAAGAGGACGTGTCTGTGGATGAGAACTCGGGTTTTGATCTGAACTTGGTTCCACAATCAAAAGAGGACCATCTGTAACTCGATATATGTCTGAATAACTTAACGTTTGTTTAACGTTTTTTAGTTTTTAATCTTCCAGGTTCATGTGAGATATGCAGTGTAAAAGGACATGAAAGATGAGTTCGAGGTTCTTACTGATCCTAGATTTTTTTCACGAGACACAGAATAGAGCTTTCCTTGTTTTTTCCGATCCAATGACTTAGTTCCCAGTTTGATGTAACGATGAAACTTAGCTTCAACCAAATATAAAGAGCAGTTTTATTTTCTATAATCGATCGACAAAGGTGCTCAAGATCTCTATGTATGAACACTGAAGCTTCTTTGTATTTGGCTACTTAATTATAATAATATACTCCATTTCTTTGTATTTGGTTACAGCCTTTTTAAAATTTTCAGAAAAAAGAAATCTGAAATGTCCTGTGCGTTTGCATGTTTCATGATCATTAGTCTGTCCGGTCTTAGCAACTAGGAATGATTCAGCTTGGAGGAGGAAGAAAACTAGGGCTGACAGAGCTATCTATCCTAAGCCATGCTTTTCAAAGTTAGGCTTTCATGACCGGACCTGACCAAATGTCAGGGCTGCATCTGTTTGTTGAACAGGGAGATTGACTAACATCTGAGAAGGGGTTATTTCAATGTACTTTCCTAAATTTTGCCGAGTGAGCAAGCTAAAGTTGAATGATATACCTTAACTTCATATTTACGTAATAAATAGGCTATTTTTGATAAGCTCATATTTAATATTAAATAATATTATTATATCAGTTATTAGGTGAATTAGTTTTAATTTTAATTTTAATTTTAAAAAATAATTGATAAAATTTGAAATTAATAGAAAAGAAAATGATTTATTTTGATATATAGTTATTTCTTGTTATTTTTAATATTTATGTTTACTTTTCAATTTAATGGTAAAGATGAATTAATTGCAATGTAATGAGAATTATTAATTGAATATGTAGTTAAATTTGAATATTATTTGATATTTAATCATATTTTTATAAAAATATTGAGTTAAGATGATTATATAATTTTATAAGAAATATATTTTTATAAAAAATTAAGAGAAGTATATAA
>JANQBM010000001.1:264650-279848 GCA_025594535.1 Erythroxylum domingense | reverse complement strand
AAAACTTCTAATTGCATGTTTATTAGTTGTGCTAATAATAATGTTGCTTATAGATTTCTTATTTTGAAAAGTGATACCATTGATAGTAACACTATCATTAAGACAAAGTATGCATAATTAGTTGTGCTAATAATAATGTTGCTTATAGATTTATTATTTTGAAAAGTGATGTCAATGATATTAACTATCAATGAGACAAAGAATGCATAATTTTTTAAACATATGTTTCCACTTTTTAAGAAAACTACTTGTGTGTCCATTGTTAATAATGATTGTGAAAACTCTGACAAGTTGTTGAGAAGGAGCAAAAGACCAAGAAAAGAATTGTTGAAAATTATCCTTTATTATTTTTTGATGCAATTTCTTCTTTGATACACCATTTTGCAAAGAAGTCATTAAAAATAAGATTGACTTTATTTTAAAAAATAAAAGTTGGGATTTAGTAGATTAACCACCAAGTGCTAACCTATTGGTTGCAAATGGATTTTTAAAAGGAAATTTAAACTAATGGTTCTATTGAGAAATATAAAGCTTGTTTGGTTGCTAAAGATTTTACTAAAAACATGATACTAATTATTTTGGTACTTATGCACATGTAACTAGAATTTCATCAATTTTGTATTTTGATTGCTTTAACTTTTATCCATAATTTATTTATTCACAAAATCAATGTCAAAATTACATTTTTAAATGGTAATTTAAATGAAGAAATTTAGATGGTACAATCTAAAGGTTTTTACCTGGGTTTGTAAACAAAGTTTGCAGATTATAAAAATCTTTGCATGATCTTAAACAAGCTCCTCAGTAGTTACATGAAAAATCTGAGCAAGTTCTATTAAATGGAGATTTCTCTTCTATTGAATTGGACAAATGTGTGTATACTATAGTTATTGATGCAGACTGTGTGATCATTAGTTTATATGTGGATGACTTACTTATTTTTGGTACTAGTATTAATGTTGTATGTAGTACTAAAAACTCCCTATCTTCACATTTTAATATGAAAGATATGGGGGAAGCGATTGTTATTTTGAGTGTTTAAATCATAAGGAATAAATATGGTATAATGTTATCACAAGACCATTATGTTGAAAACTTCTTAAGAAGTTCAATTATTTTGATGTGAAACTAGTTTGTACTCCTTATGATGCTAACACTCTTTTGGTTAAAAGTAAAAGTGATATTGCGGGTCAGTTTGAGTATGCTTAGATTATTATGAGTCTGATGCATTTAATAAACATTAAAGGATTTGATATAGCTTATGATGTGTATAGATTAAGTATACTCATAATCTCAGTCGTGATCATTGGGTTGCTCTACTCAGAGTAATGAATTATTTGAGAGGTATTATGAATTATGATATTTTGTACGGTAGATTTTCCTATGTATTAGAAGGGTACAATAATACTAACTGGAACTCTGATTCAGATGAGATAAAATATACTAATGGATATGTTTTTTCTCTCGATGGAGGTGCAATAACTTAAAAGTCGGTAAAAAAGACTATTGTTGCTAAATCAAAAATAGAATCAAAATTTATAGCCCTATAGTTAGTCGAAAATGAGGCTGAATGGTTAAGATATCTTTAGGAATAAAACTAACACATTCCGTGTCTATGCATTGTGAATGTAAGGTTCCAATAGTGATTGCAAAAAAATAAAACTTCTAATGACAAAAATATACACATTCGTTTGAGACATGAAGTATTAAAGCAACAACTTAAATGGAATCATATCCATTGATTATGTAAATTCAGACATGAATTTGGCCAATCCTTTAACTAAATCATCTGGAAAGAAACAAATATTTGAAATATCAGGGGGAATGGGACTAAAGTCAATACAAGATAGTAATAATGATGGTAACCCAACTAATATGAATGGCGATCCCATGAATTAGGTTTGTATAGGTAATAAAAAAGTTATTGATTAGTTTTAAAAGGCATTATCAAATATTTATGTACCTCTTATGGTATGTGATTAATGCTAAACTGCAACTTAGTAAGGATGAGCTAAGTTCTTAATAAATTCCATAATTCTTATGTTATGGGTGGAGTATTTGATTACAGTATACATTTGATGAAATCACCTATATGAGTATGGAATGGAATTGTTCCTATGAGAATTTGGCTAATCTCTAACATATGCATGTGCTATTAGCATAAACACGCGATGAACAATAGATATGGCGGGGTGTAATATGACTAATAAAAACTATAACTTACAATACAAGGTGTTGGTTTATAGAAACTTAAAGTTTCACTTATAGTTCTGTAAGTTGTAACTTATTAAATCTAGTCTTCAGTTCATAGTCTCTAGGACACTAGATTTAAATTGTTACATTCTATATTTAATCAACAATACTTATTTATTTGTTTATATATATTATTTTAATATAAGTTGTCAATAACCTCATACTAATCAATCAAATATTGATTAATACGTAATCAATCGAGCAATACTTGGAAAACAAAATGGATCTTCTACTCAGAAATGAAATATTCCAAATGTTCTCGAAAATTCTTGCTCCTATTAGACCATTGGGGGGATTGTTGCAAAGTTAGTTTGTTATTTCAAAAGTCAATCTTATTTAGATAAACCCACATTTTGTTTATTCTAAATTTATTTTAAGTTTATGTTGAAAATGTGTGCTTGTAGTTGACTCAAATTCTATCTTAACATTATAATCTATAGTTTGTCTTTTTAACATTAATATCCGAATTTGGTGAAAGAATGGATATCTTAGCTTTATTTTCACGTTGTTGTCTACTTATCATTACTTGTATAAATATATATGTTATATTATTTAAATATATGAAGGTTATTTTCTGCTATATTTTTTGAAAGAAAAAACAAATTTTGCTAGGTTAAAAATTCTACTTATTATTCCTACTTTTTTTTTATAAAAAGAAGAGTTTGTTGAATGCCAGAGAGTCTCCTTCAATCTGTACAGGTGTGGTAGAATAAATTCTTACGGACAGTGATCTTTTTGCCTCCTCAAACTCACGTTCTTTTCTTGTTTATTCAGTGCCGGCCCTCACTCAGCAACGTTCTCTATTTCTACCTTCAGTAACGTTCCCTACATTCAATGCTACATTCAATGCTAATTATAGATGGGCACCTTATTTGTGGAGAAGGGTCCTCCACAAATAAGGGGCCCATCTATAATTAGCTTTTGGGCATAGTTCATTGGATGATAATGAGATGCTTTAAATTAATAATTTAGTGAAAATAAAAAGTCAATCTACTACTCAAACCTGCCCTTTGTTCCACTCAAACCATCTGATCCACTCTTAAACGCATCACATTCAATAACATTATATATTATTGAACCTTTCAAAATTTTGCGCTTCAACGAAATGGCTATTAACGATGATGATGCGATTTATCTTGAAGATTTATATTTTTCAAAATCGTATGGTCCTCTTTTATAATGAATTTATAATTTATTAGTTTTGTTTGTAATTTATTTAACAAAAATATTAAAATATTAATTTAAATTATGAAAAATTATGTTTTGATAACTTTTAATATGTGAGTTATTAATTTTATTTATATAATTTTATAACTAGATAATGTGAATTAATTAAATGTAATTTTGAAAATAATTTATTTAAGCACTAGTTAAAGTGTAAATTTTATTTCAATTTTTTATAAAAGATTCAAATAAAATTTTACTATTATTTTTATTAATATTTATTTTTATTCAAAACATAATAAATACTTAGATATTTTATAAAATAAAAAATATATTGTCCAGTTTTGGTTTGCTTAAATTTAATAATTTTTTATTTTTTATTTCATGAACTTGTTTAAGAAATATTTTGGATTCAGTATCATTTGATGGCGTCTCAAACCAATAAAAATAAATTCCTACACTTGAACACTTAAGCGAGTAAAGTGGTGAATAGGGTCGAATCACAAAGACCAATGTAGCAATTGTTTATTTGTGTGAATCAATAAATAAAAATAAATAAATAAATAAAAATAAAAAGAATTGATTTGGGGATAATTAATTTTAGAACACGAAATCACGCAAAAGGAAATTAAGAATAAAGATTAAAAACAATATAAAGAAAAGCTTAGCCAAGGTACTCCTCCGTTTGATACTGTAATTCGATCATAGACTCAAAAATATAAATTTCGTTCATTCTTATGGACAAAGTTATAGTAGACAGTGAACAACACATATCAACCAATCCATTCGTAATTATTTGATAACCCTGAGTAAAGCTCCGCAGATTATTACCCTAACCAATTAGACTATTCCCGAGAAAAGCTCCGCAGAATATAATCTATGATAGCAGCAGGCTCTAATGGACCTTTGTCTTAGTCAACAGAATCAGAAAAGCCACAATCTATTTAGACTAAATTATTTAATTTCATTAATTTCTTAATTGAAATTAATTCGCTACTTCGATAGACAGCAATCACGGATTAACTAATCTATTCGCTAATTTATTACCAAGTCAATCAATTAATAGGCCTAATTAATCAACAAACCTGACAATAATAAATAAATTAAAGTACGGAGATTAAACAAACATAAAAGATAAACAAAAATAATTAAATCAAAGGAGTCTCACGAACTACATAAATCAAACGTAAGGCACTTTGTCTAGATTAAAAGATTAGCCACACATAGCAATATTAAATGATAATGTTGTTGGAGAATGGTTATCTTCTTTCCATCCACTAAAACTACTGCTGCTGTTCTATTATAATCCTAGAGCTGATTGTGAAAATCGTCTCCTTCTTAAAGTATTGCTGCCGTCGTCTTTCTTAGTCAACGTCCCTAAGTGCTGACGTTGTTTTCTTCCTTTCAAAAGTCCCCCAGCTAATTGTAAAAAATGTTCCACACCCAAGTGCTGCCGCTGACGCTCTCTTCCTTCCAGCTAATTGTCCACACACGTTGTTTTCTCCAAGTTGCGGTCGTCGTCCCACTAAAGTGTCCCTCTTCCAAGCTAATGTAAAAATTGTCTTTTTCTCAAAGTTGCTGCCGTCGTCCACTTCTCCCCCCAAATTGAGTCTAGTTTTTCTTTCTTTCATTAATAAAGTGGGCTCCAATAATGGTTTAGGTCTTTCTCTCTTTAATAAATAAAGTGGGCCCTAATTAAAATATCAAAATAAAGTTCCCATGGGTTACAAGATAACTTGACTTCGTCCACCAAAAGGACTGTATCATTCAGGCCCAAATCCCAAGGTAATTAATTCAAAATTCGCAGGTAGCAATCTACTAGCATCGCGTCACCTTCAACATGGTCATGTTGAAATCCTCTCCAGTTCCAGATTAGCCAAATTCACTCTAAATCGCATCACTTTTGGTATTTCATCACCTAAAACATACAAAGACACGAATTACCATAAAAACATAAGGAAAACATCACATAAGCCTATCAAAAGAACATAAAACACACACAATTAACATGCACAAAGTGCAAGTTATCAAAACTCCCCACACTTGAACAATACTTGCCCTCAAGTATTCAATCAATTCAAATTATCAAGACACTTCAGCATCTTATCACAATTCTTTCAACTGCACTCATCACTTCTCAAGTTAATATATGCAATCTAGAGTTAAACAAACAAACCCACAAAGGTCGATCTCCTAATTAATTAGGAATGTTAACTGCTTCAGAAATCCCAAGTAAAAAGTAATAACATCCATACTCTCACAATGTTTCACTCATTCTCTCATGTGAAATTTAGGTATTGGTGTTTCTCTCAAAAATCCAGCATAAATCGGTTCTTTCCATAGGACTGACACAAGTTTAAATCTCTACCACTAGCTCGGGTTTAAAACCCACACTAGTCAGCTAGGTCTTTTAATAGGTTGTAATGGGGCTAGTTAGTTACCAAAGAAATTGAGTTGAGAAGAGCAAAGAAATGTACCAAATAGACACATGCCAACATCTTCAATTTTTGAGTCAACACAAATAAACAGATTAAACCATTAAGCTCATTCAAGTATACTATATCGCAAATCCATCATTCACTTAACTTCAACTATAATAATGAAGTTTAACTAAAACTACTTCTCATGCATTTACTCACATAAGAATTTCCTCCTCTTTTTTTCTCCTTTTCTCTTTTTCTCTTTTTCTTTTTTTACTTTTCGCTTTCTCCTTTTTTTTTTCAAATTTTCAAAATTAACACTAGCAAATGCAATTCAGCTAGCTATGATTTTCTCTCCTTTTTATCAACAAAGCACAATTAAGCGAACAATTCAGATAAATCCTAAATTGACTAAACATTGGTATACATGATATATAATTACATATGCTACTTGGTAATTCTTCTTAACTAGGTGCAAAAGTCGGGGCTTGAAAGAAGAATTCATAGGTTAAAATGGGTATGTTAAAACAAAGAAAAGGTCTGGGCTCAAAAGGGTTGAACTATGATAAAAAAAAATATTTTGGGTTAGATTTTGAAAGAAAATGGATAGCAAAGAGGTTGCACAAACAATGCCTTAGCTTCATTCCAGTGTACTAAATATGGTTTTAAACAAAACTTATGTCAGTTTCTAGCAGGGGACAAATGTGTGCACTCTCCAAAAGAAAAGTAGAGTGTGTGTAAAGTTGCACTCTTTATCCTATGTCTCAAAAATCTCAAAGTGTGTTTAGTGTGGATGTATGCCTATTACTCTCTAAAGTGCAAGCAATTGAAGCAGTTTGTTTAATTTCAGTACACACACTAACTCAAGTCATGATAAGACAGGATCAAGAAAAGATCAATTGGGCCAAAGTATCTAATAATTCAAGTTTCTTGAACAAAGAAGGCAAGATTGTCTATAAAAATATGTTTAAAAGCAGTTAAATTCAGTTTTTCCAGCATGGGGATTTCCAAAACATTTTACATGATGCATATATTTACAAATTAACACAAAACAGTAACAAACATGACATTAAAAACAAAAATTGTAAAACAGCAAAATCTAGCAAAACAATTAAACAATAAACATAACACGCAAACGAACAATTACGCAAATAAAACAAGCAAAGCTAAATAATTGAAACTTTCCCCTCCCCACACTTTAGACTAAACATTGTCCTTAATGTTAGCAAATGAAAGACAAGAATAGTAAAAAGTAAAGAGTGAGAGAAAGCTTCTCTAAGTGACGCGCCAAGGTAATGGTGGAAATGTTGTTAGGACTCGGCGGTTGCGAGTGGAGCGTCGAGGTGGTACAGCATGGTGGGAGATGCGGCGCTGATGGGTGAGGAAACGAAAAGGGTTTGGGGCATTTGTGGGTTGTAAATCTGGATAAACTGAAATACCCTCCCCACACTTGGTTTAAAAAAATGGTCAAAATTACAATCATGCCACCTTGCTTGACTACTGCTGGTTGACTCATTTTGAAAATAGTCTGTGTATTTACGTAGACCATGTAATCAACCAGATTTTTTTCTTTCAACCCATACTGTCCTGCAAAACAATAAAAACCTCTCGACCAAGTGATATCCAACATAATGTTGGAACAAAATGCAAAAAGAAAATGTCAAAAAATAAGAAACCTGACAGAATTATGAACAACTAAAAATTAAATTGCAAAGAACAAAATGAAAGCAAACCTTGGGTTGCCTCCCAAGAAGCGCGTTTGTTTAACGTCGTTAGCCCGACACGGACCCCATTAACTTCGACGGAATAGGGCTTAAGTCCTTCGTAAAATTGCTTCAAACGATGGCCATTCACCTTGAAATTTTTTTCGTTTCCATACTTTGAATATCCACAGCACCGTAAGGATAAATCTTTGTGACTACAAAAGGCCCAATCTACTTGGATCGCTATTTCCCTACAAAAATTTTCAAAGTCAAATTAAATAAAAGTACCTTTTGTCTGACTTTAAACTTCTTCTCAACAAGTTGCTTGTCGTGAAATGCTTTAGTTTTGGCCTTGTATGTAATAGCGTTGTCGAAAGCATGGTTCCATAATTTTTCCAATTCCAGAATCTACAACTTTCTTTGTTGCCCAGCAGCATAAAAATTCATGTTGCACTGCTTCACGGCCCAAAACATTCGATGCTTAACTTCTACTGGCAGATGACAGGCCTTGCCATAAATAAGTCTGCAAGGAGACATATTTAATGGCGTTTTGTAGGCAGTGCGGTAAGCCCAAAAAGTATCATCCAAGCGCCAGCTCCAGTCTTTTCTGCTAAAATTCACAGTTTTCTCCAAAATACTCTATATCTCTCGATTGGACAATTCCACCAACCCATTGGTTTCAGGATGGTAGGCTGTAGAGGTCCTGTGCATGACTCCATATTTCTTCAGTAATGTAGCAAACACTCTATTGCAGAAATGAGTCCCGCGATCACTGATGATTGCTTTCGGAGTGCCGAACCTGACAAAGATATTAACCTTCACAAAATTGACAACAACCTTAGAATCATTAGTTTGAGTAGCTTTTGCCTCTACCTATTTCGAAACATAATCGATAGCTAACAAAATATACTGAAAACCAAATGACGATGGAAAAGGGTCATGAAATCAACCCCCCTCACATCAAATATTTCACAAACAATAACCGGGGTTTAAGGCATTTCATTTCTTCGGTCTATGTTGCCAGTCATTTGGCACCTATCACATGCTTTACAAAATGAATAAGAATCTCTAAAAATGTCAGGCCAGTAGAAACCAGATTCAAGCACTTTCCTAATTGTCCTATTAGGGCCGAAATGGCCACCACAAGCAGATGCATGACAAAATTGCAATATGGAAGAAATTTCATATTCAGGTACGCACCTTCGCACAATCTGGTCAGAACATATTTTCCATAAATATGGATCATCCTAAATGTAATACCTGGTATCATTCTTCAATTTATGGCGCTGGGCAGATGTGATATCATCTGGGTATCCATTCTGGGTGATGAAATTGACCAAATCCGCGTACCATGGGTTTCTACATGGCCATGTTGAAGTCATTGCGAATAACTGTTCATCAGGAAACTCGTCAGTAACGACCAGATCATCTCCAGAAGTGTTTTGCAGCCTACTCAGGTGATCTGCGACTAGGTTTTCTACTCCTTTTTTATCTCTGACCTCAATGTCAAATTTTTGTAGCAAAAGAACCCACCGGATAAGTCTTAGCTTCGCATCCTTTTTGCTCATCAAGTACCGAAGAGCGGCATGATCTGAATACACTATCACCTTCGTGCCAAGCAAGTATGATCGGAATTTCTCTAATGCGAAGACCACAGTAAACATCTCCTTCTCAGTAGTTGAATAGTTTTGTTGAGCACTATCCAACGTCTTTAATGCATAATAAATCATATAAGGGTCACGACCTACCATCTGCCCAAGAACTACTCCCAAAGCGTAGTTACTGGCATCGCACATGAGCTCGAAAGGGAGGTTCCAATCCGGTGGTTTGATGATAGGTGCAGTAACAAGCTTTTCCTTCAAAATATCAAACGCCTTTTTACAATCTTCATTTAATTCAAACGGCACATCTTTCTGCAGAAGGTTGCTCATTGGATGAGCTATCTTCGAAAAATCTTTGATGAACCGCCTGTAAAAACCTGCATGAACAAGAAAGGAGCGTACTTCCCTCACATTTGCGGGGTAAGGCAATGAGCTAATCACATCAATTTTTGATCTATCCACTTCAATGCCCTTAGCCGAAACTATATGTCCTAATATGATGCCTTGATCAACCATGAAATGACACTTTTCATAATTAAGCACAAGAATTTTTTCACTGCGTCTTTTTAACACTTTCCTCAAATTTTCTAAACAAGATGTATAGGAATCTCCGTATACAGTAAAATCATCCATGAAGACTTCAATAATTTCCTCTACATAGTCGGAAAAGATACTTACCATACATCTCTGAAATGTCGCCGGAGCATTGCAAAGACTAAATGGCATGCGTTTGTAGGCGAAAGTGCCAAACGGACAAGTAAACGTTGTCTTTTCTTGATCTTCAGGCGCTACATGAATTTGGTGAAAACCTGAATAACCGTCTAAACAGCAATAATGAGAATGACCTGCAAGTCTCTCAAGCATCTGATCAATAAATAGTAAGGGAAAATGATCTTTACGGGTAACAGCATTTAAATTTCTATAATCAATACATACACGCCACCCATTTTGAACTCTAGTGGGTATTAATTCACCTTTTTCATTTTCAACAACAGTAATGCCAGTTTTTTTAGGAACTACCTTTGTTGGACTTACTCACTTGCTATCTGAAATAGCATAGATCACGTCTACGACCAATAATTTCAGCTTCTCTATTTTTACAACCTCCCTCATTGGTGGATGAGGTTGCCTGCTGGGTATGCAATCATCCTTCAACAAAATTCGATGCATGCAGACGGTAGGGTTGATTCCTTTGATGTCTGCAATCGGCTATCCAATAGCTTTTTTATTCTCCCTTAAGACACGAATAAGCTTCTCCTCCTCTAAATTGCTCAACTGATTGGAGATAATCATAAGTAATGTTTCGGCCTCCCCCAAGAAAACATACTTGAGGTGCGCAGGCAATGCTTTAAGCTCCAATGTTGGCGGCTGAAGAATAGAGGGGAGTAATTTATTGTCATCAAGCTTCAGTGGTTGTTGTAACATGCCAGACCCAACTTGTAATGCCTGCAAATCATGTACAGCGTGGACCATACCTCTCGGAACTACCCATTCAGTCTCAATTTTTGATAACTTCGCAGGAGTAATGTTATCAGTTATCGCAGCCTGCAAAAAATCATCAACACACAACTCGAGAACTCTCTCAGTCAAGGGGTTAATACAATCAACAACAAAAGCTGTACAATAATCAACTGGATGCTTAATGGTATTATTAATATAGAATGTAACTTTGGCACCATCAAACTCCATAGTTAAAGTCCCCCTATGAACATCAATTTTTGTCCTAGAAGTGCTAAAAAATGGGTGTCCTAATAACATCATCCTAGACGCAGGCGACCCCTCATCCTCCATTCTCATTACATAAGAATCTGCAGCAAATACTAGATCATCTACCTGCACTAAAACATCCTCCAACAATCCTTCAGGGTACCTAGTGGTGCAATCAGCTAATGTTAAAATCACACCATCTTGCTTCAATGGACCAGCATTCAATGTAGTATAAATAGACAATGGCATAAGATTTATAGAAGCCCCTAAATCTAGCATAGCCTGTTCTATACCAACATTGCCAATTTTACAAGGAATGGTAAACATACCTGGGTCCTTTTCTTTTATTTGTAACTTGCTCTGCAACACTGCCGAGACATTCTCATTCATCACTACACACTGATTGCCTCTCATCTTGGTCATGCTAGTAATCAAGTCCTTCAGAAATTTGCAGTACTTTGGTGTTTGTCTAAGCAGCGTGAGCAAGGGGATTTTGATTTCCACTTTCTCAAAAATCTTTAAAGCCTCCTAATCATTCTACAATTTCTTCTTCTTGGCTAACTTGTGTGGAAACGGTGGCCTTTTTGGAATGGCTGTTACGACTTCCTCAATTTCAGCTTCTTTTCTGGCTCGACAGTTTCAACATGGTCATGTTGAAGTTTCTGCGATCCTCCAGCACTTTCAATTTCTTTTCCACTACGCAAGGTAATGGCACTGATATTCTGCCTAGGATTGACAGTAAGTTTGGAGGGCAATTTCCCTTGATTATGTGAAGCGGGCAGTTGACTAATTTGCTCCTTTAGCTCTTGAAAATTTTTATTAGTCTAGGCTTGAAATTGGGCTAAATCAGTTTGAAACTGAACCAAACTCTGCATTTGTGTATTGGTCGTCAATTGAGCCCTAGTCAACTGTGACATAAGAACCTCCAGGGTGGAAATTCGGTCACCATAATTAGGCCTCGAATGCTGCTACTGCTGCTGCTGCTGAGGCTGACATTGCTGACTACTCTGATCTTGTTGCCCATTCCCATATCTCATATTGGGATGATCCCTCCATCCTGGGTTGTAAGTATTCGAATAAGGATCATATTCTCTCTAAGGCTGGTAATTATCATTGATTGCATTGACGTCAGCTTCCACAGTATCATCTTGCAGAATCAGGCAAGCATCAGTAAAACGACCCTGAAATCTACAAATATGATAAATAGGGACTTGTGGTCCCTTAGTTACGGCATTTGCATTGACACTATTGGTATTGGAAGAATTAATAACTTGTCTTTATAACAATTCAGTAATCTTTTCAAGTCTACTTTTGAGTTTAGAACCACTTACTTCATGGACATCGCGAGTGTGTGTCTCTGAACGATACCCGAACTGCTGAAGATTTGTGGCTATTGCTGCAATTAAGTTTCTGGCCTCCTGAGGTGTCTTATTCACTATGGCTCCCCCACTAGTAGCATCAAGGATCTTCCTATCATTTAGTAGCATCCCATCACAGAAGTACTGAATAAGGAGCTGCTCTATAATTCCATGCGGAGGACAACTTGCTCAAAGCCTCTTGAATCTCTCATAATATTCATACATGTTTTTTGTATCTCTTTGTCTGATGCCATAAATCTCTCTGCGCAAACTAGCAACTCTGGATGCTGGGAAGTATTTTTCTAAAAATAACCGCGCCATATCAGGCCATGTATCCATTGTCCCAGGCGGAAGATAATACAACCAATCTCTAGCTGCGCCCTCTAGAGAAAAAGGGAAAGTATGCAGTTTCAATTGATCCTCTATTATGCCTCTCGGTTTGAATCCAAAACATACCACATGAAAATCCTTGAGATGTCTGTTCGGGTCGTCAGAAGGTAACCCATGAAATTTCGACAAAGCCTGAATCAACCCAGCCTTCAACTCAAACCCATCATCTGCAGCCCGATACTGTATACATAAAGGTTGATCCTCAACTGGTGGTGCAAGCATATCCCTCAGAGTTGTAGAAGCTCGATTTCTGGCTGGTTGTGTGAGGTGGAATAGGTTGCTAATATGCCATCGCTGCTTCTTCAAAATCTTCCAATAACTCTGTCTCAAAGGTAGGCAAATTCTTAGTTTGGTCAGGCAAGACTTGCGCAGAAGTAGAAGCTTGTCTCTTATGCAATTTAGTAGCTTTTTTGAGTTTTCTTACGGTCTTCTCTATCTCCGGATCAAACAATAAATCACCTGCAGAAATACAATGCCGCATGCAAATAACTAGGAAAAAATGATTAGCAACACAAACACACAAAAACTTAAACACCAGTCCCCGGCAATGGCACCAACATTTGATGGCGTGTCAAACCAGCAAAAATAAATTCCTACTCTAGAACACTTAAGCGAGTAAAGTGGTGAATAGGGTCGAACCACAGAGACCAATGTAGCAATTGTTTATTTGTGTGAATCAATAAATAAAAATAAAAAGAATTGATTTGGGGATAATTAATTTTAGAATATGAAATCACGCAAAAGGAAATTAAGAATAAAGATTGAAAACAATATAAAGAAAAGCCTAGCCAAGGTACTCCTCCGTTTGATACTGTAATTCGATCGTAGACTCAAAAATATAAATTCCATTCATTCTTATGGACAAAGTTATAGCAGACAGTGAACAACACATATTAACCAATCCATTCGTAATTATTTGATAACCCTGAATAAAGCTCCGCAGATTATTACCCTAACCAATTAGACTATTCCCAAGTAAAGCTCCGCATAATATAATCTATGGCAGCAGTAGGCTCTACTCAACCATTATCTTAATCAACAGAATCAGAAAAGCCGCAATTTATTTAGACTAAATTATTTAATCTCGTTAATTTCTTAATTGAAATTAATTTGCCACTTTGATAGACAGCAATCACAGATTAACTAATCTATATGGCAATTTATTACCAAGTCAATCAATTAATAGGCCTAATTAATCAACAAACCTGACAATAATAAATCAATTAAAGCACGAAGATTAAACAAACATAAAAGATAAACGAAAACAATTAAAGCAAAGGAGTCTCACGAACTACATAAATCAGCCACACATAGCAATATTAAAAGATAATGTTGTTGGAGAATTGTTTTCTTCTTTCCATCCACAAAAACTACTACTGCTGTTTTATTCTAATCCTAGAGCTGATTGTGAAAATCGTCTCCTTCTTAAAGTGTTGCTGCCTTCGTCGTTCTTAGTCAACGTCCCTAAGTGCTGCCGTTGTTTTCTTCCTTTCAAAAGTCCCCCCAGCTAATTGTAAAAAAGTTCCACTCCCAAGTGTTGCCGCTGACGCTCTCTTCCTTCCAGCTAATTGTCCACACACGTTGTTTTCTCCAAGTTCTTTTTCTCAAAGTTGCTGCCGTCGTCCACTTCTCCCCCCAAATTGAGTCTAGGTTTTCTTTCTTTCGTTAATAAAGTGGGCCCCAATAATGGTTTAGGTCTTTCTCTCTTCAATAAATAAAGTGAGCCCCAATTAAAATATCAAAATAAAGTTCCCCTGGGTTACAAGATAATTTGACTTCGTCCACCAAATGGGTTGTGTCATTCAGGCCCAAATCCCAAGGCGATTAATTCAAAATTCGCAGGTAGCAATCTGCCAACATCGCGTCACCTTCAACATGGTCATGTTGAAATTCTCTCCAGTTCCAGATTAGCTAAATTCAGTCCAAATCGCATCACTTTGGTATTTCATCACCTAAAACATACAAAGACACGAATTACCATAGAAACACAAGGATAACATCACATAAGCCTATCAAAAGAACATAAAACACACACAATTAACATGCACAAAATGCAAGTTATCATCCATTGACGCAAGTTGAGGGTTATTATATTTAATTCTAATCTATACACTTAGGGTTGGTCCATCTTCAATTATTTTTACTAATTAAATTTAAAAAATGATATTTAATTTAGTTCAATTCAAATTAATTCTTAAGCATTTAAACTTTATTAAATTTCAATCTACTTTATTAAAATCTAAGATTATTTTGACATCATTTTTATATTTCAACTGAAGCAATTTGATTAGGTTCAATTTAACTATTTAAATTCAAACTTGATTAGTTCTCAATCAAAACCTAATTGATTTGTCCTTTTTTAAATAATCACCTATACATATCGACATCTTTGCTCGCTTAGAAATATTCCTTGTAGTTTTATGCCCTTAACTTGAGTGATGAATTTTCCTTCTTGTTTGTTATATTTGGCGATGAGGTATTCAGAAGTATAAATGAATCATTTCTTGTTCTACTTCTGTTGCAATAAGAATAAATAGATAATTCAATAACATGTACAGCAATACATAAAGATGCTCAGTTTAGAAGCTTATAGCTTTATTAC
>JANQBM010000001.1:233610-246087 GCA_025594535.1 Erythroxylum domingense | reverse complement strand
ATATTAATATAAAATTTTAGTGAAAAAAATTTGTAAACTTATTTTGTTATGAGTACCAAATAACTAAATATTATTCTGTATTTAAATTATATTTTTTTATAATATAAAAGGTTAAGAATTTTTTTATAATTTGTAAAAAGACACAAAGGATGATAAAGATGAAGTTTGATGGACTTTAGGTACCCACAGATATAGGCCCAAAAATAGCTAACGTTTACTTCCGGCCCAGAGAAGAGGTTCCGTAACCTTTATAGATCACTACCTCTTGTCGTTGTTCAATTTTGATGGGCATGGACCTAAACGAATCCATGCCCACTAGTGTGGTCACGATGGACTATTCCTTTAAGAAGAGACAAAGCATAACCGATTATTAATTGAGAAGAGTGCGCATAATCATTAACGGCTTTTCATGAGATTCTTTGTCGTTTTAGAGCGCAAATTGATGCAAAACTAATGCAATTCCACTTACCAATTCCACACGCATCATAAGGCTTACCCAAGACTTCTTTTTCTAATTTCTAGAAAACCCTCTTATGTTTCCTAAATTACACGTCCAAATTTTTTTTCCAATTTTATGTTATTAAATTTTATTTATATATTTACATAATGTCTACGTAAATGTGATGATAGATTTAATAAAACATGATAAGAACATTATAATTGAAAAGGAGCTCTGATCCCCTAACTTAACACTTATTCAATATAAATAGATAAAATTTGAGTTATAATTAAATCGAGAATATATTTGATTTAAATTGATTAAAAAAATTTTAATCATATTTTAAAATTTTTAATTTAATTTTTAACTTATTTTATCACGGTTTAATACCAATTTAACTTTTAAAATTTAAATATCTTGTGTCATCGGATTAAAATTTTTTATTCAATTTAACTTGTATTTTGAATGTTTACAATTTTTTTTAGAGTAGGAAGGAAACTCTATCTGAGGGGCTCAGCGTGCAACACCTCGTGTGTAATAGGGGGCCTGCAACACCTCGTGTGTAATAGGGGGCCTAACAGACAATACCTCTAATAAGAGGGCTCAACGAGCAACATCCCGACTGTCCCAGGCTCTTATGAGAACTGTAGCAACACGGCATGGAATAAAATTTTTTTAATTATATTTTAAAAGTTTTTATTTAATTTTTAATTTATTTTATGATAATTTAATATGAATTTAACTTATATTTCGAACATTTACAAGTTAATTAAAAATTATCAAAATCATTTACATGTCTACGGTGTCGATCGCTATCGACTTGGATGGAATATAGAACTGACTAAAGTTTTAATTAAGCCCATATGAGTTTAAAATTAAATTAATATATATGTTATTATTTAATTCACAGATTAATTAATCGAGGCGAGAATCAAGGGTAATTACTTATAATTATGAGTAAGAGACAGAAAATCATTTTTGGATTTATCCCATGCTTTGTCGTGCAGTATAATTAGGAATATATTAATAATATTTTTTTGGTATTATTTGGATTATGGATAAACATAAAATTTAATAATCCTATTTCATTAAAAGACAAGGGTCTATAAACAAACGAACTAAGTTTTACAAATTCACGTAAAACTTATTTAAACCGAATCGAAAAGGCAACCGGTTCAAAATTTTTACGGTTGAACGAACCGAATAGCTTACCTTTATACTATATTTAGGATTACAATATTATGACAGAATTTAATTTTTTGTAACGAGCCATTAACTCCGTATTAGTGAATATTTAGGGTTACAGTCTGTATGAATAGTCAAACCATTCGTATCCAAGGAAATATTCATGCTATCGTCTTCTTCACAGCAAAACCCTTAAAAAACCAGATGAAGACATGAAATCTGATTGAAGAAGAAACCGAAAAATGCCTATGATCTGTCATATATCCCAACAATGGATACCATTTCTCTGTTCCCTTCAATGATAATCTCTCAAAAGTCAAAAGAATCGGCTCTTAACTCTTTGAGAGATCTCAGGCCATGCTTTAGAAGCAAGCAGAGACCTTGCAGAGCTACTGAGCGATCCAAAAGCCGGCATCTTAAGCGAATTTCTATGAGCTTCTTGTCTCGTTCATTAAATGAAACACATGCATGCACTGATGTATATTATATATATATATATATATATATATATATATAATATTTAACACAATTTCTTGAAATACAAATTCATCATTATGACGTACTAATTAAAAGAATAAATATGTTAATAAGTGTAATTATATGTATTTTGGGTAAACTCAGTCATTAAGCTTCACATTTCCACATTAACGAATCAGTTACTGTCTTCCATTTCAGACACGAACACTCAAAAGAGTGTCATGTCTTAAACGAGTCTTTTACTCTTGTTCCAGCTGTTACCAGAACTTCTATCTGTTTCTATCTTATATAGTTTCTACACACTATCTATATATATATATACGCACACTCAATGCTCCTTAGACTACGTTGTTTAGTTGTTCTTTAGTCTCTCTGTTGAGTGACCAATGTCTTCTTCTTCTTCTGTTTTAATACCTTCTCTTGTTATCTATATTTTCCTTTTTTTCTCCGTCAGATATGCTACTGCCACCAAGATTGGCCAAGGTTACCGGTTGATCTCCATTGAAGAGACTTCTGATAGTGGCTTACTGGGTCACCTTCAAGTCAAGAAGACGAACAATGTTTATGGTTCTGATATCCCACTATTGCAGCTCTTCGTCAAGTAAGCGTCTTTCTCTTGTCTGCAACTTTTTCTTTTTATTCTCTCGCTTGTCAGTTTGATTCAAGAGGTTATTTATCAGAAGTTATAAAAGAAGTAAAACAAAGCATGTTTGTGTACGTGGAACCTTTACAGGCATGAAACTCAGAATCGTTTGAGGGTTCAGATAACTGACGCGACGAAGCAGAGATGGGAAGTGCCGTACGATCTCTTGCCGAGAGAGAAAGCGCCAGTGATGAAGCCAGGTATTGGGAGATTGAGAAAGAACTCACTTATGGTTCAAGAGTTCTCGGGTTCTGAGCTACTGTTTAGTTACAGACCGGACCCATTTAGTTTTGCGGTGAAGAGACAATCAAATGGGCAAACCCTTTTCAATTCGAGCTCTAGTGGGTCGGATAATTTTGGTGAAATGGTGTTTAAGGACCAGTACTTGGAGATATCAACACAGTTGCCTAAAGATGCTTCACTGTACGGTTTGGGAGAGAATACACAGCCCCATGGAATCAAACTCTATCCTGGAGATCCATACACTTTGTATACAACTGATATCGCAGCCATTAACATCAACACGGACTTGTATGGATCACATCCTATGTACATGGATCTCAGGAACGTGAATGGGAAACCCTATGCTCACGCTGTTTTGTTGCTGAACAGCAATGGCATGGATGTGTTCTACAGGGGAACTTCTTTGACATACAAGGTCATTGGTGGAATTTTCGATTTCTACTTCTTCGCAGGTCCTACACCTTTGGACGTTGTCGAACAGTACACGGAGTTGATTGGAAGACCGGCTCCAATGCCTTACTGGGCTTTCGGTAATTATTACATTCGTAACCTCTTTACCTCTGTTTCAGTATCATTTCCTCGGGTCCATTTCCTCTGTTTCCGTCTTATAATCCGCTTGATTTGTTTTATTAGTTGTATTGATTGAAGGCCACCGTTTGACATGGGAACTTTTAGATCCCTGTCTTGTCTCAATAGTTCTATTTTGTCGTTAATCTTGTCCTTTTCCCTTATTGTTTAATCATTTCTTTAGCTGGAATAGTAGGAGTAACGGATTGCTAACTTTGTGTGTTCATATGATTGTTGATTCAGTATCTAATGACTTGACAGTGCTCCTCTATGTTTTTTTTTTAAGGGAATTAAAACTGAAAATTACATAATGAATATAGGGAACAGTGCTCCTCTATGTTCTGTTCTCGTTGATGAACTTTATTTTCAATTCTCTAGAAAAAAAGATCAACAGTATCTAATGACTTGACATTGTTTCTCTATGTTCAGTTCTCGTTTATGAACTTTATTTTCATTTCTCTAGAAAAAAGATCAACAGTATCTAATGACTTGACATTGTTTCTCTATGTTCTGTTCTCGTTTATGAACTTTATTTTCATTTCTCTAGAAAAAAGATCAACAGTATCTAATGACTTGACATTGTTTATGTCTGAAACACATGTATTCTAAAGGTCCAACATTCCAAAAAAGACCCCAAACTTTTTTCTTTCATTACCATTTGCAAACCTTTGGGGTTCCTGTATTTTTCTCAAAAGGTGTTAGCTTGTACTGTGGGAATTGCTATGTTGGTAGATGAGCGGTTGAGACAAGATTGAACACTATTTTTCAGTGTTGGGACTATTGGATATATATGTACATTAGAGCTAAAATCTTCCTGACTTGTTATCTTTCTTCTCTTCCTTTCTTGGATGCCAACCATTATGGATTAACCATGAAGTTCTACCTACTGTGCACAGCCAGTTTGTCAGAAAGTCTATGAATTAGTAGATGTTAATAGCTATGGTAGGAGTCAAATTTATATTCTTTTCTGAATAACATGGCATCCTCTCAATATCTCATGGTCTGCATGACATGGATGCTAATGGAAATTGTTGCTATCTTTCTTTGAATTCTCTACTTCAGTTAAGTACATAAACTGACGATAAGTTACAGCTGTTCTGGATGCAAGTATTCTGAACCGAAGTTCTCTTTTTCTCCTTTTTTTGGTCCTTACCTGATAAGCTAGGTCGGATTGAAAAATAAAAAAAGCTGTTTAATTGGTATACAACCCTCAGGTTTTGCCATTGACTATAAATTTTGAAGTTACCAAAGTAGATTCCATTGTTTTACATATATGCTAATGAGAACTTTGCTTCAATTTAAGAGTCACCTGACGATAAACGTATAAATTCCCTTGTGCCAAATAGATTCTCATGTTTCATTCAGTCTCATGGTGTGGTCGTATGATTTTACAGGATTCCACCAATGCAGATGGGGTTACCATAATCTCTCTGTGGTTGAAGATGTAGTTGAGAATTACAAGAAGGCTCAGATCCCACTTGATGTCATCTGGAATGACGATGATCACATGGATGGAAAGAAGGACTTCACTCTCAACCCCACTAACTACCCTCGTGATAAACTTTTGCCTTTCCTTGATAAAATTCATAGCATTGGCATGAAATACATTGTCATTATCGACCCAGGGATCTCTGTGAATTCCTCTTATGGTGTACATCAACGAGGCATTGCTAATGATGTGTTCATCAAGTATGAGGGTGAGCCCTACCTTGCCCAAGTTTGGCCAGGAGCTGTTAACTTTCCCGACTTTCTCAATCCAAAAACAGTTGAATGGTGGGGTGATGAAATTCGTCGTTTCCATGAGCTTGTTCCTGTTGATGGCTTATGGATTGACATGAATGAGGTTTCAAACTTCTGTTCCGGATTGTGCAAGATCCCAAAGGGTAAGCAATGTCCAACTGGAACTGGACCTGGCTGGATATGTTGCCTGGATTGCAAGAACATAACCAAGACACGGTGGGATGAACCGCCATACAAGATAAATGCTTCAGGAATGCAGGTTCCAGTAGGGTATAAAACTATAGCTACCAGTGCAGTTCATTATAATGGAGTTTTGGAGTATGATGCTCATAGCCTTTACGGATTCTCTCAGACCATTGCTACTCACAAGGGCCTTCAGGGAATTCAGGGCAAACGGCCATTCGTTTTAACACGTTCCACATATGTGGGATCAGGCAAATATGCTGCTCACTGGACTGGTGACAATAAGGGCACTTGGGAGAATTTGAAGTATTCCATATCTACTATGCTAAACTTCGGTCTATTCGGGGTACCAATGGTTGGTTCAGACATCTGTGGATTCTATCCTGCGCCCACGGAAGAGCTCTGTAATCGTTGGATTGAGCTTGGCGCTTTCTATCCATTCTCAAGGGATCATGCCAATTACTACTCCCCAAGACAAGAGCTTTATCAATGGAAATCAGTAGCTGAATCAGCTAGAAATGCTCTTGGTATGAGGTATAAACTTCTTCCATATCTGTACACATTGAACTATGAGGCCCACATCAGTGGAGCCCCAATTGCGAGACCTCTTTTCTTCTCGTTCCCAAATTACACCGAGTGTTACGGATTGAGCACACAGTTTTTACTAGGGAGCGGCCTGATGGTATCTCCAGTGCTTGATCAAGGTAAAACAGAGGTTAAAGCATTATTTCCTCCAGGTACCTGGTATAGCATGTTCGATACGACACAAGCGATTGAATCGAAAGAGGGAAAATACGTGAATTTGGATGCGCCATTACACGTTGTTAATGTGCATCTGTACCAAAACACCATCTTACCAATGCAGAAAGGTGGAATGCTATCTAAGGTAGCCAGAATGACACCTTTTAGCCTCATAGTGACCTTCCCAGCAGGAGCTAGCAATGGTGAGGCTAAAGGAACTCTTTTCCTTGATGATGATGAACTTCCAGAAATGAAACTGGGAAATGGGTATTCAACATATGTTCACTTCTATGCTACTGTTAGCCAGGGAAGTGTGAAGGTGTGGTCAGAAGTTGAGTATGGTCAATATGCTTTAGACAAAGGTTGGATTATTAACAAGATAGCTGTGTTAGGATTGGGTGGAAGTGGACAACCATCGGGTCTTAAGCTTGATGAGAAGTCTGTGACTAGAGATTCAAAGATTGAGTTTACAACTTTGGAACATAATAATCAGCTTCAGGATGTTGATGATAAGAAGACAAGTGTAATGGTAGAGGTTAATGGACTGCATATTCCTGTGGGGAAAAACTTTGTCATTTCCTGGAAAATGGGGCTAAGCCCTTGACCTTGAGTAGGTTTCTGAATAATTTCCTTTGCATTTTCTGTTTTGATGTTTCTTCTTCCTTTTTTTTTTTTTTTTCCAGATTTTCTAGTTGGCTGCTGTCCTTTCATTTTCCATAACAGAGTACTTAAAGAAGGAGAAGAGATGGGCTTTAAGATTTATGCTCATCCTTTTCCACGAAAACAAGTTACTCTCAGGCAGCTTTTAAGATTTCCCTGAAATTGCCTAGTGCCTTGTCCTTTTGTTTTCTAGTCAAACTGCACACACCTCCAAATGTTACTCTCCAATTTCTAATAAAATTGATATTTTTTCATAACAAAAAGTTAAAAATGGGAATGAGTAAAAAAGTGTAGAGAAATTACTGCTGCTTGTCCTTTTGAAGACACCACCCACCAGCTGTCTCACACTTACATTAGAAAAAACACCTGTCAAGCAGTCAGTCCACGTACGTGGTGCTCTTGGCGGGAAAATCAGGTAAAGTGGGGCCACTTGGCGGGAAAATCAGGACCATTGCCCTATAACAAGTAACAACGTAAGCGGTGGTCGGTCGGTCAAACCCATGTTGTGTGCTATGACCATTATTTTTAGAAAAGTCTTTATTATATTTTATAATTAATATATTTTAAATATAATACGGGATAGTAATTTTAATGCTGTTGGTCACGTGACTTGGTCGATTACAATTTGCCTAGAAGCTTGGATTCTCTTCTTAAACTATTGCCGAAGACTTTTACGAGAGTGTAAATTGCTTCGGACCGTTACATCGGTCGTTGCTTCTCCCCATGTGAAACAACATCCACGTGTTCAGTGCATGCTCGTCTTAAAAAAAAATGAAAAATTTAATCTTTTAAAAAATATAAAAACAAAAATGAAATATGAATAATATATACCGTATTTGGTAATTACAATTATTAAACCGACGTCGTAAAAGGAGTTTATTAGGTAGTCCATGAGTGAAGGTGCACCAGGACGGTCAGTGACGCACTGAGGCCTCTCTCCATTCAGTGGCAACAGATGTAAATATGAATAAGATCATGCCTTAAAGTTAGAAGCATTAGTCAATACAAAAAACTATGCGTCAAGTACGCTGACGACTCGCGGCGCATCGTTTCCCTAAATAAAGCTGCAAACTAAGAAACAAATCTGGCTTCCCCACGCGCCTTTGTTGTGAGTGGAACGAACGACCACGTGACGGTGCATATCTGATAGAGAGTGGGTGAATTAAGCGTCTGGGATTGGGATAGCCGTAGATGGCATGATGTGCGTGACATAAGGAGTAGATAAGTATAATTGTACATTAAATTGCCAACTACATGCCAGCTCAGCGTGCATTTCCAAATGTAATGAAAGCAAGATAATAGAATTTCTTATAATTTGAAATTTAAATTTTGAATCATTTTTATAAAAATTCCTTATTTTAATTAAAATTTGAGTTAATATATTAATAATATTTAATTATTTTCTATATTTTTTATTAAAATTATTTAAATTTTAAAAGAGATATTTATTTTTTACTTCTATAATAATAATAAAAAACATAAAAGTCAAGGCATTAATTTACTTTTAACCTTTTTAATTTGACCGCTTAGTTAGTAAGGTAAGGAATGGTTAGGTGGTGACGATAGAATAAAAGAGGGGGAGTGAAGAGCGTGCGTGAGACAGACTCTGGCGTGGCGGTAGGGGGGCCAGAGGACGAGTCACAAAGTAAGAACTAATTGAATACTTTCCGTGGAGATTTGCGTATTTTAGTTAATGGGTTCCTGAAGGAATCTGAGCCTTAGATTTGTGATCTCTTTTTATCTCTTTTGATCTTCGACGTAAGGTAGTATTATATGTAGGAGTGCCTAACTCTACGATTGTCTTCCTTTTGGTTCTGTTCTTTTAAGGTAGCGAGAGAGAAGAAGAAGAAGAAAGAGCCTAAGACCCACCTCGAGCTTTACTTGCTTTCTTCTGTGTGGATTTATGACGGCTGGTTTTGATTTGACTGTGACTGGGGCTGTGCAGCTCTGCTTTTGGTTTTGTTCATCAATAGTCACTATAGCTTCTTCTTCTTCTTCTTCAGCTGTTGCTCTCTGCGTTTGCTTTCTCCGATTGTTTCTCTGCTGGGTGCAGAGGAGCCTCAATCTCGCTTCCTCGTCAGTTTCGATGAGTTTGAGACCAAAAAGGTAACTTTTTCTGGATTTGTGTTTTTTCCTTCAGTATTTTTATTTTACTTAACTTGGTATTGTTTGGTTTTTGCAGGACTTGTTCTGGTTTGGAGTGCTTTGAGGATTGTCACATAAAAAGATATTTCAACCTTTTCCTGTTTCTGATAGGAAATAATCTCACTTGATACTTACCTTCAGATTCTCTGTTTTTTTTTTGGTTTTTGTTTTCCTTTATTGCTTTTCTCCAGTTTTGCAGTTTTGATTTAGGAAATTTTGTGGAGGGGTTTAGGGGGAAATTTTTAAGGAAACATAAATTTCTAATGTCGGTTTCAAGAAGGCAAACTTTGAAACAAGATCCTAAACCCTGTCAAAAACCCATAGATTATCGAACACCCTGTGTTGAGGAGTTCAAGATGAGAAGAGTTCGTGTGATTTATCACGATCCTTACGCTACTGACTACGATTCAAGTGATGACGAATCCGTCAGAGATAGGAAAACCAAACGGATTGTGCGAGAAATCAGTCTTCCACCGGTCGTCTTTCCGGAGACGAAGACTCTTGAGCCTGAGAGCTCCTCTCAAGACAGTAACAGCAGTGGCAAGAACCCCAACAAGAAGAGAAGGGTTTTGGCTAAAACCCCAGTTCTCGCATCCGCCACTGAAGCAGCTCCAAAGAAGCCTGTCGGTGTGAGGCAACGCAAGTGGGGTAAATGGGCTGCGGAGATTAGAAATCCGGTGACCAAAGTGAGGCAATGGTTGGGTACTTACAACACTCTTGAAGAGGCTGCACAAGCCTACGAGGCAAAGAAGCGAGAGTACGAGGCCATGGTAGCCTCCGAGAAGAGCCAGAACGTGTTGTCTTCTTCTTCTTCTCCTGCAGATTCAGAGAACAATACGAAGAAGGAGACTGCATCTGATGATAGTGAAAGCACTTTTTCACATACTTCACCATTCTCCGGTACATCTGCATCTGGTTATCCTGTGGAAGATCTTAAGAATCCTGATATGAGTTTTATCAGCAACCCATCTGAAATTGAGAAAGATCTAAACTTTGGGTTCGATTTCAGTAGCTTGATTGATGAGTTTGGGAGGCTAACAGGTGACTATTGTGGAATTGATGATCTAGATATCTGTGGATTGGATGGTACTGAACCATTACTATTACCAAGTGAGCTTCCTGATTATGACTTCGAATTTGGAAATGAAGAGTTTGGTTATTTGGATGATTTCCATCATCATCATCAACAACAACAACAACCTCTCAACATTGTGTGCCCATAAGTTTTGCAGATAGGAAAATTTAGTTGAATTATTACTACTAAGTTATAAAAATTCTCAGGACCTGTAATGGGTTTCCTGGGATTGGTTTGTTTGTTTTGATCTGTTGAGAGAGAAAAGGAGATGTTTTGAGGGATGAGATGAGCTTAAGCTTAGTTTTGGTGTTTCCCAAAGTCCTCTGGGTTTTCTGGTGCTGTAAGAGCCGTCCAAGGGACGAACTTTCAGAGCTTTGTTTGCTCACTTGTTCACATTTCCTCGAGTTTTAGTATGAAATTGAGTAATTATCTATTTTGAGTAAAATCTACACTGAGAATCAGCAAATTTTCGCCGGAAATTTCCATTGACTGTTTGGATCTAAATGTTCATTTTCCAATTGAAAATGTTTGCTGGAAGGTGAGTTGGTACTTCTGTTGACTTAAGCTAATTAGTTATTTTAATATTAATATTTAATTTATAAATTAACATACATTAATTATTAAAACGAATATTAAGATTACGGTATCCAATACTAAGACTGCTCACCTACGACATTTCACAATAATCCAACTTATGATGGTTACTAGGAGTGGGGCAAAGCTGTAAGCTATAATTGACATTTGTCTCTTAAGCAAGATCTGTAAGCTGAGTTTGCAGATGGTGGTGTGTGCACCCATGACCTGAGTCCTGACACGCTCACACCTATTTGGTGGAAGTGGAACCGGGGCCACTGGACTTTGTTTTGGTTAAATAAGTCGTTTTGTGAGGCTATGAATGTATTTGAAAAGCAACTTTGTCAGCTTTTTTTTTAAATCGACTAAAAGTTATTTTTTAAAACATTTTAAATGAATTTGATGAATAATTTATTAGTTAGTTTATTTAATTTTAATAAGTTTGATTTTTAAAAATTCAATAATAGAAACTTTTGGAATTAGATGTTTGATTAATAAAACTATTGTCCTCTACTTTAGTTTACTCTCTATTTTTGTTCCTGTGTGTTTTGAAATTTGACTTTTTTTATCGTATTGAAATTTAGAAGAATATAATAAAAGGATTAATTAAAATTTTTAATCTTTATTTAATTTTATAATATTAATTTATATTTAAAAATATCATAATATTAAAATTTTGAGCATAAAAAGTCACGTCAAATTAATATTTTTAGTATATAACTACTATATATCATATCTATGTCATATTATAATTATAGATATTTTAATTTATTAAATAATAAAATTTATACATATTATATGAAAAATATTAATATAATGTAGTTCGCTGCATTATTCATACTAATAGATAATTTTATTATTATTATTATTAAAGTTATAAACTTAATTTTGTAAAATTAAATATTAAAAATTTACATTTTTATAAGAATATTCAACGAAATACTAAGAAATATAATATTCATGCTCTTATAAATTTTTTTAAATCATACCCTCATAAATTATTTTATACATCAACAGTTAATACTAAACAACTAATTTTACTAAACATCTTTAATAAACAATTGATGTTATCTGCTGGTCAAATCCACTGATATAATCAGCTAACAACTAATGCAATCCGTTGTTTGCCAAATAGAATTTATGTCATTTAAGCAGTTATCATTAAATAAATTGACACAAACACTATCCACTGTCCTTAGTTAAGTACAAAATAATTTGTAAATTAAACACCAAAAAATTATATAAATTAAATAAATTACTTAATATGGTAATTGACAAATTCGACTTAACAATAAATTAGGTGAAATTTGAATACAAATCTTTTTTACAAAAGGAGAATTTTCTTTGACTTTGATTATAGTTGCACACATTGATATTATGGAATAGCCGTCTCAAGGTAAAAACAAAAGGAGGATCTTTAGAAACTTGGGAACATATTCATTTGGTTTTCTATGCACAAGAAAAGTAGTTTAGTAGTTGTTAGGTCACACTCAGTGCTCACATAATTTTCATCCATTGTCTTAATAATTTCCAAAGCACGGACACATACAACCACTACTTGCCTAGAAGAAAAAGAAGGGGAATTTGCTTTTTGCCACGTTTAACGAATCTTCCGCTTAATCCACTTAAGTGTGGTTCGACTAATGCTCAAATTAAGCCACTAAGTCAAGGGACTAATTAATTTTGGAGAAGGCAATCAAGTTTAGTACTTTGAATTTGATCCAACGAGCTCTTGATTGGACACTAATTGAAATCTAGTGAGTTAGGAATTCAACTCCATCCTTTAGATGCATATTGGATAAACTT
>JANQBM010000001.1:211200-222924 GCA_025594535.1 Erythroxylum domingense | reverse complement strand
TCAACAAAATCACTTTCACAATTCAATTATAAATTAATTATACCCGGAATGTCTATGAATGCATGTACAATTATTTTTATGTGCAAAAATTTGATATTCATGAATATGAGCATATCATATAATGCATGAGCATGAAAAAATACATTTCTAAGCTCTTATTAATCACTCATATTTACTATTCTAACCTCCCAAAGGTAATGGGATGTTACAATACTTATATTTTTATTCTAAAATTCACACATCAAATTAAATTGACATACATCAAAGTAAAAAAATCAGAATATAAGTGTAAATTGTAGATAATACAAGTCTCTCTGTATGCTCATGGTGGGTAATAGATTTTTCAGTATGTATGGGAAGGCTCTCTCTCCCCCGGTCCTTCACGTCTATTGGTAGAATTACGCATTGAAATGTACATTGTCTCGGGTGATGTCTAATACTGTTGCCAACGACTCCATATTTCTTCAAAAATATAAAGAGGTCGTACACCAGTCTTGTGTATCGCACCAACAACGTCTCTATAACGTGTACTAGCTCATCTTTCCCATACTTATAAATAATTGTGTCAAATTCATAATCTTAAAATTTTTTTTTCTAAAAAAACAGGAAAAACATACGACAAGTACCTATAACCTATAATATTTATCTAATTAATGTATAAAAATTAATTAAAAAATATAAAAGATTTTTTTGTTGTATCTCAAACTCCTAATAATAAAAATCCTTTGTCGCTTAAGAGATATTCTTCCATATATAACCCTTAAGTTCAATCTTTTTCTTGAATTTGAATGTCATGTTTCTTGAGCACGGTCTAGACGTAATCAACCTAATAAAAAAGCAAATAATTTTATATCATTTTAAAATTTAAACCTATAAGTTAATTATAAAATATGGTGTTTCATGTATTTTCACTTACAGATTGTTGGCAATTGTGATGTCAGTTCTTCCTTCAACTCCCTCAGCTTCAGGCTAGAGGCTGCCTCTTTCATTCGCATCATTTACCCCTGATATCTCTGTCGGTATAGGGGTGGTGATGGTGTAGCAGCAAGTATGGAAGGTGATGCCTCGTCTGCAAGTGTAGTAGTTAGAGGTTCAGCATCTGATTCGGTTCCAGTTGCAGAATGTGATGCTTTACTTGTACAGTAACTAGCTCCAAATCGTGGTTTAAACCTTGGTTGAATCATATCCTATTTTTTCTTTGGCGGAATATTACCTGAGATTCATATTTTATTGAATATTCCAGAAATATAACAATTTCAATTCGATATATAACAATATATTAAAAAGTCAATAATTGATTTATTGAATATAATATTCTATTACAAACACAAATTAATCACTATCAACACTTAATTATAAATCAAAGTCATTATTATCTTCTTTTTCTGAAGAATTAGAATCAAACTCAGGCTCTTCTTTAGATCTCTCGCCCTCCTCATCCTCTCCAGATAAAATTTCAACATATTCATTATTTGGATTGTTCAAAGGTTCATTATCGTCATATGTAACAGATGCATTTATTTCATAAACATCTTCCTGAAACGCTTCACTTTCAATTAACTGTTCTCCTTTTCCATGTGATTCAAAAACACCTCTAGGTTTAAGTTTGCAAACCACCAACCAATCTAACTTATCTCGTTGTAAGTCAAAAAAAGGGACATAATACACTTGGATTGCTTGCATTACCAACACGAAAGGTTCAAATTGTCTAAATCTTCTTCGTTGGTTGATTTCAACTAGATTGTATCGACTATGCACTTTTGTACCAACATTTGGAGTTAGATCAAACCAGTCACAGTTAAATATCACACTTCGCTTTATTGGCAATGCAGGGTACTCAATTTTAAGTATCTCAATAATTTTACCGTAGTAATTCATCAATTCTCCCTGTATGCGAACTCCAATATTTACTGTAGCTATGTTATGACTATAATATTCTCTATGATAATTGTATCCATTAACGAAATACACTAAATACGATTTAACAGTTCACAAAGGTCCTTTCGTAAGATCACATATGAATTTGTTCTTTATTGAATTTTCTAAGGCCTACACAAAAGAAATTATCATATTAAACAGTATAATGTCATTTGAGCACTTTAATCTTATAATTCAATCATTTCAATAATTGTAATTGAAAACTTACATATTTCTCGAATTGAAAGTATCTTCCAACTTCTTTATTGATATCATTATGTGTTCTCTCGGGCATTAGCTCACATAACCATTCCTCGTATGATCTAAAAATATTATTATGTATTTCAATTGTGAAAAACACTAAATTTCAAAACCCAAATAATCAATTTCAACTTACTGCACGAACGGTTGAATCTTTTGACAGTTCAATAAAATGTAACCATGAGCAGCCTCAATTTCTTCCTCTATTAACATTCTTCTTGTTGAAAGTCCATAGGTTCGTCCAGGAATGAAAATGAATAAGTTACCATCAGCATCACCCGTTCCTCCCCCATCGTCATTACGAGGAACTTTTCTTTCTCTTGTGTGAACATGCAACTCAAAATAATGTGAAAAAATGTACTATCTTCCTCTACTAAATAAACATTACATATCGAACCTTCAACTCTAGCTTTGTTTTTGACATTTTCTTCAAGTGATGTAAATACCTACATTAGCGAATATGGTTATTACAATTTTGTTATTAAAATATGTTATTACTTCAATTACAATATTTTTGTTGAATTACCTCTCAAACGGATACATCCATTAGTATTGAACTAGACTGGCAAGTTTAGCCTCGTGTGCTAAATGCACAGGGAGATGCACCATTCAGTTAAAGAAGCTTGGAGAAAAAAATCCCTTCTAATTTGCACAAAATTACTGGAATTTTTGTTTCTAGTTTTTTCATTTCAGCCAACTTTATTTCAGATGATGTTGAGCTTTTGAAAAACGAACTTAATTTTGTTATAACTTCCCAAACCTTATTCGGTAGCAACTCCGAAATTCAATTGGAATTAACCTTTGCATAAACATATGACAATCATAACTTTTCATCCTAAATAATTTGTACTTCCTTATGTCCACACACCTTACCAAGTTTGAAACATAACCATCGAGAAACTTTGGACTTTTCAATCATTCATACAAAATTTCCTTTTGCTTTTTGTCCAAAGTGTAACATACTTTTGGATATTTATCGGTAACTCATTCCTTCCACAAAAACGTTTCAAATCAGCTTGTAATTTTGCATTGTCTTTTGTCCTCCCTTTAATGCTCATTATGGTATTGAATATATTGTCAAAAATATTTTTTTCAATATGCATTACATCTAGATTATGACGTATCAAATTAGTTTTCCAATATGGCAAATCCCAAAAGATGCTTCGTTTTCTCCAAACAAAGTTTTTACTAATGCTTGTGAAACTTCATCAGTTTCAAATTCTGTAACTTTCAGCACCCTAATTCATCAATCTCCTGCAATATCTCTTCACCAATTTTGTAAGCAGGAGGAGGTGTTTGTACCATCATATTCTTAATGAACTTTTGTTTATTGTGTCTAAATGGATGGTCTAGAGGAAGAAATTTCTTGTGGTTGTCAAACCAACATGTTTTGCCCCCGTTTGGAAGATAAAACTCATCAGAATCATTATCACAATAAGGACAAGTCAATTTTCTTGCTGTGCTCCATCCACATAACATAGCATATGACGAAAAATCACTAATGGTCCACATCAAAGCTTCTCTCATTGCAAAATTTTGTTTCAGAGACACATCATATGTCTTAACACCATATTCCTAAAGATGTTGCAATTTAGATAATAATGGTTGTAAGAATACGTCAATTTTATGCTTTTGATTTGTAGGCCCTAGCATAATCTCTGTCAAGAACATATGTGCCTCATTCATACACATCTATAGAGGCAAATTAGAAGGAGTAATTATAATTGGCCATGATGAATATTATTGGCCGGATTGACCAAAAAGTTGGAATCCATCTGTTGCTAATCCCAATTTAACATTTCAACTTTCAGTTGTAAACTCATAATCGGTGTTATTGAAATATTTCTGTGCCAGTGCATCTGATGGATGACTCATTATTCCATCTTTTTACGTTTTTTGCAATTCTTTATCTTTCTTCTATTTTTGTTATTGGAGCAAAAGTCATGTGTGGCTAAACTCAGTTATTCTGATTCAAGGGGATTCGATATTCTAGCTGTCACTTTGTGAGGTTTTGTATTCTAAACCTTTTATGCAAGTTTTAATTCAATTATTTCTTGTTTTGAGTTCTCATATTTTATGAATGATTAATATTCAATTAATCTGACAATTTAATTTAATATTGATTATTCTATCACTATCCAGAAATTCGATAATCCGTAATTGTCATGAAAGATTGGTACAAGTAGTAAATAGATTATTTATGAATTTCCATATTTAACTTATGATAAACAAGAAAACTAAATTTAATAGTTACAGCTATCTCAATTATTTAATTTAGGATTTAGTCTTTTTCACGGAGCTTATTGCTATCATTTATTTGATATGAAATGCTATCACACCTAGTCAATAGATGATAAGTTTTGATTTGGATGCTAGGTTTGAACCAATTAATTTAGGAAATTTTGAGACTTATTATAACTATCCTAATATGTTGCGGACTAAATGCTTCAATTGTGAAAATATTCTTTTTAAACCAATGATTAATGTTACAATTAGATGTGATTTTCCCTTGAATCGAAGTTTGGTAATCTTGACTTTCTTACTTTTATATTCAGTTGATTTAATTTGATTTCTTATTAATTTTAGTTAATTGGTTACCTAATTAAACCCCTCCCCTGTTTATTTCATTACTTGAAATTAAGAAACTACTGTTTAGTTCTCTTGGAATTCGACCTAGCTCTACGACTACTACAAGAAGTTTAGAGAATCAGAATTATTTTGGAGGCTTCGACAACCGGACCAGTAAGTAAATGAGAAAGATTAAAGGGTGTGATTCCTTCTTCTTCTTCTTATCCTACTTAGGGATGGCAATGGGTTGACCCATGGCCAACCCCCTCCCTAATTTTTTAATAAAATTAAAATTATAGAATTTTTTTTTAATTAGGTCCGGATTTGGGTTGCCCAGGCCTATGCTTACCCGAAGCTCAATTCTTTTAAGTAAAATAATATTGTTTTGCTTAGAATTATTAGGTCTCGAGTCAGTCTGGGCCTAGGCCTGAGCCTGGCTCATGAGTCGGCCTATTGAAAACATCTAAACTTAGGTGCATGCCAAGAATTGGCATCCCTCCTCCTCCTCCTCGAGATAAGGATCCAATTGGTAGAATTTGTCTTTACTCATATTCCTAAAAGTTTGGATATTAATAAGTTAAGAGATACCCTTGCTTCTCTAAGTAACATTTCTATATATGAAAAATCATAACATGATGATTTTTTTAAGGTAATAACATTTCTACATTGCGATTTTTGTTAACCACATTTTACATTTTCTTTAAATAGGAATTCCATATTGCTTAAAGTAATAAAGAAAGTAAGATCATGATAATACCTTACACAAGTTTTAAGATTCAAATTTAGAATATTAGAATATTAAACACTAGTATAACCTTTTTTTGGATAAAGATCTTTTTATTTCATTTGCAATTTAATATAACATCAAAGGCTTATTCCCAACATTTACAGGCTTTCGCTTTCGTAAGGACACGGGGGAAACAAAAACGTTTTGATCTCTATTTTACATTGGGACAAAGTGGTTTTGAAAAGAAAAATCATAAAAAAGACTGCTCTTATAGAAGTATTGATGATGAGCGTACCTATATAAAATGAAAATGACTTTAAAATAAATCAAAGATTTTGATATGATCATATATTATTATTCAATTTTGACATAATTATAGAATGCTAACACATATATTTCTACAAGAATCGACAATATAATATAGGGTTAATTGCCAAAAAAAGCCCAAAATTTTGTCAAATTTTTAATTATAGCTCGAACTTTAAAAAGTAGCAATAAAATGCTCAAATTTCAAATTTTCCAATTCTTGCCCAAACTTCAAAAAGTAACAATAAAATGTTCAAACTTTCAATTTTTTTTAAATTCTAATTGGATGTTATCTGTTGTTCTCCCGATACTCATAGCCATTTGTTTTCTGTTTGTTTTTCTAATGCTCCAAACTACTCACGCATTATAGCGTACTGAATCAGTAAGATTATCAGAGCTGTGTAATTTGATTTAGATCATTTTTAAACTTAACGAAAGCACTAACGTGGGCTAAAAATGAAAAAAATTGAAAGTTTGAGCATTTTATTGCTACTTTTTGAAGTTTGGGCTAGAGTTAAAAAAATTGAAAGTTTAGGCATTTTATTGCTACTTTTTAAAGTTTAGGCTATAATTGAAAATTTGACGAAAGTTTGAGCTTTTTTATGTAGTTAACCCTATAATATAATACAATAAAATATAAAACATATATTATTTATAATTATAAATAACCTCTACTAATGAAATTAAAATGTTATAAAAACACTTTCTAGTTATCATAAAACATGAAAACGAAATAGATCAAGTGGTTGAATTATTTTCTCAATACATACGTACATACATACATACATACATACATACATATATATATATATTATTCAGAGTTTTTTTTGAAAAATAAATATTGTACCGTCTATAGACAGAATTAAAACAACATTACGTTGAGTTCAAATATAAACTATACATACATGTATAATAAGTAAAGAAAATTAACTAATTATAACAACATCATAAAACCACATTAAAGATTCCATATACTTTTCATGTCAAGAGACAGAGTGAGATATAGATTTTTAGCAATTAATACGGATCTAATCCAATTAATGAGCCTGTCAGTTAACTGATATTTTCCTTCTTCCCGGTTAGTAAACCTATAAGAGTTCCTCTCCCTCTAGAGGAAGTAAATGGTAGAAGTGAATACAACTTTGTATAGAATTGCATTAGGCTTACCCTTTTTTGAGTTTCTAATGACCCCGTTCAGAGATTGTTCCCAAGTATAAGTATTATTGTTACCAGTGTCATATATAAGATCCTGCTCCAGACTATTTTTTCGAAACTGCAAAGAAAAAAGAGGTGATCCCTATCCTCCATTTGCATTTTACATAGAGTACAAGTAGTATCCTCAGTATGCCATTGGCTTTTAGTCCTCTTTTTTTTTTTAATAGCAAGTCAAGAAATAAAAAAGGGTTTTGGTTGAAAGGTATTATGTCATAAAAATGAAGACCAAGCTAGGTACCTTAGTTAAACCTCTTGCTAGCAGCTGATGACATGGTTTATTTGAGAATTTGCCACTTGGATTAGGGGTCTAAATGATTGTATCATCTAACAGCTCATTATCTAGTTGCAGGAAGAATTGAGTCAAAGTGTCAAAAGCTCTGAAATTCCCTCTCCAATGACCATTATAGATCAAAGATGATACTTTAAGATTGAGAGAAATTCTGCTTCTCAAGTGATGTACCTGAGGATTGAGGATAATAGGGCCCGAGTCCAACCGATTATCATACCCAACCCAAGTTCTGTCTCCATTGCCAATCTTGTGTTTAATACATGGATAAACCAAATCATTTTGCTTCATCATTTAAATAAGAATCCATGAGAAATCCCTAGAACAAGAAGCTTGTAAAAAAAAATCGCATTTTTTAGGTGAAACTCATGTATTCACTTGACCCAGAGTGCATTATAGTTAGTGTATAACCGCCAAAGCCTTTTGCATATTAAGAATTTTTTGCATAGTAGAAATAGAAATAATCCCTAGTCCTCCAAATCTTTTGGTATGGCAACCTCACTCCATTTTATCTTGGCATTCTTAGGATTATCAGTTCTACCAGACCGTAGGAAAGCTTTCAAGATTCTGTCAACCTCTTTAAGAACTTTTCTAAGCTATGCTATGTGAGCAGTTCAATATAGATGAAAGCTGCTTAATACAAAGATGGTAAGTGTTAACCTAGTAGCATAGAAAAGAAACCTATTTTTCCAAGCATTCATTCTTGACTTTATCCTTTCTATAAGGGGTAAACAATCATAAAGCTTTAGTTTAATAGAAGAGATCAGGACTCCCAAATAATATAATGGAGTATAATGAACATTTAACCCAACTATATTCTAAACTTCCATAATATTTCTCAATCAGTTGAGAGATACAAACAACTCTTCTCAGGGTTATGATTTAAAGCTGACCAATCAACAAATAATATCAAAGCATGCATCATCATAGAAATGGAATGCATATCAGTTCCACAAAGGATAAATAGGTCATCATCATATATAAGGTGTGTAAGATTGAGAGCATAATATTTGTAATGGAATTGGAAACTCCTGTTGCAAGAGATCGGTTTACTTATCAATCGCGAAAAGCCTTCCATAATAAGAGTAAATAAATAAGGCGACAATGGATCCCTTTGGTGAATACCGTTAGCAACCTTACACGGTTTGATAGGAACCTCATTTATAAGAATACTCAGAGAGGGAGATTGGATACATGACATGATTCAATCAATAAATCTAGATGGCAATTTCACATTCTCAAGACAAATACGAATGAATCCCTAGCTTACATTGTCAAAAGCCTTAAAAAATTAACTTTTATTAAACAAAATTTGACATTTTTTTTCCAGGATTGTAATCCTTCAATAGTTCTTGTAGAAGATGTATATTATGCCTAATATTCCACTCAGGAATGAATGCCCCTAAATAGGATTGATGATGTTAGAAATAGCCAGCTTGAGTCTCTCAGCAAGGAGTTCAAAAATGACTTTATAGGTTATGTTACAGCAAGAAATTGGTCTAAATTCATTCATACTCTGAGGGTTGTGTCTTTTAAGAACCAAGCATATGTAAGTATGGTTCATTTCTTGGAGAATCTTTGAGGAAATGAAAAATTCCAACATAACTTTAAAGTATAGTTTACTCGTAATTTCCCAAGTTTTTTGGAAGAATATAGCTAGTTCCTAGAAAGTTCTTGTAAGTGTATCTGCTTCGTATACTTGTATCCCTGGTGGTTTAGGAACATAGAAATTCTACTAGTATTCCTTCGAGCTAGTAAAGATGTGTGAAAAAACTTAGTATTTGAGTCCCCATCTTTCAACCAATTCAATCTAGATTTTTACTTAAGGATAGAGTTTTGGAGTTTGATAGTTTCTAGATATTCCCATAGACAAACCACTTCAGTAGATCTTAGAGTAACATCCTATGGGGCATCGTAATAAGCTTTCTAAGCTGATATAAGCTTCTCCTTAAGTGTAGAGAGGATCTAATTTCGGCTATACATATGACATTTCCAAGTTGTTTTCACTATCTTCAATTTCTGCATCAATTGGAAAGATTTAAAGCCATCAATCTCAATATTGTAACATCTTCCAACCAAATCAGAAAAACCTTCCATATGTGTTAATCCATTGAAAAATCGAAAAAGGGCTACCACTTTACTGCACTCCACAAGTCTTTAAATCAACATATAAGAATGATCGGATAAAAGATTTTCACCAAAATGAACAAAAGAGTTGAAGAATTGTGTCAACCATAAAGAATTGAATATAGAACGGTTTAGCTTCTTTCTAATGAGCAAGTTTCCTCGCTAATTATTAGACTGGTTAAACCTTCTTCCAGTAGCCTTAAGATCCACTAAGTCCATTTTTGTTAGAAAGTTGGATAGTTCCTTAGTCAGTCTAAGATTGTAAGATTGAACTATCTACCCTCCTCTATTTCAGCCGAATTGGGAGAACAATTATAGTCCCCTACCATTAGCCAAGGATTATAAATTCTATGTTGAACATTTTCCAAATCCAATTAGAGCTTATTCCATTGAAAGCCAAAATTTGAAGCATAAACTATAGACAACTCAAATACAGATGGCATACTTCGAAGCTAGCATTAAAGATGTATAAACTGATTGGTCTTTTTCAGACCATGAACTCCAATCATATCTTTGTTGTAGAGAAAAATAATTTGACTATTGTAGTGCGAATTAGGGTTAGAAATGAGCTCCCAATGTGCACCCAAAAATTTAAAACCATAGATGTAACATAACACTTCCATAAAACATATGCCCAAACATTCAAAGGATATTCGAGAACATACTCTACAAGAATGACACGTTAAAACAATCACTTTAACTAACTAAGGCATCACACAAATCACAAGCATTCAAAAAGATCAACTTTTCTCATTTCATTCACAAACATAAACTTAAATTGTTACATTACAATACACACACACAGACACACACACACACACACACACACACACACACACATATACACACACACACACATATTACAGAACATTTGAGAGTTTACTACTCCATACAAAATGTTTAACATGAAATGTGAAGCTAAACAACACATCCTAACTAGACTCCTCGGATATCAGCTGACAAGGCCTCTTAACCATTCTTGTTCCCAAAATGACAGTACTAGAATTCTACTAGATTTCCTTAGAAGCTAGAACTCCTTTGTACCTGATGCAATTTTGATGAGTTTGCGAACTTAGTGAGCAAACTGTCATCAATGTGCTCACTCCAGTTAGAACACAAAGTCAAGTATATAACCGATTTCAAGAAGTTTAACACATCATCCAGTATCAAATCCCACATCACATTTTGTCATATTTCATCAAGTACAAGTACAACATGTATATAAGCATTTCATAAAATTATTCCAGCACAATCCATTAATTCATCTCAATCATTGATATGATACATGTAAAGTTATATATATGCAAATGCACATATGACTTCGTTTTCAATTTATTTTGTTGTGACCGAATGCTTATTTACTGTCTTGTATCCGTTGTGGATACCAAGTTCATTATTAATTGAGCCTGTGCCTCTTTGTGCACAATTCCTGAGCTTAAAGCTCTTTTTCACGTTGGTCACTCAGGTCACAACTTCTTTATCTGATCATACATGTCATGTAATGGAATGCATCAATTTACATAATATGCTATAAATTCTTTTCATTCAATGTGCTCATATCATTTATCACATTCTTCAGATCTGAGTCTAGCATTCAACATTCAGTTGAGTACACATTCCATATTACATATACAATTTGAAAATACTATTATATACAATCCCAAGTATTAAACTTCTCAGACCAACAATGTCCGGAATCATAGCAATCATATAAGTAACAGTTCATTAATTGAAAGTTAACCAAAAACAATTCGATCATAGTGAGAAACATCTAGGTTAACTCATAGTACGCTCCAAATAAGCTATTGCCTTAATGATTCGGCAATTTCTGGATGTTGTTGATCAACTTGTGCTTCTTTAGTCATGCAATACACATATATTTTGCACATTACTAAGTTGATTGATTATATGATTATTCACTCATGCACATGTATATGTGTCATGTTCAATGCATGCTCAATTGACTTTCCGGGTATGTATCCTTATTCATAAATCTTGACCATTCAAACATCATAGCTTGTACGCTTCTAATTTGTAATTAGGTTTATATTTTAAGTAAATTTGATTACTTTAAATTCATTAATCATACATTCACCAACTTTTTCTAGCAATATATATTAACACAATTTCCTAATTCTTATTCATTCATACCTAGTTCACATTACTCATATCATTTGGATCACATTTGCATTCATAAGAACACCTTTATTCTATTAACACTCATAAATTCCAGATTTTAAATATATTGATTTCAAAACAATCCATTCCTTAAGTTAAAACATCAATTAACAACCTAAACTTATCAAACTCTTAACCA
>JANQBM010000001.1:49944-63160 GCA_025594535.1 Erythroxylum domingense | reverse complement strand
AAGAAGTTAAATATTTGCTTCTTATTCCGCCCAATAAGTGAAGGAAGGACTAAATAAGAACCATGATTAAGAGGCTCGTGGATATCTAAAACATTTGAGACAGAATTAGCTACACTAGAGCTCACATTAGGGCTAAAGAAAATACCCGATTTATTAAAATTCACCACCTGACCAGAAGCCGCAGCGTAAGACTCCAGGACTTCCTTTACCCTGGTTGCCTCCTCCACTTTAGCAGAAAAAAACAACAATGAATCATCCGCAAAGAGCAAATGAGAAATTTTAGGACAATGAGACCCAGTTGTACACCCTCTAAACCACCCTTTAGACTCAGCATCTTTAAGTAACAAAGACAAACCTTCAGCATACACCAAGTACAAATACGGGGATATAGGGTCTCCTTGACGAAGCCATCTACCAGGAATAACAGGACCAATCCATTCTCCACTAAAATTAATGTGGTAAGTGACTTTCAAAAAACACATAGCCAACTAATTCACCCATTGTATAGCAAAACCAAACCGCAACAACATACCCTTTAGATAATCTCATTGAACCATATCATAGGCTTTATAAATATCAATTTTTAACGCACAATTCCCCTCATTCGTACCCTTATTTTTCTTCATATTATGTAACAATTCAAAAGCAACCATGACATTATCAGTAATCATTCTACCCGGGATAAAAACAGACTGATTATCAGAAATAATATTGGGCAATACCTTCTTAAACCTATTCGCAAGAGCTTTAGCAATCACCTTATACAAAACATTACATAAAGCAATTGGACGAAAATTCTTAATCGATTCAACTCCTTCTTAGATATAAGCACAAGTAAAGATTCAGTAAGGGAAGGTGGAAAAGTACCTTGATGGAGTCAAAGGCGACAGCCATCCGATACTTCGTTACCAATTAAATGCCAGAATTTCTAATAAAGGGCCGGGTTCCGGCCCAGGTGCTTTGTCTGGATGCATTTAAAACAAAGCTCTTCTAAATTCTTCATTAGTGAAACTCGAACACAAGAACTCATTATCTGCTTCAGTAATCAAATTCAGAACAAAATCAAAACCCTACTCACAAATCGAAACACCCCCAGCATACATCGAATTAAAATAATCCATAATATGAACTTTGATAAACTGCCCACCCTCAATCCATTCCCTATTATAATTCTTCAATCTGCCAATACGATTCATACGCCTTCTACCTTTGATCTGGGCATGAAAAAATTTGGAGTTTTTATCACCATTCCTGAACTAGAAGCACTTCGCTTGTTTTTTTCGCCTGGCACCTTCCTGTGCTAACAAACGATTCCAATCTTCTTTTAAAGCAGCATGAGAAATATTCGGTGGGCCACTATCCAATAATGTTACAATAGTTTTCTTTCTCCTCCATAATTCTTTATTTCGTTGCCTACCCCAGGATGCAATATCCGTAATAAGCAAATCCCTTTTCGCAATCAAGTTACATGACTCAGATAAATTCCACGATCTCTTCACCACGTCCTGCAAACTATTTTCCATCAGCCACGCATTATCAAATATGAAGCGACGAACACTTCTCTGGTCATCTTTAGGATTAGTATCAATTACAAGTGGCTTATGATCAGATTTAGGAATTGGAACAACTCTACAAATAGCTTGTGGATACAATCTTGCCCATTCTTCAGTCGAAAGGGCTCTATCAATTTTCTCTTGGATCAAATTATTCGATTAACGTCCCTTCTCCCAGGTGAAGAAAGAGCCTAGGGTAGGAACCTGAACCAAACAACTATCATGGAGAGCTTGTCTAAAACCTTGCATGAGATGCACAGGTTAAGGCAATCCCCCTTCCTTCTCGTCCCTATAGCACGTGTCGTTAAAATCTCCCGCACATAGCCATAGGAGGGAGTTTAATCGAGATAAAGCTCTAATTAAATTCCAAAATTGTCGACGAAGAGTCCTCTCCAGGAACCCATAATACCCAGTAAATCTCCAATACAAGTTACCATCATCCATTAAACAATCAATGTAATTAGAAGAAAAAAATTTTAAATTAACAGAAATATGTTGGCGCCATAAAAGCGACAACCCACCGCCAAGACCTTGACAATCAACAGAAAAACAACCAAAAAATTATAACAATGCACGTAGAACTTCCATACGAGAACTAAGAGACTTCGTTTCCATTAAAAAGAGAATATCAGGTTTGTAACTAAGGACCAAGTCCTTCAATGCATTTACTGCTCGGGGATCGCCGAGTCCTCGACAGTTCCAACTCATGACGGTCATTGCCTTCGGCTCTCCTGCTTCTCGGGTAGAGCCGCTCCATTTTGTCCTGACAAAGTAGTATTTGCAGGTATACTGGTATTTGCATCCTTTTAAGAAGAGGAAAACTCTGTACCAGTTAAGTTTTTATTTTTCCTGGGCCTTTTCTTAGCCTCCTCACTAACATGGGCCTCCATCTCTTCATCTAGCCCAACAGAAGTACATCCTGCCCATAGAGTTTTTATCCGTTTCCATCAAATTATCTCCTAAATCGCTTCCAGAATCCTTGGGAAATTGACCAGTACCAAAAAAGGAAACTCACATATTATAAAGAGCCAAGTTAGGGGCTATATTCACGTTTATCATCCCCAAATCTGGCCTAGAATCAGCACAATCAGACTTTCCAAACTCACACAACCACGAGCTCGATTGCCTCTGATTCTGATGAACAAGTGCCCAGAGAAAATCACCCCACGCAGATTGTATCTCCTCCTTCTTCAACCTAAGCCTCAAATCGCAGAAACCATCAACATGGCCCAGCTTTCCGTAGAGATATAAAAAAATAGTCAACTTCTCATATTGAAAACTAACAATAAAAACGTCGTCGTCATCACCCACGAACTTTTTACGCTGCTTCAAAGGATTTATGATGTCCAGGCTTATCTTAACACATATAGGACTGTTATTCAACGTCACAATATCCCTCGAATCATACTCTTTAAAAGCTCCAATGAAATCTCCAACCAACCTAGCCATAGTTTCATTAAAATAGCCTAGAGGAAGATCAGTAACCCATATCCAAAAATTCGAATGAGTCAAAAGGATATGGAGAGGGTTCTCATTGCTTCCAATTCTACATTTCTTAATCACTTAAATTTGATAACCTTAATTATATCATAAGCTTGGTATTAAACTCATGATAATTCTATATCTCAAGTTTAATCCCCTTTGGAACAAGAGATGTTGTAATCTCTATTCCATTCCAACTAGCAAATAAAGTTTATGATACCCAATTGGACGAAACCACCAATTCATTACTTTGCCACTTTTAAACGACACCAAAAATCTGGTTTCCATTCAGAAGCTTCCAACTAAACGACTTTTCATGTGTCCCAAATTGTCCAACTAACGAAAGTCTTAAGATACTTGTACCAATATAATATCTTTGTCAAGTAGAACATTACGAATAATAAAAAAGTTTGAGAGAATTGGATTGGAGAAGAGTGAGTGGATGGAATGGTGTGAAGAAAAAGATGGAGGCTTTCTTCAATTGCACGCCACACGTGGACAAAAGATATTGAACATCTTTTCACAACGTGTCAAGATATAAACCATGAGATCCTAAATACTTTTTAAAAAATTTACAAATTTTAAATTAATATATAAGAAAAAAACGAATTTATAATTTAATTAAAAAAACCATTTCTCTAAAAAATTTTAGAAATTTTATTTCTAATTTTTTTAAAATTATCAACAATTTAAAATAATTATAATAAATTATTAATTTAAATTAAATTTAATCATTATAGTTAAATTTTAAAAATTAAGTTAATTTTTTACGCAAAAAATATATGTAAATTTTAATAGTTAAATTGTCATGTAAAAAACATATAATTAATTTATGTTATATTATTATTTATCAAAATTTTAAAGTTTTTAATGATTTTTAAATTTAATATATAGTATATGTAATATCTTCTAGATGAGAAAAATATCGCCAAGAAAGAGAAAATATCTCAAAACGGTGGGAACAAGAAAAAGGCTTTAGGTTTGGTCTTTAAATGTACGCCACCAGTTCCGGACATCCTGGCCAATCGAAAACTTTCTTTTGATCTAATTAGAATATTAGTTTTTTGTTAGATTTGTATGTAGCTGACGTGGCACACGAGGAACCTCAGAGACGATTTCAGATTTTTTTTCAGTGGTGTGGGGCCCGGGTGAATGGTGGCCGTAGGATTAAGAAGCGATCGCTGTGGACTCGGTAATCATCGCCATTGGATGTCGGGACTAAATATTTTATTTTTTGAGGCTTTAGATATTTTGCTTCTTCTTCGCTTTTACTTTCGGCTACGAAGCTCTGTATATACACAATTATACAAAGATTTAGCGGAGAGATCGATTGTTTTTTCTTTTTCTTTGGGACGGGGATTATGGGAGTCTCAGTGTTGGAGGAGGTGAGAAGGAGTGGTGTGAAGGAGAAGAGTGAAGAAGAAAAAGATGATGATGGTAGAGAAGAAGACGCTCAGAGTGAAACAGGGGAAGATAAGAACGATGACACTGAGAAGAAGAAAGATGATGGTTCGAGTGATTTTGAATTGGCGAGGTTGTTTCCGAAGATGGTTTTAAACGTTTTGCTTGTTGAAGCTGATGATTCCACCAGGCAGATTATTGCTGCTCTTCTCAGGAAATGTAGTTACAGAGGTTAGTTTTTTTTTCTATTAATTCTTCTTTTTCGTTTTCTGGGTTCGTGGAGAAGGGTCTAATTTGGTTATTTTTATTTATAATTTTCATGATTTCGATTCACCCTATGATCATTATATGAACTCTTTGTATTTCGCTGTTCCTGATCCAAGATTCCGTCAGAATTCCTTGTTCTGTTTGTGAAATGGTCCTCTCTGTTCCTTTTCCTTCTATCAAATGAGAAATTTTTCATTTTTCTCTTCCTTTTCTTGTCTTTTTCACTGTCAATTAAAAAATCTGTCGTGGGAAAAAATTGTTTAGTGTATTTTTTTTCGTCAAGTTCCCAAATCGGTGGAGTTTCTTTTTATCTAAAAGTTTTGTTCTTCAGTTTAGAACTATTGGATGTTCTGGATTAGCCTGTTCCCTGTTTTATCCTTCCTTCTTTCACATGCTAAGAATTACATATTTGACTGAAGGAACAAGAAGAAAAGCGAAATTTATGGTTTTCTCTAGTATTTCATTTCTATATGGATTTCTCTAGTATTGTGATCTTCTTTTTTTATTCATTCAGTGGCCAGCTATATTGTGCTTATGCTACTGTTTATGCTTGAGCAGTTGCAGCTGTTCCTGATGGCTTAAAGGCATGGGAGATACTCAGAGGAAGACCACATAGCGTAGACCTCATTTTGACAGAAGTCGATTTGCCTTCCATATCTGGATATGCTCTTCTTACTCTAATTATGGAGCACGAGCTTTGCAAGAACATACCAGTTATAAGTATGGCATGAACACTGAATGCTTCTAAATGTATGGCTAACTTTTAGTTTTCCATTCCTGCAGAAACTTAATCCATATTTCTGATGATCTTGCAGTGATGTCCTCCCAAGATTCAATTAGCACAGTTTACAAATGCATGCTAAGAGGTGCTGCTGACTATCTTATAAAGCCGATACGGAGAAACGAACTTAGAAACTTGTGGCAGCATGTATGGAGAAGACAATCTGTATGCAAACTAATCACTTTCATTTTTCCATGTAAGTTTCTGCTGCGGCCTTAAACTTTGACATAGTACTGATCTGTTGTTATTTATGTCAGTCTCTTGCAGCTGCAAACTGTCCTCAGGATGAAAGTGTTGGACAGGAGAAGCACGAAGCTTCATATGAAAACAATGCATCGAGTAATAATTCAAGCAGGGATATGGCATGCATAAAGAGAAGTGATAGATGTAATGAGAAAGGAAGTGACGATCAGGTCAGTGCTCCATTATAAGATGTGCTTTGCTCTTTCATGTGATTCTTTAATACAATTCTTTAATACAATCATGAGATAAATAATTAAATACTCTTATATGCTGAACTGTAAGAATTATCAAGGACATACATTCTACTCGCCTAGTCATAGTTTAAAGTAATTCATTTTCAGTTTAAGTTTCCTACATGAGGCTTTATGCATAGAATGGACTTTTTGGCTCCTGCAGAGCTCTTGTACGAAGCCAGACTTGGAAGCTGAGAATGCCCATATGGAGCTTATGCGGGACCATTTGCAGCCTCTGTGGATCAAGTTCTTGTTGAATGATAAAAAAATGCAGAAACATGATGTTCAGACAAAATATGGGAGTGAAGCTGATGGTAAGGCACTTGTCAATCTAGCTCTATTAACTGTCGTACTATTTTCTTAACATGTCTGCTAATATTATATGAGGGATGCATTGAAGTTTGTATGCTTCTTTTCTACAGTATGTTCTTTTGTGGCTGACCACATTAATGTTACGAAAATGAACGTTAAGGAAGATACTGACCTGAGAAGTCGGACTAATGTCGCTTGTGAGGCTTGTGATGACAATGATGTCCTTATCAACCCTTCTAAAAAAGCCTTTGACTTTATGGGAGCATCTGGAAATCAGAATTACTGTTCGAGTAATGTTAAGAACAAGCTGGATCCTTCTCCGCATTTGGATCTTTCCCTGAAGACATCTCACCCAAGTGGTTTCGAGATCCAAGTTACTGAAGAAAGGCATACTCTCAAACCTTCAAATTCCTCAGCTTTTATGCCGTAAGTTCTGTTTCTATTTACTTTTCGTTCACACTCGGGAAAAGTCCTAGTGGTGATTATTAGATTGAACAGAAAAATTGTCCATAGCTAACTGAATGTTTGGCATTTTTTTATCAGAGAAAAATGAGATTATATCAAAGTCACCCCAGAAAACTGATAAAATCATAGTCTCATTTATGGCTTGTAAAGATACCTTGAACCTGATTCTGAAAAAGTTTCCATCTGCGAATCATGCTTTTGGCAGGTATATTAACAGGACATTGCAACCCCTACGTGAACCATTGGCAAGCTTGTGCAATCAGAGAGAACTTGGAGCTGAATGTGATAGAAGAGTGTCCAATACTAGTGGCGGCTCTAATTCTGATGCTCCAGGTCCAACATCAATTACTCAAAGAAATTTTGTCTCTTCCACTAGTGATCGGACTAAAGATATTGACGTTGCAACTTCGTGCACCCAACAAGTAATACACCCAATCGAAATTCCTATTCAAGATCTGGGATTGAATAATCAATCCACCAGCTACAGTTTATTGCCTCCAATGTTTTGTAAGCAATCAAGTGCATCACCAATTCCAAGTTCAGCCAGCCATCTGGATCCATGCTTTCGAGTGAGTCAATCCCATCATTCCACATTCAGAAGCAATTCTGAGAATCTTCATGATCGGGTTGCTGAAAATGCAAATGATTCTTCCAGCCGAACACCAATCCAAGACCGTAAATTGAACTCTTTCGAGGATCAAGAACACATTTCTCATACAACTGATCAAAGTGCAAGCAGCAGTTTTTGCAATGGTTCTGTTAGTCATCTTAATAGCATGGCCTATGGAAGCGCCTGTGGAAGTAACAGTAATATGGATCAAGCTGGTCCTCTCAGAAATGCCACAGAGAGCAGAAACGAAATAGCTGTTTTCACGCATAATGCATCCTTGCATCGATCTATCCAAAGAGAAGCCGCATTAACTAAATTCCGCCTGAAACGGAAAGAAAGATGCTATGAAAAGAAGGTAAGCAACACAAGCTTTCATTTCACGGATAATGATCTGAATAACAGATAGGTTATATTAGTATTTTCTGTTGCATTTGGTGACAGGAATGTATGTAGACTTAATTGCAATATCTTGTGCAGGTTCGGTATGAGAGCAGAAAGAAGTTAGCTGAGCAACGTCCCAGAATAAAAGGACAATTCGTGCGCCAACCACAGATTGACCCTCCATCTACTGAAACTGGATAATATAACAGTATTATCCAATTCTATTGCTGGTTGGGTTGGTTTTAGTAGTACCAAAGATCTTAGTTTTCCTGGGTTTTAGCTTGTGACAATCCGAATGTTTCTGGCATAAATCTGTTAGTCATTTAATAGTCATTTTCTTGTACTGACTTGGTTAGATCGTACAAAATATTGTACACATGTATGTAATATATGAAGCTTCAGAGGAAATGCATATTTTCTGGGCACTGACTGCTCTGAGATGTTTCAATTTCTTGTCATTATCTTGTTGCAAAATGGATTAAAACCTACCTAGCGTAATGTGTATAAATTGTGTTTTTGTGAATATGATGTATCATCAAAAGGAAGGAAAAGGACAACTCATAATATCAATGAAGTTGATAGTGAAAGAAGCCAAGTTTCTTTTGTTTCTGGTACTAATCAAACAAACAAATAGGTCAGGTATATGATTGAGCTCGCGTTAGGTCCCAGAGCAAAAGAAAACAAACAAACCAAGTAAAAGAAAGAGCAGATAAGAAATCACTAAGGTGTACCTCCTGTGGTCATCCCATCCCATCCCATACCATGCTTCTTTGGATTTGTATTTTAAAAGATAAAAAACATATATTATTCAAGGGATGAGATTGCTAGACAAACATTCTATATTGTTTTCCTTTTCTTAACCTAAAAGTAACGGCCAGACATGACACTCATGTAACTGTAACTATGCTTCTCAACCAACTTGTCAAAAGCGTAAGTTGACAGATTCTCCTCCACGTCTTTCTCCTCTTTTGAGCTCAATAATGACAGAAACAGAAAGCCCCATTACTAGGAAGAAGACTCTTCAGTTGCCTAATCACTTTGAATTTACTAAAACCAGGCTGAATTGAAAAGAAAGATGCATGGTGAAATGCCACTAAGCTCACTCATTGCCACTTAACAAGAAAGGCTATTTCTTGGCTAGTCTAGCTCTTTTAAAAGCCTCCAACTTTACTTTCAATTATTATGAGAAAGTGCTCACCATCTTTGGAAATTCAGGGCAAGATAGATACACGGATCTTCTTCTTCTTCTTCTTGATTCAATCATTTTACATATAGAATCCAAATAGTGTACGTCTAATATTCAACCAGAAGGATCCTTTTTGCGAACAGATCATAAAAGACATTGATCCCAAAAGAACTGAAAAAGAACATTGATCCCAAAAGAAGTGAAGTAATTGCTCTCAGATAGTGGATCCCAAAAGAAGTGAAGTAATTGCTCTCAGATAGTGGCCTGTCCCTGTCATTTAACGGAATAATTTGAGCATATCTGAATTGGATTCACAATGTTTTTAACTCTTATTTTGCTCAACCAATGTTGAAACGTGAGCAAACAAACTTCAGCTAGCAGATAAAACTTAATCAGCACTAGACAATTTAACTCGGCTTCATTAGCACTTAATTTCCAGCAATTTTGGTTGAAGTTCCAAGTCCATGTGAAATAGAAAATGAAACAAATTATAAGGTCAAGACTGAAAAGTTTCAGTCTTTGTCCCACATCTGTTACAAGCTCAGGGAAAATAAAGCTGGGAAATTTCCAATGATCCAACGGTCGAAAATCCAGTTTCGATGAACTAAATGAAATTAGAACCATAGATCTAGAAAAGCAAATAATTTTATAAATCCGGCAGGAGAAGAGGCAGTAAAAAGCAATGATATTGCCAAAATAATTGCTGCTTTCTTTCTGTTCCAAAGTGCTGCCTCTCCGCTTTATTAACCCCATCATTACTCATTAGCGTTGTAGACAAAAACACATTCTCCTCCTCGTCCTCCTCCTCCTCCTCGTCCTCCTCCTTCAACTGCAAATGTCTCAATTCTTTATACAATCTCCAAAACACTGTGCAAGCAAAGGAACATTAAACGTCAACAAGCTCTACAAGAAGCTATTTTTTATTTCCTCTGCACTTTTCACAACTGTTCTTTCACTAGTCTTGATCATCTGGCTCATCCTACGCCCCACCAAACCAGAGTTTTCCCTCAAGCAAGTTGATATCTACCAACTCAATCTGTCAGGCCCTAATCTCCTCAACTCTTATATCCAAGTCACGTTACAATCCAAGAACCCGAATCAAAAAGTTGGTATTTACTATGATCAGTTCCAAGTTTATGCAGTGTACAAAAGTCAGCGGATAACTATCGACACCTCTCTTCCTCCATTCTACCAGGGCCAACAAGATAACAATATACTAACAGGATCTTTGGTCGGAACTGATTTACCGGTGGCTTCGTCGTTTGGTTACGAAGTGGGACGTGACCAGATGGCCGGAAAGTTAGTCATCAATTTGAAAGCGAATGGAAGGCTCAGGTGGAAAGTGGGGACTTGGGTCTCAGGACGTTACAGGTTTGTCGTTAGTTGTACTGCAGTTCTACCTTTTGGACCAACTATTCCCACTGCTCCTCTGAGTTCGAAGCAAGGAACTCAGTGTTCAACAACTGTGTGAGACATTTACATCTTCTGAAAAGTAAAAACTATGGAAATTAGTTTCTTCTTTCTTTGTATTTTGTCAAGTTGCCAGCTTTCTTTTGCTGATCTAAGTGGGTGTAGCTTCTGTATAGTACATGAATGATACAGTTGAAATGTTTAGCATATTCCTATATTTTATTTTCAACTGCTGCTCAGAATTTGCCTGGCCTCTGACTATATATGATTAAAGAAAGAAAAGGATGGTGATTTCATTTCATAGCTTGTTTTATGGTGAAGCTTTTCTGAGTCCACAGATAGATACATGGAAATGATGAAAGAGATGAGATTCTATGGAGAAAAAGGGAAGCAAGTTGGTTGCTTTGCTTCTGATGGTATTTCCATGTCAAGCTCCTCTACTTTAAAGGTTTAGAGATAACATAAGATAGTCCATAGGCACAATGTTCTGGGACCCCCATGTCCATTAGATTTATGGAATCTGTTTCCATCAATAATTTTCACTTTTTTTTTCAGCCACCGCAGATATGGAATTGGATCTGTATAACAATGAATATACTTAACAGAACATTCAAAATTCCCGAAAGAATGGACTTGCTTGTATCTAAAATAGCTTCTCGCATGATTCTTTCCCATAGGATGAAAGCTGTGAAAGTACAAATACACAAGTGGTTGTACCTGTATTCAGATAGGTATATTATGGAGCCTAAAGATGACAAGCTCCAAACTTGATTGGTTCCAGATAACTACCAAACCAACAGCTATTTTAGCAATTAAGTCCAAAGTCGTGAATTCTATATCAATACGGAGAAAGGTCGCCGCAACTTTCTAAAGCGAGAGAACTTTACAAGTATCTGAAAAGCAAGTTGGTGTTATCTTGCTTGGCTGGTCCCAGACACAAGCCTCCAGAACATTTTGTAAAAGACCCCCTAGAAATTTACCTTTCATGACAAATGAACTAAAGTTACTATGCAGTTGACAGACCAACTCCTTTATCAAAATTAGGATGTTATTATTCAGATCCTCATCTCTGTAGAATAAATTTTCACATTGAATTTTATTTTGTAGTCCAATTTAAATTCTGACAATGTTTAAATGGCACGTTAAAACCAAGAACAGTTAGGTATGTGATTTCTGATGTTACTAGTTTGTGTCCAATATGCTAAGAAAGAACAGGTTATATGCTGATTTACCATAACAAAGGAAAATAAAGACTCGGCATTTGTGGATCATATCACTAAAAATTTGATATTTAACCTAAAGGATGTTGCATTTTGATGCCTTGTATACACAGCCGTGCAAAAGAAACAGCTAAACGGTTTGAAAATCATAGGCGGCCTTATCCAATCCAAACGCTTAGGCCCAGCACTTAGAAAAGAAACTAAAAGGCAAGCTGTCTACTATAGAAATAAGGCTAGGTTTTCTCTTCAAAGTTGGAAAAATCCAAGGCAAAAAAAGATGAACAATTTATCACACGTTTAAGTGCTACAAGACCTGATTGTAACTGCTTAGAGAACATCTATGAGTACATCAATTCTCTCAAGGTAGGAAATGAATTCGTAAAAATCAAGACAGGAATTTATGTGTATGGCATGAGGAAGTTTTGTGTAAACAAATAGTAAGGTTTCTGCTATTATGCTTACAATAGTAAGCGTTATACATGAACAGTCACGTGAATAACAGCATAAGCAAGCCTACGTCGACAAGCACACATGACCCACTATGATAGGGTGTCACAAAAATCTACTTTAGACTCGAATTTTTATTACAAGTCACGTCCATTTTTGTACGGTAATCTCGCTTCGGTTTATTTAAGTAAAATTCAGCTTTCTCACATAAATGCCGCCGAACAATTCCGTTAACTCTCCAATATCTCACGTGCACACAAGTGTTTAAAGTGTTTCTCTCACACACAAAATATCACAAGTGTAATAGAGTAAAAAAAAGTAACAAGAGATTTTTAAATGTAGCCGAAGATACCTCTTTCATTAACTCTCAACAAAATGTTAACAAAAGACACGAATACTTCCTACTCGAAACACTCATGAAACTTCCTACTCGAAGCCTTTACAAGAACTCCCTACCTGAAATACTTACAATGAGAAATCTCCTCCAAAAGCTCTCAACTCCCAAAACTCTCAACTCTGATCTTCTCTTACTAAACTCTCTCAATGATCGAATGAATAGCTCTCAACTCTAATGAACTATTTATAGGCTCCACTAGATAACTCAGGTAAAATGCTAATAGAACTTTACTAACTAAAATCACAATTTTATCATATCTTATCCTTAATAGGATTAAGTTACATCACATTTAAAAGATTGCCCTATCGAAGAATGATTATCCTTATCTGTGAAGATCTGCTCTATCTTCAGATGATCCTTCCAGATGATTTTTATCTTTCAAAGTTAATGTTCATCCACTGCGATCTTATCCGCCACGTCATCATGTGCCACATCATTCACAGTTGCCTCGTCACTGCTGATATGTTCACCAAGGTCTATTCGCACATAAGTCCGTTAATACACGTACATGGACAAATCCATCTTCGATGATCCAGCTCACTTCATAATACAGTCTCGTCGCTCCATAACTAAGTACAAGTCACAAATCAAGTTAGTATAAAAGCTCGTATTGACCTGCCTCACTGAAGTCAAGTGCCTTCTCGCACTCGCGGATCTAGCATGACTTAGTTTACCAACTCGTAAGACCACCTTGTTCCCTCATCAACACGCCTTCCTCGTGTCGACTTACGTGCCAAGCATTAGTCAAGGCTCGCCAACACTCGCACAAATCCGCATTCTGGACTTAGGGGTCTAACAAACCACCCCCACTAGAAAAATTCGACGCCC
>JANQBM010000001.1:31786-41852 GCA_025594535.1 Erythroxylum domingense | reverse complement strand
TTCCCTCCTCATCTTATCGCTCGGGATTTTTTCACTCTTCATGTGGAGGGATGACTTGGCTACCACCTAGGTACGCACTTTCAGTTCCATCAACTTGACTGGACACTCATTTTTGGAGTTGCCTGCTGGTTTTCTTTGGAAGTGGAGGAACGCGAGCATCTTCGACCCTGATTTTACTTGGCCCTCCGAAGGTGTGCGCATTGTCCTGAATTATAACAATTAGACCTGCTGAGCTCATTCGCTGGTTAACCGTATTTTTCTAGACCCAAGTCTACCACTGGGTACCCTGATAGGGTGGGCGAAACCCCGTGAGGGATGGGTCAAGCTGAACACGGATGACACGGCTTGCATTGGATCCCGCTGGATCGCAGCTGGGAGACTTTTGAGGAATAGCGTCTGTCTTTGGTGTGGAGGCTTTCTCCATAATATTGGTAGGAGTACACCCCTAGAGGCCAAACTCTGGGGAGTTCACGTCGAACTCAGTTTGGCATAGGACAGTGGCTATCTCTAAGTGATTGTCGAAGTGAAGTCGCTGGAAGTTATCAACATCCTCTCCCCTTCCACTGACAGACTGACTAACACATCTCTTTTGTTAATAGGTATTCGGGAGTTGCTCCATCGCTAGTGAAAGGTCCATTTCCAGCATATCCATCGTGAGGGTAATCAGTGTGCTGATGTCCTTGTCTCATTAGCAGCTACCTCCAGTCTAAGACTCCAGTACTTACGGGATCCACCGTCGCTTATTCACAAAGCCTTAATTCATGATTCGTATGAAATGCGCCATCCACGCAAAATTTGCCTCCTCGTACATAATCCAGTGTCGCTGTGTTTAACTTCTTAATGTATTAGTTTCCTTTGTAACGCAAAAAAAAAAAAAACAATGAGAGAATACATCCGAAAGAACCAGTGTTTTCGGCCCAGAACGGCCGACGAAACCGAAGTCAAGTCAATGCAAAGACTTTGAGATGCGTAAATAGCCCGAGTTATACGCAGCACAATAAAACCAGTGGGGCAGTGGGGTCGATCGTGGGTGGTGGCAGTGGCAAGCACTGGTCGCGTATCTCTGCGCGGCACAGGACGGTGATCTGATCATCTCACAGCCTCACAAACCTAGACCTTTTTTCACGGCATGCCCCACAAAATGACACTTCTTTTCCTGTACCTCGTAATGCTCGAGACGACGGTACTTACATAGACACGACTGGTTCCGATTTTTGCAAAAAGTAATTATCATGGAACAGTCTCATGCAAAAAATATATTTTTGTAAAATTGTAATGGACTATTTTTAAATTTTGTCCAATTTGCTCGAAACATTTCATGATATTGACATGCATATGGGCATTCCGCTAATTACGCATCAGAATTAGTTCAGTCTTAAAGTGCGTCTATCGATACAGCCTAGGTCTATTTAACTGGATCTTAATTAATGTAATGAAGTAAAACAGAATGAAACAAAACAAAATAATTTATAATAAAATAAAACGTAACATAAGAAAAAATTGTTTGAGAAGGATTGAAGAGTTCATAACGTAATGCAGTGAACTCTTGTTTAAAAGATAGATAAAATGAAATAGAATGTAATATATAATAAATGACTATTATACCCCTGATATTAAAATAGTTATTGCAAAAGATTTAACACTATGATTTCAAAACAGAAATTATGTCCAATTAAAAAGTCACGATTGTGACTTGTTTTTTTATATTTTATATTTACAAATAATAAAACTTGTAATAGAAGTTTTATTATTTTATTATTAATTATATAGAATTTATTATTAATTATTTAATAAAAGATTATTATATTATATGTGATTTATACTTAAACTTTATTTTTTATATTTTTATTTATATACAAATATATACAAACAGTTAAAGAATAATTTTTCTATTTTTCTATTTTTCATTAATAAAAGTTTTATAATTTATAATTTATTATTAATTATATACAATTTTTATTAATAATATATTATTGAAGGTAATAAGCTTGTTATCCGTAATAAATGAGTTTGGGAAAAAGAGGGTTAGAGTTAGAATAAATAATTGACATTAAGAAAAATTATTAAGGTTATATTAGGTAGTATGTAATTATTAGTTTACGTTCCATCCCAAACCCTCTAAATCAGAAGTTTCTTATTTTCACTATTTATGATGGAATAGATCGTAACATGAAACCCTCCACTTCCATCCTATTCCGTTTTATTCCATTACGAAACTCTCAATCAAATAATGAAAATGTGTTACGTTCCATTAATAAACCCTCAACTAAACAAGGCAAGGCGTAAAGGTTCTTCCGTTTTTCATTTTTTAGTTAAAACTTAAAACAAAAACGGCTCCCATAGAAAGTACATAATGGAAATGTGCAACCACATAATAAGTAAACTTACTTGAATATTATGTTGACGTTGTAAATATATTTTCACAACCTATTCTAAAGTCGTGTTAAATTTCATAAATTGAAATAATTATTTACAATTATGATAAGAAGCATATAAATTAGGGTTCAAGTGATTCGTAAAGAAGGATTTCAAATAAAATAAATAGTTAATAAGCCATAAGAAAGGATATATAGTATTTTTATTTTAATTTTTCAACACTTTAAAGCGTTACAATTAAATAAAAAGTCAGTAAATTTTAAATACTTTATTTAATGGATAGAATATATTATATTTAATAATATAAAAAGTATATTATGTATGATATTTACCTTTTATTTAATTCTAAAGAATTTATTAAATCTTTTAATATACATCTCTTTTTTTTATATACATTAAATATTTAATTCTACAATCCAAAAAATTTGGAAAGCACAATGAATGATATATTTTTTTATTTAAATGGTAAATATAGAAAATTGAAATTTCTTAGTTTATATATCTACCGACAAATTTGAACCCTATTGATTAAGAAAATCTTCACCTCTCGTGCTTCTCTCTTCTCAGCCGTTGGTGGAGACATTTTTAGCTTTTATTTCACATGGTTCTCATTTATGATCCACATGCCTATTTATTTGTAATTTTTGTTTTGCAGGTACAGTAATGTCAACTTTTCTGTTTTTATCAAAACATTTGTTCTGATTACTCTATTCTAATTTTATTTTATTAAATTTTATTTATTAACTTATATAAAATTTACATAAATGTATCAATAAAATTTAATGTAATACAGCCTAACCTTTCTTATCTTTTTATCGGGAATCTCGTAGGACAGCGGCGGGACATGTAAGAAAAGTTAATTAAACCGTTGGAAATGAGGGTTGCATTGACATTGACTTACGTCTCCCACAGAAAATCAGATATTAATAATTTGCTACTTTAATTAATTATATGTGAGTGAATGAGTGCGGAGCAATGGGATATTTCATTTGAGTGAATAAGGAGTGAGTTAAGTTGGGTGACGTATAATGCAGTAAAAAGGTGTATGATTAACTATATGTATATATATATATATATTTATATTTATGTACTCTAAATAAATGTAATCTTCAATAATTATCTTTTGGCAGTAGTCTTAGAGTTTAACATTCTTTGATGTCTTTTTAAAGATGGGAACGGTTTCGTCAAATCACACCAAATTCTTGTTTTTTCCTCTCTAATCAAAGTACCAGGCTAATGCAAGGAAACCTGAACAAGCTTAATGCGTAACCAGTTCAGGAAAGATGAGTTCATAATGTGATCACAAGACTAGAACCTTTCAATAGGATGGCCTACCCTTGCCGCTGAACATACAGTTGATATTTTAATACACTCAGAAATGAAAATCCGAAAAGGAAATTTAGATTTTAAAACAAAACTCAGGACATGGAGCTTGGAAGCTGTCTCGCTATAAATACAGCTAACGTGTGTGCAAGAGAACTCGTCTTCCTGGAAGCTACGTAGCCACTCGTGAGCCCAGGAACTGAGTCACTCGGTAGTCAGTAGACTGCCTGTATGTGGTTTTCCGTGCCCGTGATTTTTTCGGCTTGTCTGAACCTTCTTTCTACCCCAATTTATGGACACGAAACTCCTTTCTTCTGAAGAAAGACGGACAACGATGCCTGAAAATTACATCAGGCCGGAATCGGACCGTCCCAAGCTCTCAGAAGTTTCTACTTGCGAAAACGTTCCGATCATCGACTTGGGTCTTCAGAACAGAGACCAAGTTGTCCGGGAAGTCGGTGATGCCTGCAAGGATTTCGGTTTTTTCCAGGTCAAAATTTGATTAAACATTTTGACCCAACAAATCTCTTGATCTCCTTCCCTTTTCTTAATTAATTCGGTGTACGTCTGCAGGTGATCAACCACGGAGTGTGTTCGGAAACAGTGGAAAGAATGCTACAGATAGCCCAAGATTTCTTCAAACTCCCAGTGGAAGAGAAGCTAAAGCTGTATTCCGATGACCCATCAAAGACAATGAGATTGTCGACAAGTTTTAATGTCAGGAAGGAGAAAGTTCATAACTGGAGAGACTATCTCAGACTCCATTGCTACCCTCTTGACAGATACGTTCCTGAGTGGCCTACCATTCCTGCTTCATTCAAGTTAGTAGTCCTCTCTCTCTCTCTCTCTCTCTGCAAACCTTGAACATAATTAGAAACCAAAACTGCAAGACACCGTTATAGCTAAGCCAAATAAGAGAAAAGGCCAATCGGAATCGGAAAATCTTGACGACGTTAGGAGGACTAGCACATGCATTGCATTCCTGAAAGTGGATGACGTAAATAAGAGAGACGTCACCCACTCTGAGTGAGTTGTTACATTACATCGATCTATCTTAAAAGTATGTGGTGGTGTACTCAAGAAAGCGGTACTGGACTAGGATATTTTCGTGTTTTATACGCAACTTTATTAAACTCTGTGGTCTGTATATACAAATGGAACATCTTCTCATAAAAGACTATCAACTTTCCATAAATAGGATCGTCTCAATTTAGATAGGTCCAGATCTGAAATGAAAATGCATTTATTATGATAATTTAATGAGAAATTAAAATATATTAAAGTATGTATCACTTAACTTTAACTCGTATTTTAATAAATTATCACTAAACACTCTTTGCGTTAGTTGTTGATGTCATGGTGGACTATTAATCATTTCTAGTATTATTAATTACTATTTATTAGACTTGGGCTCTTACGTAGTAAAATTGAACTCTATGTCTGTGTGTGAGTGATGATGCGTTTAGAATAAGTTAAGTACAAGTTTAAGAGTTAATTAAAAGGGAAGAAGACTTTATATATATATAATTAATTTATTAGAAACACGGATTTCACGTTACTAATATTATATATTACATATTATTGATAATTAATTTAAGGTTTTAAATCTATATATATATATATAATTTATTAGAAACCTGGATTTCACGTTACTATTATTATATATTATATATTGTTGATAATTAATTTGAGGTTTTAAATTAAAAAATAGTTCTAATACGTGGTTGATCTGGTAGACTGGCACATGTAATTTGTATATAGGGATGTTAATAGGCAGGTCCGGCCAGACCTGAGTTGCCCTCGGCCTGGCCGGCATGGCCTAAAAAAGGTGGGTTGCGGGTCACCCAGTGACCTGCATAGGCCAGAATGGCCTGATCCGCCGATGGGCCTATCGGCTAGTGGTTGGCCCTCGGCCAGACGGGCCAAGGGTGGGGCGGGCTAAACCCGGCCGAGGTGGACTATAATGAGCCCGTGACTTGCCAATTTCGGGCTAAAAATAGGCCGGGTTGGGCTGAAATTGACATCCCTATTTATATGTGTTATAAGTTAACTCTGAGTGAGGCTTTCATACTTTAATGCCTTTGTCTGTGTCCACCGTCCGCCGTCCAATTAACGTCGATCATCCACTTATTTCATGTTCTTATATATTTGTGTAGGTGGGAATAATAATAACAATTATAATGGTAAAATTTACTGGATCTATTTGATTTACCATATTATCGATGTATACTTGTACTCACAAACCCTGATTATGAACTTTTAAAATGATATCATTTAGTGACACAATAGATTGAATTGAGCACGAAAAATTTTTAGGGATGGTTGAATTGGTAGAGTGGAGAGCATAAGGTCAAAAGATATTATGTTTGAATCTTTCTACTTATATTTTTTCGATGGAGCTTGTAGTATAGGACTAGCCTATATAACAGTGAACATATTAGATTAATATTGCTTTTTTAAAGTTTTGTATTTGATTTATAGCTACATTAATGCATATTAATATATGTATTTTGTGTGTTAGAAAGTCTTCAATATGGACTTTTCTTTCCCTCTCTTTTCTTGACATTAATCTTTACATTTTGTTTTTTCTTCTTGACAAGTTGAAATTGATCTTTACTCATCAGGGAAGTGGTGAGTACGTACTGCACAGAGGTTCGAGAGTTCGGATTCAGATTACAAGAACTCATATCAGAGAGCTTGGGACTTGAAAAGGATTACATAAAGAAAGTGTTGAGAGATCAAGGGCAACATATGGCTGTCAACTTTTACCCACCTTGTCCTGAACCGGAGTTAACTTATGGACTTCCGGGACACACAGACCCTAATGCTCTCACGATTTTGCTTCAAGATGCCCAAGTTGCTGGCCTTCAAGTCCTGAAAGATGGCAAGTGGTTGGCTGTGAATCCTCAACCAAATGCATTTGTCATTAACATTGGTGATCAGTTACAGGTGCAGAAACTTTTTTTTTGTACCAAAAGTTTTTAATTTGTTCTTCTGCTAAATTAATCTAAGTTTAATGTATGTAGGCACTGAGTAATGGAAGATACAAGAGTGTCTGGCACAGAGCGGTTGTGAATAGTGATAAGGCAAGAATGTCAGTTGCTTCCTTTCTCTGCCCAGCTGATGATGCATTAATCAGTCCACCAAAAGCAGTAATCGATGATGGATCAGTAGCTTTGTATAAAGATTTCACTTATGCTGAATATTACAAGAAGTTCTGGAGCAGGAACTTGGACCAAGAGCACTGTCTGGAACTTTTCAAAAACTAAGTCATATTAGTTTTTGAAAAGTTCCAGACAGTGCTCTTGGTCCACGTTATATGACTTGGTTTTTGAAAAGTTCCAGACTGTGTTCTTGGTATATATATATATATATACTTAGTATACTTGGAAGTATTTCAAGTAAGAATTTATTGATCTTTGGAACTTGACTGATTTGTTGCAGTGAAATTGTCTTCTTTATCTATTTGAACCATGTACTCGCCTTAAGCTCGTATGTTACTATTAACTCTTTTGTCTCTTCATCAATTCTGGCTTTCTTGTTCTTCGAGTTAGTTTTGCTTACAGATCCATATCTTCTGAGTTTGAGTTATACATCAAATGCTTTTACATGTGCAGAGAATTTCCATTGATTCGCTAAAGAAATTCGAACGTTTTTTATTGATATCATGTAAGAAAAATAACTAACATTCAATACAGAAAAAGACCAACTTCGACGTGATCAGGCGAGTTTGAGGAATTCCGACTCTTTCGTCTCTTCATCAATTCTGGCTTTCTTGTTCTTCGAGTTAGTTTTGCTTCAGATCCATATCTTCTGAGTTTGAGTTCTACATCAAATGCTTTAACATGTGCAGAGAATTTCCATTGATTCGCCAAAGAAATTCGAACGTTCTTTATTGATATCATGTAAGAAAAATGACTAACGTTCAATACAAAAAAGACACAACTTTGAAGTGATCAGGCGAGTTTGAGGAATTCCATGACGTAAGTGTTGAAAGCTGAGCACATGACTCTGAAACCTTGGAAACCAGCTCCTTTGGCCAAACTCTGAAATTCCTGTTCAGTTCTCTCTTTACCACCAGGGTTATGAGCCAACATTATAACGTCGATGTGAACCACTCCTTTCGTTGCAAGGCTCGTGTCTGGTTCCACAGGAAGAACACATTCTGCTACTATCACCTTCCCATTTTCTGGCAATGCTTCATAGCAAGTCTTCAGAAGCTTCAAGCAATGTTCATTGCTCCAATCGTGACATATCCACTGCACATTGACATTATCTCACAATCATAACCTCTTCATTTTGATATTAAGTGACTGCAAATTATTGGTTAATATATATATACACTTACCTTCATGAATATGGCATCTCCTTTTGGAATACTAACAAACATGTCTCCACCAACATGCTCCACACCTGAAACCCAACATCCATCAGTATCAAACTCAGTCCTCGTATCATTGAATAGGCAATTATAGCACTTGTTATGAGAGTCGGTGAAGAAAAAGGTATACCAGGCAAAGATGGGGAATCTTGAATGACATGAGGAAGGTCAAAGTTAATGCCTCTAATGGAGGGATATTTGGAGAGGATCATGCTAAGAACAGCACCAGTTCCACCACCAACATCAACTAGAGAAGTGAGACCCTCGAAACCCTTGTAAGTCTCAAGAATCTTCTTCATGGTAATGGTGGAATGATCCGCCATGCCCCTGTTGAAAACCTTGTTGAATCTTGGATCTTTACCATGGTGCTCAAATGAAGTTATACCATGAGCCTTGTTGAATGGAATTCCTCCTTGAAGGACTGACTCTTTCAAGTAATACCTACAGTCCACCATAAATACATAAATTGTTACTGATAATTCTCGTAACCAAGGTACTAGGGTTAGGGAACGATTACAGTACCAGCTTTCCATAAGAACCTTGTCCTGGTTCATGAGACAGAGAGGGGCAATCGAGACACCATCTTCATTCTTGGTCAAGAATTTACAGACAGGTCCAAGACCGTAAAGCCTCTCGACTGTACCATCAGGGAGTGTTCTTAGTGAATAGGTGAGAACAGAGTAGCTAGCCAGTAGCCTCAACATGCGATCTAACATTACGGCTGCTTCAGGATTCTTGGTTTGGAGTTTTGAGGCAATGTCTGATGGAGACAAGAACGCACCAGGACCAGCTCGTGCCATTATTTCAAGAAGGTCGAGCTCAAGAACGGTTTTTAGAATCATAGGCAAGACGGAGGCACTAGCTAGCTGCATGGCGAACAAGTTTGCTTCTTCTTCGGACACTAAGGTTGGTGTCATCTGGGTTTCAACAGTAGTAGAAGCCATTAGTTTGATGGTTTTTCTCTGTATCTGAGAGACTTGAAGGTGGCAAATTGAGGAGGAAGGAAGGGGAAAGAGAACTAGTGAGTGTATTCTTTAAACTAAGCTTATATATATAGGTGGATTGGCCAACCACCGTGGACCAATATGGGTGTGACTGTGACCATCACCTACGGACTTAGACACTTGACCTTTATTTTAATTTTATGTGCTTCTCTTTTTGTTTTTTCCTTTTCCTTTTCATAGAATAAACTATGAAATATATATAATAATTCATAAATTATATAATTTTAAATAAATTATTTGAATCATTTAATTTAAAATGTAATTTAGAATCTCAAATTAAAAAATCATAAATTTGTTATTATAACAATGAAATGAAACCTTATGGTCGTATTATTTCTTACAAGTATGAATCTTGTCAATATCGAATTATATATTTAAAATAAAGTATGCAAGAGACTTAGATAATATACTACATCAAATCTTATGTTTCACTTATTCCGTTTCTAGAGTTGTTAGCTAATAGATAGTTTTTAATTACAGTTTGAATGAAAAATTACTGAGGTGAGCTGGTAGTAGAAATAAGCAACCTTGGAGTTTGCATTGCCAACCTTTGACGAACGCAGACAAGGAAAGAGTTGCAGTGCAGCCATTTGAGACGTAGAAAGTGTTCGTAAGAAAAAGGGGAAGGACCTTTCTTTGCAAACCCCTTTCACCCTCACCTACCCTTTTACAATTATAGTTTCTTATGTATTATAGTTATGGTGGTTGCACTTCAGTTCTTTCATCATCCGTCTTTTTTTTTTTAATAAAGAAAAAATAGTACACAAATTACAAAGCGAGTCGTGAGAATCGAATCCCAGACATATCCTCAAGAAGAAGAGGAAGGCATCCAGAGGGTGTGGTATCGAAGCGTGTGAGTCCGATATCAAACTGTTCAGCATAGGTCGTTAGCCAGTCAGCGCATTTGTTGCCCTCTCGATAGATGTGGCGATGAACAACAGTCCAGTTCCGAGTAAACAGTTCGTGAATCCCCCTCACTATA
>JANQBM010000001.1:9421-31686 GCA_025594535.1 Erythroxylum domingense | reverse complement strand
TGAACTGATGTCTATGTCAACTGCAACACGAGCGAATTTGCCGCGGCAAGTCTGTTGTGTGTTTTGATCAATCTTCAACGTGCGGCCAACCAAATTTCCAAGTGCGGTGAGTACTTGGAGATAGTATTGGGCTAGATCGAACCTAGCCGGAAATATTTTGTAAGCATCCAAACTCAGCCCGAGGTTTGAATATAATAGAAATTCGAATTCAATTAAGTTTTGAAGTTCTAAACTTCAATTAAACCCGAATTAAATTTAAAATTTATTTTTTTCTTCACTAAATTTAATTTAAATTAAAAATATTGTTTTATTTAAAAAAACGTCATTTGTATTTGAAATATTTGATTTTTGAGTCAGACAAATTTGTAAAGTTCAAATTTAAGTTATAAAGTTTAAATTTGAGCTTGATCTAATGTAAATTTTGAAAATAAAAAATAATTTGTTCTTACCAAACAATATTAGCTTCGATGACAATTCGGGCTTGACTCACCCATTGCCATGATGCTTAAACCTATTTTATATTATCATTATATTTTAAATAAAAGCAAAACACTAACTTATAAAATGACACAAATTTTAATTTTTAACGTTGCCACAATTTCTTTAAGGTTATGTTTGGTTGGAATTTATCAATGTAATAGAATGAAATATAATATTATTCTATCGTTTAAAATGAGCATTTATGATAGAATTAAATAAAGAGAAATAGAAGAGAAGAGTTTTATATTACATCTCATTCTATCCTAAATAATAAAAATGATAAATCTCCGATTTGAAAGGTTTATGATGAATTGTAAAATAATAAATAACTTTTTATCATATTATATTATAAACTCTTCTTCGAAGCAACATTTTATTATATTATATTATAAACCCTTCAATCTCTTTTAAATTATATTTTTCTAATATTACATCTATTTACATTCTATTCTATTATAAACCATTCCGTTAAAAACCTTACGTCCAACCAAATATAACCTAATAATTTTTATCAAAACACACTATTTATATTGTTTATATTCTTAATTTCTAATCAACTAGGTAACGAATCAACTCAAATATCACCTTATTTTTGAATATGTAATCATGCGACCATGGAAGCACTCTATCAATATTGTCATATTGTTTTTTCCTTTCATTTATAATGTTAAAGGTGCTAAAATGATTTTGTCTAAAAGTTGAGAATTCTGATTATTCGACTAGAAGATTGGGTTTCATTTTATGAAATTTCAAATATATTTTTCAGCAAATTCATAAAATATTATATAATAATTAACTTAAGTTATATTGATGCAAACTGCTCGGTATCGCACTCACTCGTGTGTGAGAACAAAAGCAAAAGCTAAGCCTGTTTACAATCCCTATCTCTTTCTCTCTATTACGCCCACAGTCCCACTCAAACAAACAATGTCTCCTCCAGGTCCCGTTGTTGAAGCTGAGAACGTTGCTGCCACTGCCGACCGGTTTCCTTCAACAGAGGAGCCCAAGTGCACGCCGCAGGAACAAGAGCCTGTCGTCGTTGAGGATGTGAAGGAAGACGAGGACGAGGACGAGGACGAGTACGGCGACGAAGACGATGACGACGATGACGAGGAGGAGGAGAAGGAAGATGGCTCTCCAGGTCTCGATTGCTTTAAAGATAACAACTTTTTCATTCCTATTGTAATGGGTTTTACTTCGTCGTCTACCATTTATTTCGGTTCAATGAAAATTTTGTTTCTTGTTGTTGTGACTTGTCATATGATGACTGTAGGAGAGATGAGAATGAACAATCATACGGGAAGCTATGCAAGTTTATGCAGTAACCTCTGTTGCTTTGTTTGTGGAAATTGAGCAGAATTGTGGTTGAATTTGGCGCTCTTGCTCACTCTTTCATATTTTTGTGTGCCTCTAAAAGTTGCATTTCCTCACAAGTTGTTACTTTTACTCTCTATCACAATCCGTTTTGAAGATCATCTTAGATTGGTTAACTTCGAAATTGATTTCTAACGATCCCAATGATGAATTGAGGCGATTCCAGTTCTAATTTCCAAACTGTAAAAGCCGTCCACTTAGCTGGATGTTCTTATCCTTAACAATAATGGTATTATAGTCCTGATCTTACAGAGTTTTTATGTGGTTTCAAGCCTGGTTATATGTGTTTTGTAGTTCTGTGAAGTCATTCGTTTAGAGAGTGGGTTGCAGGTACAAATGGCGGATCAAAGCAGAGCAGAAGTGAAAAGAAGAGTCGCAAGGCAATGTTGAAGCTCGGCATGAAGCCTGTTAGTGGTGTCAGCAGGGTTACAATAAAAAGAACTAAGAATGTGAGCTTCTGTCTAAATTTCTCTTCTTGTTGATCTGCCTTCGTGTTTGGTCTTAATTTAACCAAAATAAAAGAAAGAACTTTGATGTTTCAGATACTGTTTTTCATCTCAAAACCTGATGTCTTCAAGAGCCCAAATTCTGAGACCTACGTCATATTTGGCGAGGCTAAGATTGAGGATATGAGCTCTCAATTGCAAGCTCAGGCTGCTCAGCAGTTTAGGATGCCAGACATGGCATCAGTCATACCAAAAGCCGAGATGTCTGCTGCAGCTACTGCAGCACAGGCTGATGAGGAGGAGGAAGAAGTAGACGAGAAGGGGGTTGAGCCTCGGGACATCGATCTGGTAATGACACAGGCAGGGGTGTCGAGGAGCAAGGCTGTCAAGGCTCTTAAGACTCACAATGGGGACATTGTTAGCGCCATCATGGAGCTTACTACTTAGATGGTCTTCATATGTCACTCTGCAATCTTTTGTTTCTGCTCGTGAGTTCTTGGAGTACTTACTTGGTTTTGCAGTCAATTTGTTCACCGCTTAACAGGTGGCTGAATTGTTCTTCGAATTTTTCCCCTCAATTAGACTTGATAATATTTATTTTGCGATGGTGTTTCCCGAGGACTAAGGACCAAGCACTGTCTCTTAAGTTTTGACATCCTAAGTTGTGCTTGGCTCTAAGTTCGGATCTTCTGTTCTGTCTAATCTTACTCTGTCCTATTCTCTATAACATATAAATGACGTTTTTTTTTAATTTAAAGACTCGCTTCTCTCTAACTAAGAAAACTTTCTGTACAAAGCTATAAGTCAAGCCATGAACCAGTCGCTTTCTCTTTTTCCCTATGAAAAATGCACGCTCGTGCACTTCAGGCATGCACATGCGGGGGTTTAGAGAAAATTTCATTTTTATCTAATATTTTTTTAATTTTTAAAATAAACTTAAAATTAAAATGAGAAAAATAAAAATAAAATAATATGATTTAAATAAAAAACAAAATTTGTGACAAATTTTGATTTTGGTTATTATATTATTTTAAATTTAATATGTGAAATAAAAATATTAAGATAAATAAAAAAGGCTGAAAGTAAAAAAAAATTAAAATTTATTTGTAATTATGATTATGATATTATTAATAAATTTAAAAAAGAAAAAAATTGCATAAGCGAACGGGCGTGCACTTATGACAAAATTTAATTATTGTTTTAATTTTATTTTTAATTTTTAAATAAAATAAAAATGATAATGATAAAAATAAAAACAAAATTTGTGACAAATTTTAATTTTGGTTTTTTTGTAATAAATTTAAATTTCTAAATAAAATTTTTAAGATAAATTAGTAAAAATAAATAAATAAAATTTTAAATTTAATTGTAATTATGTTATTATTAATAATTTTAAAAAGAAAAATTAAAAAGAAAAAATTGCATTAGTGTACTGGCATGCACTTAAGTCACGCCCGTGCACTTATGTGGAAAATTTTAATTTTTTAAAAATAAATTTTAATTTTTAAAATAAAATTAAAATTAAGATGATAAGAATTAAAAACAAAATTTGTGACTTTTTTTAATTTTAGTTTTCTATTATTTTAAATTTAATTTTTTAAATAAAAATTTTAAGATAAATTAAGAGAAAGGCTGCATGCTTTAGGAGTGCACGGTCGTGCATGTACGATTGTGCACTCCTGATTTGTCACTTAATTTTGTAAAAATTATATCTCTCAATTTTGATGTCCAAAAATTACAAAATTTATACCATTAGAAAGCTTAGAAGATAAGCTACAATTTTTATGAAGACAATTTTGTCTGATTCTGCTTATATTAATACAATTTAATCGTTGAAATCAGGATACAATTGTCTGAAATTTGAATTTTTGTTTATCCTGATCTCAACAATTAAATGAAATTGACATAAGCTGAATCAGATAAAGTTATTTTCATAAAAGTTGTAGCTTATCCTCTTAGCTTTTTAATGGTATAAAGTTTGTAATTTTTGGACTTCAGAATTGAGAGGTATGATTTTTACAAAATTGAGTGACAAATCAGGAGTGCACGATCGTGCACTAGCCACTTCCAACCTTTATTTTATTTTACTTTTTAATTTTAATTTTTTATAAAATTTATAATAACATAATTATAATTATAAATTAATTTAATTTTTATTAAATTAATAATTTAATTTAAAATTTAATTTTTTACTAAATTAAAAAATTGCATTAAATGCACACCCGTGAACTAATGCTTTTTTTAAAATTTTAATCCATGGGTTTTTTCTTTCTCTAGTTTTATGGTTCGTACAGCCTTCCATACTGCACTGTTGCACTTGCAACCTTCCCCATCTTCAATTCGCCACATTCTATCTCCCCAATTCATCGGACCCTTGACCTCTGTATATACCAATTCATACCAAAGAGAACTGCTAGAAGTATTGCCAAATCGATAGAGTGTCATCCTTGAAGGTTCCATATGGCAATCTGAACGTTGCAGGTTTTTCTCTAATTCATCCAACACAGCTCTCCCATCAGCATGAATACAAAAATGTTCAAATGCCAACTTAAAATCCAGTATGTATGGCTTCACTTTCATCTTGAGAAGTTTCTTTCCTACTAATGTGGCAAAGAAGAGCAACTGTTCTTTCATTGGTAATACAAGAGGGCTAATGTAGTGATGTTGGTCTTTAAAGCATTTCCAACAACTGCCATCAAATCCTTTGTCAAAGAAACTCCATTCTTCCCGATAACATCCTCTCATTGGGTAACACAAGAGAAGCATTTATTATCGGCACCTTTATTAGTCCTTATAGTATGGACCAATCGATACTTTGAACGCCATTTGTCAGACCACTTATTAGACAATAAAATGGCAGCCTCTCCCATCCGAAACAAACAATTAGAAAGGAGCATGGACCTATCGTTCCCAAAATATGAGTTCAAAGTAATGTTTTCCATACTAATGACCAATGCATAAGAGTTAGGATGCACCTGAAGGAGATCCTTAGCAAGATTGATAAATATCAAACTAGCGCTACAACCCATGCCACCTAGATTATAACTGATTATATTTCCCTGAAGCTTATAGTGATTAATGATCATGGCTGATAAAGATGGGGTGGGATTAAACAAGCTGCGATTCATAATCAAACTCCCAATATCTTTTGGTTTTAGTGAAGTTTTCTGAAATAGCTCATCCAGAGCACCAATTCAACGATTAATACACGATCGTGCATGCTCTGATTCATGTGGTGCACGGACGTGCGACCATGCGATGTTTCATAATTAATTTGATTCTAGAATTAGTTATTTGAGTTAAACAAAGCGATATCTTTTATTATAAAAGAAGAACATCTGTGATTGACAATTGTATATTAGAAATTTTATTCCCCTTTTTTTCCTTTCTCTGTGAATTTATTCCCCTTTTTTGCCTTTCTTTGTTAAATAGTTGAGAAATAGTTGAAAATGAAAGATTGAAAGTTTACGACGGTTTAGTTAACTCTTTACACCAAAACAAAAAAAGGAGAGTTGACTATGTAAAGTTGGAATTTCTAAGAAGTTATATTTTTTGTTAATAAAGGCCTTTCCTGCTCTAATGGGAATCAAATACATAGAAAGATAGAAAAGGTGAAAACAATTGCATTGATGATAGCATTTTGTACTTTGCTCTTGTAAGCACCAAAATGAAGTTAAAACAAAGACCAAAAACTAATTTACAGAGAGGTATTCTTCTTGTTATTGCACGATGCACTTGTTGGCCATAACTTCCTCCTCGGACCTTCGATTGACTTGAAATTTGAACTACTTCATCTCCAGATTTCATTGGCCTCTGAATTCTCTAAGTCTGCCTAATGGTGCCATTAAATCATGTCTATCACATCCACAACTGCAAATCTGATACCTACACAATTCATCAACAAGGTGCATCAATCCTTCTTATAAAAATAAGCTCCAAAACTACCCTAAAAGACTACATAATGTAAAGAAACAAGTAAATACTTCAAACATCAATAAAAGATGCTAAATATCAAATAAACTAGAACTAAAACACACAAAGAAGCACTTAAAACTCCCTGTAGAAAACACACTAGAAATATAACCTAGAAATATAATTATCAACTTTCCCACACTTAAACCTTTGTTTGTCCTCAAGCAAAATGAAACACAACCAATCCACTCTATCAATTCATCATCATAAGGATTAAGAGTATGCAATCTTTCAAACTTCGTCCACTCGAATGTCTAATTACTAAATACATCATAACTAATTTTCATCAGCATACACAAACTCACTCAAGTTATGACACTATCGATCACAGGAAAGCATAGACTCAAAATGGATCTTCCTTACGGAATTCACTCATTTCACTAAAGTGTTTAAGGTTAGTGTTTCGCTCAAGACTTCCTATAGGAAAGTACACTATTATAGGCTTGCAAATACACCAATTCTTGTCTATAGTGATTACGTGCACAAATAGATCAAAAGGACTTTGTTGAGGGTTGTAATGAGGCTAGGGTTTAAGTTATGTAAAAGGGAGTTTGAGGGCTTATCACAAGCACTTATAGAATACTAAGTATGCAAAGGGATACAAAATTATTTCTGAGACATGGAAATGGATATAACTAAGTATTTCGCACTTATTGTTGGTACTATATCTTATTCTTTTCCTTTTTTCTCTTTTTTTTGTCTTTTGTTTTTTGTCTTTTTTTCCTTTTCTCTTTATTTTTCTCAAAAATAAAGAAATAGAAACTAACATTAGCAGCTACATGTAATGTGCACTAAAAGTAGAAGTACAAAGAAAGCTGCTTAAAACGTTTCATTTGGCTTTCTCATTTAGTAAAAAATCCCAAACTAATGCAAACTTAGCACTCTATTAATCCTTGTGATAGGGTACGGTAATGAGGTATGAGGTTTAAAATGAGGTATTTTCTAGAAACAAAAAAAAGATTAAAAGCTCAAAGGGATTTGCAAGGGACAATGACAAAGGTTGGTCATTTAAGTCAAGGGTTAAAATTATGAGGGCCTTAATCACTTCTAATTAGCATGCATCTAGTAGATTTAAATTGGTTCAGGGCAAGTTCTAGGGGTACTACCTATGGGAGTGTCATACAATCAAGGAAATGATATGACTATGGAATAGAGTCATATACGCTTAACTCCTCACTTAGGCTCAAATAAAAATCTATCATGCTTCTGCACATCACTTATTCACTCAAATATCAATTTATGAGTAAGCTTATGTAACCAACTACTCAAGCCAATCCGCATGGTTTACCTTCTTTCCAAGTGGCCTAATTGAATCTTCAAGCATGTGACTCAATCCTAATTCTGACTACTATGATAGAATTTCAAAGCAACAACTTCTATCTCAAAGATTGAAGTGTAGGGAAAATGATAAACCTACAACTAGCAACCTAATATGCAACCTTCAACATATACCACAATGTAATGGAAACACAAACATCAAATAATTAGCTACGTAGCTTGGTAGCTACCACCCCACAGTTGAAGGAAACATTGTCCTCAATGTGTGATGAGATAACAAAAAACACAAATAGTAAGGCCAAATACCACAACACAAAATAAGTACAAATGCAATAGTCACAAAAGAACTTGAAACAAAAAAACAATCAAACAAATAATTACAAAAACAATAAAAAAGGGAGTTTAGAAAGCTTATGGAGATGGTGGAGGCAATGGGGTTAAAAATGGCAAGTGCAGTCCTTGTTGAGGTACCGCTGTTGGTGGACTTTCTCTTGTATTTATTGATTCATTTAATTCAGCTACTGCTATGTGTTTCTATTGGTTTCGGCCAACAATGTGTATACTGTCACCCATCTTGGTGGCTCTTGTTGTTCCTCCTCAGTTGATGGAAATGAGTCCAGAGATTCAAGTCTGAAACTTGAAGCTCCACTTGAAAACTTGTGCTTCACTGCAATGTGTGTTCGAGGATCTCAGAGCTCCATGTTGAGATGTTCTATGATCTCCACACGTCTTAAGTATGGTGCATCAAAATACTCATTACCAACAAAGGTTAGTTCAGTAAGATCAATATGAAAATGTTGAGCCAAGGCAGTGGCTAAATACTCCATTCATAAAGTGTTTCCCTTTCTTTCCACAGATTGGATCAAAGATTGAGAAATATGAGAGAACATGTTAGGTTTATGGCTTTCCTCAATGCGCCATAATAAAAACAACTCCTCAGTGGAGCATTTGTTAATTTGACTTTTCCCAAACACAGCAGAACACATGAATTTATGCAAAAGCGACCGCTTAGGATTAAGAATGTGTGCATTCAATGCATTATGAGGATTATACTCACACAAGTCAGTTAAAAAGTTTCAATAAATAGTAAATGAGAATTCTTGATTGCCATCTTCTACCTGTGCCTTTGCAAGACCAAATAGTTGTCGTAACAACTTCTCATCCAAGCAATGAGCCTGGCCTCGTAGTCTAAACCAAAATTTATTAAGTTTGCTAGACTCAAACATCAAATAAGTGAAAAACTCAAGTATTAGTTCAGGGAAAACAACGTAATTCATATGCACAAATTGTTCCCATTGATCTCTTTTACAGAATTTCAAGAATTTATCTTTCAACCCTACTTGTTCTAGCACATGAAAATTAAAATATCTTGGTACTTGAATGATCTTAGTCTTGAGAATAGCATACCTGACACTTTCTTCGTTCGAAAAAATAGAAAAGGGGTATCATAATCAACTGTAATGTCAGCAGCGTTGCGCCCTTCAACCTCAATAAGGATGGTTTCGTTAGATTTTTTGGTTCTTCAAGGTATGATGACGTTAAAACCTGCAAATATCACAATACAAATATAAGTTTGGAGAAGGAACACACTCAGCCCCTAGACAGAAATATTTCCGAAAATGGAGGGAAGGGGGGAAGAGAAAAATAAAAAACTAAAAGTTTTGATGAAGAACCTAATTAAACTTAGAAGATTTGGTGAGAAATTTGAAGAGAATGAGATGTCAATGCCGAAAATGCAAAGAGGGAAGCGTAGAGCAGAGAATAATAAAGGGATATTAGTTTTTATGGCTATTTGAAATGAAACGTTTCGTCACCATCATGCTTCTGCACAATCGTGCCCTTTTTTAATAAAGGCTGTTGTAAGGATCGTGCTAGTTCACGATCATGCATTTTGGCAATGGAAAAGTTTTCTCACGATTGTGTTAGTACACAATCGTGCAATTTCTACAAGGAAAGCCTTTGTCACGATCATGCAGCTGTGCGAAAACTTTGTCAAAACTTTTGTCACTATTGTGCTTCTGTACAATTGTGCACCCCTATTTACTTAGGTCTAATTCACTCCTATTATTTAACCCGCGATCCAACCGACCTCTGTGTCTGCTCTATTCTCTCTCCTCTTCTTTAGAAATTAATGAACTGCCATTAACCTCTCTTCTTTGTGACTTTAGAAAGTTCTTCTATGAGGTTTATGCACTGCCGTGCATTTTGACGCACGGCCGTGCATATGAAGTATGACCCACGTGCTTCATAATTAGCTTTCATAATTAATTAATTTTGTTAAGGAATTAAAATAAAAATTAACATATTACAAAAATACAATATTAATAAATTCTGAACAAATAAATTTAGGATAATAATGATGGAAATGTTTGTCATTTACAAAGAAATTTCTACTAACATTTCCAACCATTTAACTTATTTGTTTATCCTATTTTCACAAACTATGTTTTCTTATTTTCTTGATGCAAATTCACTTACGATCCTCTCCCAAAAATATGTCTTTCTACCTCTATTGATATTAGTTTGTATCTGTTGGGCCTTGAATTTTTGTTTATTTTAGTAAACATGATTTGAATAAATTTTGGTATTGTTAGATGAATATTTTTGATTGAGGTTAACTATTATGTCAAGTTTAGGAGAATTTAATTCATGGATTAATGGAATTAAGGTGTTGATGTTGTAAGGTATATAAGGGTATTTTTTGAAGATGACTTAAGGTTAAAAGAACCTAAGTTATAAGGAAGGGTAAAGTGGACTTTAGCATTCATTAAGGGTAAACAAGGGAAAGTACAATGTTGTCTTGGGATGTGGAAGACCAAAAAGGTGATTGGACTGAAAAAGAAGAGAAAAATCATGAAAGAGAGAGAGAGTTTCGGTGGTTGAGAGGAAAGAAAGAAAGCTAAGCTAGGGTTTGATTTTCTTAGTCTTGAAAATTGATTTTGAGGTTACTCACTAAAAGAAAAAAAAAGAGGAGAGAAAGAGCTTTCTTTAAAGCCAAGGATCTCATTAGTTGGTGAAGATCCAAAGTAAGGTGATTTCTAGATCTATTGGAGTTTTGAAGGGCTTTTGGTTCAAAGAGCTTGGGGATATATGGGTTTAAGTAGTATAACTTCAATGCTTTTGGTTCTATAGGTTCTTAAATGTGATTTTGATTAAATGAGGACTTGGTTTGTTATAAGAAATCAAACAAGTCCTATCCAAAGTGAAGAGGAAAGACAACAGTAAATCTTCCTTTGTCAAACATTTTGGTGGGTGATGTATTTATAGTTATTATGTGATTGGGCAGATTCGTGCCTATATATGTATGCATGCATGTAAAATTGGCTGAAATGTGTGATTATTGGAAATGTATATGATTTATGAACTTCGATTCTGTTATGCCATTGAACAATGTTATGGCATTCTGTTTAAATGAAAGACAAATAAGCATAAAATCCGAACATATGAGTAAATGAATATGTGCTTTGTTTGGGCGAGAGTGGAACCATTCTGTTCGTCACGTGCACGTTGACAAGAGCCTTCTCCCGGCTGCCCGCTTGTGGCATATGAGCTCAGAAAAAGGACTCATTCTGTTCATGGTGTAAACTTCGGTTTCTCCATTCTGTTCATGGAACCCTTGAACCATTTGTTGTGCATTGCATCTGTAAATTGTTAAGTATGATGCACTTGGGTGCTAAGTATTTTGCATTGTTCTGCTTGCTTGTTATTAACTTAATTGTTCAGTATCTGTATAATCATATATATATATATATATATATATATCTTGAATTTGTGCTAATTGTTGATGGCTATAAGTATATTAGCCACTGAGCTATGTAGCTCAACCTATTTTCCTTCCCTCCTCAGGTGCAAATCAAGACGCTAGTGACCCTTACAAGGCATCGCAAAATCCACCTTAGTTAGAGCCTTTTGTACTAAGTTAGTGATTTGGAATAGCTCATTCAACATATCGGCATTGAGCCTTTTTGTGAATTTGAATTAAGTTGTTGTGTAATCGGTTTTGTAATAACTCTGATAGTATTTTAAAAATGGATGCAATGAAACATAATCCTTTGGTATGATTCAGTTACTTTAAAGATTTGGATAATGAAATGTGTATGTGTATGAGTTGTTTGATGAAATTGTCAAATTCTGTTAGTCTTAGAATAGCACGTTAGAGTTAGGAGGATTGCGAGTGAAAAACACAGATGAAAGGATTCGTCTGTGATGACGTTAGAACATAGAGGAGAGAATGAGTAGAGAATAGAAGTATCGTCTGTGATGACGTCAGAACTCAGAGGACACGTCATCACATAGAGGATAGAACGTAGAGGAAAGAATGCTTAGAAAATAGAAGTATCGTCTGTGATGACGTCAGAACACAGAGGACACGTCATCGCATAGAGGATAGAATGTAGAGGAAAGAATGCGTAGAGAATAGAAGTATCGTCTGTGATGACGTCAGAACACAGAGGACACGTCATCACATAGAGGATAGAATGTAGAGGAAAGAATGCGTAGAGAATAGAAGTATCGTCTGTAATGACGTCAAAACACAGAGGACACGTCATCTCACAGAGGATAGACCATAGACCATAGACGATAAGTGGTCAACTCAGAAGATAAAAGTCAATTACAGAGGATAGAACACAGAGGATAGATCATGGGCTAAGGATTATAAGAAGGAGTTAAGAAGTTATATGAATTGAAGAATATCGTCTGTGTTACTGTTCACGGACTTCGTCTGTGTTACTGTTCACAGACTTCTTCTATGGTACTGTTCACAGACATCGTCTGGGTTGCTGTTTATAGTTATCTTCTGTCCTCTTTTTAACCACCCAGAACTTATAATTGGCCTTTGAGGTCTCATGAAAGTTGTAGCTTTTGAAGTCCTCTATCAAACTATTCAAAGAAACCCTGAATTGGATGTCTATAGCAAAAGATATACGAACAGCCCCGAAGCATGTATATATGTAAAGTGAGGACTCACCAACACTGTTCCTTGAGGTATTCAGGTTAAAATGGATAAATGGATAGTCGAAGAGCTGAGCTGAACTAAAAAGGAGAGTTTTGAATGAAAGTATGGGTGATGAATGTGTGTTATGAGTATGCGACAGTTGGGGTATCAGAGAAAAGAAGATAAATAGATAATGGTTAAGGTGTTGGAAATAAGCTCACATATTACGATATTCTGCATGGAAGTTGGGGTCCGGGAGCAGGTCCCGACAATATCTCCCTCTCTATGTTAATTTTTTACCATTTATCTATGTTAATCAATTATTGACGAATACGTGTCTTTCACCTTTGTTTATTTACTTGTTGGTTGTTAAAGATAACTTGATATTTATGTTTTCATTACAGTAATTGTTGAAGATATTTAGAATTCATTGTTATCTAAGTTGTATATTTTGTTTAACTTTTTTGTATTCATTGTTATCTAACTTTTATGTTTCTGTTTATAATTTTTGGTTTTACATATACGTGAGTGATAATTAATGTGTAAAGGTTGAGTTGGTTGTTATATATGTTTTAAGTAAGTGTTGAAGATATTTGAAATTTATTCGTATCTAACTTTTATGGCAGTGTTTATAGTGTTTGTGTTTATATACACGTCATGTATAATTAATGTGTAAAGGTTGAGTTGGTTGTTATATATGTTTTAAGTAAGTGTTGAAAATATTTAGAATTTGTTCGTATCTAACTTTTATGGCAGTGTTTATAGTGTCTGTTTTTACGTACACGTCAGTGATAATTAATATGTAACGGTTGAGTTGGTTAATATTAAGTTGTAGTTAACAACTTCTAAAACATATTATTTGTAAAATGGGAACAATTTACCATCAGATCTCTGATAGTTTTTTCTCTTATAGGAATGAAATAAGATATGGATGGAAAAAATAAAACATCCTAGGTTTTTGTTAATACTCGTTTTTTATTGTGTTAATAATTTGATCTGAAAATAATGGTCCTCTCGTTTGTGAATTTGATAGGTGTAAAAATGGAAGGTAGATCTACTCCATGTCGTCGTTTAGATTATGAAATTGATAAGGAGCAGCATAACAATGATATTAGCATTGTGAATGAGAGTAGTAATATGAATTCAAGAGATTTGGTTGCAAAAGAGTTAGTACCAAAAATTGACATACAGTTCACGACAGAAGAAGAAGCCTATCAATTTTATTTAATTTATGTCAAACATGTGGGCTTTGGTATTAGAAGAAGCAAAAGTCACAAAGATAAATATGGTAAATTGATTTCTAGGGTTTTTTGTTGCGATGATGAAGGTAAAGGATGCCAGATAAAAGAGATTTATATGTAAGAACTTCATAGTTAGAAACAAGATTTGATTGTGAGGCAAGAATGAAAGTTAATAGTGTGCAAATTGGAAAATTTCAAGTGATTCAATTTGTGGAGGATCACAATCACTACCTTTCAAGTCTAAACAAAACATATTTGCATAGAAGTCACAAAAAGATATCTGCAGCTACAGCAATGCAAATTGAAATGGCTAATAATGTGGGAATTCGACCAAAAGCATCCCATGATCTTATGGTGAGACAAACAGGTGGAAGAAATAATGTTGGCTTTATTCTGGAGGATTACAAGAATTATTTAAGATCTAAAAGAACAAGAGACATGAAAAAGGGAGATACAGGTGGTGTGTTAGAATATTTGTATAAAATGTAAGTTGAAGATCCTAATTTCTTTTATGCCATTCAAGTGGATGAAGATGATTTGATAATTGACATATTTTGGTCTGACGCAAAGATGAGGAATGACTACTTAGGCTTTGGTGATGTTGTTTGCTTCAATACTACTTATAAAAAGAATGGTGAGGGTCGTCCACTTGCTTTGTTTATTAGTGTTAACCATCATAAGCAAACAACAGTTTTTGGTATTGCACTCCTATATGATGAGACTGCTCTTACATTTGAGTGGTCGTTCTACACATTTAATAGAGTCATGCTTAAGAAAAAGCCCACAACTATTCTTACTGATCAGGATGCGGCGATCGTAAAGGCGTTACCTTTAAGATGGCCTAAAACTCATCATCGATTGTGTATTTGACATATTTACCAAAATGTTGCAATCCATTTGAGTGGTATTTTTTCTCAGTTTAAAGAATTTTCATGAGATTTCAGCTCATGCATATATGACTATGAAGAAGAAGAAGATTTTTCCAATGTATAGAATAAGATGTTGGAAAAATATGAACTTGAAAATAATGATTGGTTGAAACGTATCTTTCATATAAAGGAAAAATAGGCTTTAGTTTATGGACGACAAATATTTTGTGCAGACATGACCACCACCCAACGAAGTAAGAGCACGAATAGCATTGTAAAAAGGTACTTGAGTTATCAGCTTAACTTTTTACAAATTTTTTTATCACTTTGAAAGGCTTATTGATGATCGTTGATTTGATGATTTAAAATCTGATTTTAAAAGTAATGTAAGCACTCCAACATTGTCAGCACCTGTTCAAATTTTAAAGCATGCATTTACTGTCTACATGCCAGAAGTGTTTAAATATTTTCAAAATCAATGGAATCATTCTCCTGATGCTAGTTTTCATTTTTGCAGTGAAGATGATACGGTTGCAAAATATGAGATCACTCTTGTTGGGAAGAGCTAATCTAATATGGTCAGTTATAATTCATCAAATGATGAAGTTCATTGTAGTTGTCGGAAGTTTGAGTTTGTCGACATTTTATGCTTTCATGTGTTGAAGGTTTTTAACTTGAAAAATATTTGGACAATCCCAAGTAAGTATATTTTGAAAAGATGGACACGGAAAGCAAAATCCTAGAACCTTCATAGTAAAAACTCTACTATCAATGAAACTGAAATGGATCTTAAACTGTTGTCAAGTATAAGGTATAAAGAATTGTGTACATTAAGCATACGATTGTTTGCAAGATCATCTTTTGAACATGTTGAACATGGTTGATAAGATATTGCAAAGTGAAGAAATAGTAGATCAAGAGAACCTATTATCACAAGATGAACAGTTGACCCAACGGTCAAATACTGAAATGAATGTGATCAATGAAGGTCACATTAATTTTGGTGATATGAATCACATAAGAGGTGTGAAAAAGAAGACAAAACCTACATTAAGTAAGACATTGCATGGTGGACTAGAGAAAAGTTAAAGGAAAAGAACAAATGTAAAAATATTCAAGACTTCAACAAATTTGGAAAATTCGACACTCATCCCCCTTTCCAATACTCAGGTTATATTATTGGTGAAATTGTTTTCAAAGAATGTACATAATTTATATACTGATAATTATAAGTAATTTTTGCTTAAACTACTCTATTCAGGATTATGAAGATAATTCCCAACATACTCAGATTATCTCCAACAAACAAGCTCCCATATTACATCAAGATCAGGTTAGCAATCTGTAATTAATAATGTCTGCATGTGTTGTGCTATTTATTTTCAAAAATTTTCCTTTCATTTGTTATAAGAAATACCAAATGCAGGCACTTTCTATTTGCAAGGATTTTACAAGTATGGTTTGCAATCATGAAGACCGTATACCACATTCTCAGGTTCTATTTGTAATATTGTCTTCTGGGCATAACATTTTACTAAATTTAAAATTTTATTTATGAACCAATTGGTTATGACAATTACGAAATGCAGTCAATTCGTATTCGTATGGATAACTCAATTATGCTATACACTCATCATCATTATGCAACAAATTCTTTGGTATTATTTGTTTTTTATTGTTTGTAATATTTTCTTTTTGTAATGTGTTATTAATATTTGAACCATTTAGCATGTTAGGTCATTGATGCTGAAACAAGTAAACAAACTATTAGTGCTGTTATCCCACCTTTAATACAGACGACTGATTTATTTATGGTAATTTGAAGAAAGTTTTTGTCTGAATTTCAATTTTTATTAATAATTGCATTACATGTTTATAATTGTATTAATTAATTAACATGCATGTTGATTTACAGGCACAACAAATATTTGGTTTTGAAAAATTAGAAGAAGTTAACAATTTAGAAGTTGGTATTTTCATGGACAAATGTGGTACTTGTCTTCATGCTGAAAAGTTCTGTATTTGTAAAAGATGATTATGATGTAAATTTAGGTTAAAACTGATTGTTGGTTGCTGATGTAAACAAATTTAACATTTACTGGAAGTTGTTTAAAAAACAATTCTTATATGTGCTTATATGTTATTGCAATGTAATTCATTATCTGCCAAAATGTTTAAGTAATATGTTACTACAATGTAATTCATTATATGGGAAACTGTTAACTATATATGACTATGAAATTATGGAATTCTGGATTTTCATGTCATTGAATTTCTAGGGATTCCAATATTTAGTCATGGTCGTGCATGACAGTCAAGCATGGTCGTGACTAAACATGCGCGGCGGTGCAACTGAGCATGCACAGTCGTGCATGAATTAGCCTCGCAGCTTTTAAATTTCTTAACCAAAATGGTTTTTTTTTCTTTGCTTTTTACACTTAAAAAATTAGCCAATGAGAAAAAAGTAAGTTTGATATATTTAAACCTCTCATTTTGATGTAAAGAAGAGGGAAAGAGAGAAACAAAATTTGTTTCACCATTCTTGAACAAAAGGTTCTTCAAATTCCTCAATAGTCATATCAATTGTTGAAAGCGAGACGTATTTGACCCTGTAGAGGGTATACAGAAATCATTTTTTCAAGTTAAATACCGTTCAATCTTTATAAATCCAATCTTCTTGTTTTTACCTGTTTGTATTATTAATATGAATATAAACGCAATAGATCAATTTAGGATTGTCACCTTGTTTTCGCTGTGTATGCAATCCTTCATTCTATGATGTCTTTACGATAGAATGACAATATTTTATAGTTTTACCCATATGTATGGGTTCTTAACTTTTTTCCCTCATTCAATAAATAAGGTAATTACGCGGAATTATATATATATTCTATATTATAACTTCTGTTAAAGACCTATGAATTTCCTATTATTTGTAACTGGACAATCCATTTATTCAATTAATAGACAATTATATAAAATTTTAAAGATTTGTACTGGAGATTGGAAATAGATCTGTACAACTTGTTTTATTGATAGGATTTATCACCACTTTAGGTACTTTAGTGTCTTCATTTGTTGGAATTTTCGATTATTATCTTTTTTAATGTTAGCAATGTATTGTTGTCAAATAGCAATGAAAATGAATTATGTAACAACAAATTTCACAACATTCCTTATCAATTTACTGAAGCAAAGCAAAACAAACAATACTAGACAATGGACAACAAATTTCCTAACTAATAGTAAAAGATATGAACGATCATTTCAACAAACACAAGCTAAGAATTGCAAAGTCATAATACTTTATGAACAAGTTAATATTTGCATATTTAGCCAAAATCAACAAGCACTTCAATTAAAAGAACCATCAAACAAGTGTGATAGATACTCACTCAACTCTTCATCCTCTCAAGCATTTAAAGGTAGGATATGTATTCACTCATCGTTCATTTCATGTAAGGCATTTACTATAAGCTTGCTTGCCAATACAATCTCCACCACGCATATCAAACACAAGCATTAATCCAAAGGTCTTTATTTAGGTTGTAATAGGTCAGAGATAAGGGTAGGAAAAGGGAGAAATATAGGTTAAAACCACAACACAAATTGAGCATTTAAACATAGACAAAAGAATGATCATAAAATACTCATTTCTTTCCTCTGACTTAACAAATTGAACACTTCTTTTCTCTCCTCTTCTTTTCATTTTATGCTCATCTTCTCTTCCTTCCTTTTCTTTTTTTCATTCTTATTTTTCACTATATTTGTCATTTCTTGGTATTTATGATTATAAAACAAGGAAATGAAGAGAAGAGAAATACAAAGAAGAAGTGAAAATCTCCATAACATACTCATCCCTAATGTAATAGTGAACTATACGTTATGATTCTCCACACTTAACCTGTAAACCCAATTATACTCATTCAAATGCTCAACTTGCTTTATAGTAAGTATAACGAAGATAATAAATAATCAAGGTCAAGGCTGATATTTAGGTTTAAAGAAATAAAAGGAGTCATGTTAAGCTCAAAGGGGATTTACTAGAGATAACATCATGGTGGCCTTTTAAGCTAAAGGGCTAAATCCTAATTACATTCATCATTTCAATATTTGCATAAGATTGTGTGATCTGAACTAGTATCTGTAAGCAAGTTTTGGAGTTCCTTAATCATGAAAGAACTCTCTCGACAAAGAATTACACAATTTCATGTTTAATTTTCCAAAAAGGCTCAAAATCTAACCAAAAGAGAGGTGTCATTCATCTATCACAACAGGCCAATGTCCTTTTAATTAAAATCCAAGTCAATTAGTCTACGCATGCAAGTACACTCATTCACTCATATTATGCATTTGTAATCTAGATTGCGTTAATTTAATAGTCATGCATATCTACCTACTAAATGGGAAAACAAACACACAAGACATAAATAATCTTTTTTTCTTTTCTTCTAAACTATTAGTCACACAACCCTTCATGTGATAACAAAATAAAAACGTCATCTAAGACGTCAAAGAACGAAATAAAGGACAAAGATGAAAACGAAATGAAATTAAGGTCACAAATAATACGAAAGGGAAAGGTTTAAATCTCAGTCACGCTACTTTCAATGTTTTGCAGCCCGTCATTTGTTCGCCGTTTAAATGCTATCAATTGATTTGTCAGTGATTGATACTCCACGGAAGCATATCTCCCGCTCTGTTGCATATGTTGGGGTTAGGGTTGGGAAGGTAGAACATCATCTTCTTCTGAAGTTTCCATTTCTGCAACTCGAGTTCGCTTGCTGGTCGAACCTTCCCCCTTCTGATGATGGATAAGAACATAGCTATCACCTTGCCGCCTGATAACCTTCATCGACACCAAAGAATTAAAGTTCAAAGTCGACTTTCTAAAAACTAGTTGCATCAGTATACATGTTCTCTTCGTTATCAAGCTAAGATATTCTGCAATTTGGGTCACAAATTCCCTAACAACTATTTTTCCTCCACTAGATTGAGTCACTTCATGTAAATGCCCTATCAATCAACAACCCGCATTAAAGGGCCTCACATGTACCATGCACCACAAAACAAATAACTCACTTTTAAAAACTGCACCATTGCTATCTCCTCTACTGAGTAGTGTAAAACTTATAAACTGATGGAGATAACGAAAGGCAGGTCCACGATAGCAGATGTTTTAGACTGACTACCAGCAAACACTTTATTAGAATTGGTCAATTGTGACCAACACTCGATAGGCTCAAATACCTCATGATATTAATAGAAACTAGTATTTAAAAAGCCAAAATTTTATTAACTTTTGTTACATCTATCTGATAATATGCATTCATTAATCAAAATTTGATTTTTGACCCAATTTTCTCTAGTAATTCTAAAGTGGTCAGAAATTATAATGTTAATTCAACATATGAATTTTCTCCAAATTTAGAAAAAAAAATTCCCAACCTACATTTCGAATTAACTCCTGCACTCGATCAAATAATCCAAATTCAATAAGTGCTTCAGAATCTATAAATCTATTCAGAATAATTTTTTGATTCTTAAGAATAACGTACCTTTGTTGATGCTTTCTACTTTCAAATATAAGGCACGATATACCTAAAGTGGGCTCTTATGCTGACGACGAGGGAACTCTGGGTTGTTTCATTCTTAGAGGCATAGCTGGTTGTGTAGGTAGAAGCGTCGTTTTTGCTCCTAATAACTTGGTTTGGTGGACGCCGTGGCACTTCTACAGTAACGATGAAGAGATTTTTATGGGAGGGAGGTTGTGTACGTTAGTTTGAGTTAGAAAGCAGTTTTTGTGTGTGTTTGGATAATTTAAGAGTGTGGTTATTATAAGGGACGTGGAGTGCACGGGCTTGCACTTCTGTCAGGGGGTGTGGCAGACTTGCACCAGGCGTGCACTAATGCTAGTCACACCCGACTGCCACCAATGCAGGCTGAACCACTCACACTGATGCCAGTATCAGTGACAAACGCCCGTGATTGGTTACATTGATGTGGTTTTATTTCTAAGTTGTAATATGTTCCTTTTTTTATTTTGATTTATAAATTTCCAAGCTATATACGTTGTTAGTAAGGAGAGATGCATTTCAAGAAAGGCTTTAATTAGTAATAAGAGAGTTGTCGAGAAAGAAGAGGAATAACCACAAATGTGAATTGCCTATGCACACAGATCATCATTAGAGAAAGGCATCCATGCATGTTTATTCATTAAGGAATCTTTTGATATGGAAACCAAACCTCCTTTTTTTGTTTTGGTGTAAAGAGTCAACTAAATTGTGGTAGAGTTTCAACCTGTCATTTTCAACTATTTCACATAGCAAGGCAAGAAATGGAAATAAAAATTCTAATATACAAGAATTGTCATGTAAGAAATAAAGCATGCGTGCATGTAAAGTTTTCTCAAGTAACCTCATACGAAGAAGAAGAAGAAGAAACATGCTCTCTGAAAAGGTAAATGTCTTATTTAGTTCATTAATGTCTGAAGAAGAGCAGAGAAGAGAGGTAAATGTCTTCTTCAGCATAGTTCATTAATTTTTAAATATCCTCTTCAAGACTACTGCAGAAATTTATATTATAGGATATAGTGTCCTGATTTCAACGATTAAACTGTATTAATGTAGGTCAGATAAGAGAAAGTTATCTGTATACAAGTTGTAGCTTATCCCTTTAATTTTCTAATGGTATAAAGTTTATAATTTTTGAAAATTAAAATTGAGTTATATCTATTTTACAAGATTGAGTGACACATCTAGACTGTACGATTATGCACATGCACAATCGTGCACGAGCCCTTCCCTAATAAAAGTGTAGGATTGTGCACAAGCCCTTCATTAATAGGATTGCACGATTGTGCATATGCGCAATCGTGCACTCCTAAAACATCCAAAGTTTTTCTTAATTTATCTTTAAAATTTTATTTAAAACAATAGAAAAACAAAAATTAAAATAAGTCACAAATTTTGTTTTTTATTTTTATCATCTTAATTTTAATTTTATTTATAAATTTAAAAATTCAATTAATATATTAAATTTAAATTTTGTCACATAAATGCACGTAATGAAATTATTTATTTATTTATTTTTAAATTATTAATAATAACATTATTATAATTAAACATAAAATTTTATTTATTATTTTTTTTACTTCCAGCCTTTCTTATCTTAAAATTTTAATTTATAAACTAAATTTAAATTCATAGAAAAAAAATTACATTTTGTCACAAATTTTGTTTTTTATTTATATCATATTAATTTAAATTTTATTAACAAATTAAAATACTAAATTTAATATTTGTCACATAAGTGCACAATAAATAAATTTGTTTTTTATTGTGCACTCACGTGACAAATTTTAAATTTAGTATTTTAATTTAATTTCTAAATTTGCTAATAATAACATATTATAATTAAATTTATATATAATATTTTTAAAATAAAATTAAAATGAGAAAAATAAAAAATTAAATATAATTTTTAAATATAATTATAATTAAAATTACAATTATTGTTTTTGGATTTTTCTCATTTTAATTTTAAGTTTATTTTAAAAATTAAAAAATATTAGACCAAAATGAAATTTTGTCTAAGTCCCTGCACAGGTGTGTCACTGTCCGTATGGTTGCTGTCTCTAATTTCTGGAGACGGAACGGAACAGAAATTT